>CM037851.1:116768493-117161869 GCA_021234595.1 Delia radicum
AGAAATGCAAATTTTGACGTATTTGCTCAAATCTTGTTCTAGTCATAATGTTAGTGATGTAAGGGACACCCATATCTTCATCAGTAGACCAGTAACTTCGAAGATTTGGCAAAACTTTGTAACTCATTACAAAATTCATTCCTAAAAATGCTTTCATTTCGTCTACTTCAACAAGTAAAAGGGATCTGCCGTTTTGGCCCCGCATATCTTGGACTTTCCGGAATGATAACATCACACAACACATCATTCAGCTTTGTAACTTCCAAAAAAATTTCAATTGGTAGTCACCATATCTTGCCTATCAGAAAAGATGTTTACGCGATCAAACTCATAATTACTTTCATAATATGTGTGAGGTGTATAAACACCACTTGTCCATCTGAAAACAGGTTCTTCTTCCTTATGAATTGCTGTGCTGGCATTCACAGTTATGTTTTGACAGTTTCTTGTACTGCATTTTCGATTTCAACCACATCTGCAGACTCTTCAATGTCTTCTTCTAGAAGTCTTGATGTTCTTTATCTAGGTGAAGTTCATCTTCCCCATCACTATTATCCGCCATTACAGCTGTAATATTCATTTTCGTGTAAATAGAATCCCTACACTTTCTGCTTGTCATTGCTAAAATTTAAAATTAATATTGTGAACATGTAAAAAACGCAATATCAAAAAAACAAGTAAGAGTAAATTTTCACTTCTGGTCCATAGGGAAAAATGTTTCCCATAGACTAAATATACTAAATTGAAGCACTATGGCCACTAATTAATTTTTTATTATTTTTTATCATCTCTCTTTACTCACCACGTTATATTTATCACTTATAAAACTTCGAAACTTAACTTTATCCGCGACAAAACGAGCCAAATCAAAACGACCTTATGGTAGTAAAAAAATGGGATTTCCCTTCCTTTGATTAAACTCGACACGTTTAAAGTATTGCCAACTTTTTACTTTTATTAAACAATAAATCATCGCTATTGTACGACATCTGGATGTCAAAATAATATTAATAAAAAATGAGTTAGTGAAATAACCATTTAAATTTTGGGAAAAATGTTTCCCATTGACGTGAAAGGGTTAATTCAATATATCCGAATTCATCATCACCA
Source organism: Delia radicum (assembly GCA_021234595.1). Lineage (NCBI taxonomy): Eukaryota > Metazoa > Arthropoda > Insecta > Diptera > Anthomyiidae > Delia > Delia radicum. Next base: position 116,769,604 of record CM037851.1, read on the forward strand.
GCATGATCCTCCAAACCTGCCAAACCATCTAGCAGCACTACCGGTCCCCAACAATGAAAATCCGTGAAAAGATGGCCGTAAGTACACCACAGCGCTCGCTCATCCTCTCAATTCTAAACAAAAATCTTTCGACTGTCATCCCCTTAGAAGTCCCATCAAATTAATGTTCCACAATCTAAGTCAATGGACCGTGGATTAGGAAATCGCGGCAAAGATTTCGACGTTTCTTCCTTTCTTGCCACACGCCGAAGCTCGATTTTCTCTATGTTGCTCTGCGGCATTTTCACGCTCAGTATGCTGGGACGCATCACGCAATGCACTTCTATCTCCTTCAGGGTAGATGCTGAATGGGCGGTGCTATTTGGGAATTATTAAGAGAAGTTTCTACCTCTGCTAACCTATAGTCAATCCAGAAACTTCGCCCCGCACCTTGGTCAGCTCCACCATACGCCTGCCATCATCTGTTGCTGCTGGTCTATCATTCCATCATGTCGCCAATGGGTTAGCCTCTCCATTTTCCTTTTCTTCCCCTGAGCGGGGCTCATTCGATATGCCTTCAGCGTAAGGATTAAAAGTCTCAGTTTCGCTCTCCTCTGTGAGGGGAGGATCGTTTTCATTTTTCTTAGTCATTTCACAAATAGCGTCAAGTTTCCTCGAAAAACTTAGTGTATCTTGCGAAGCCAATGTCTTGGGACTCGAAGGTGGATCTAAATGCAGCTCACTTACTCTTCCGAACACAACGTTTGCACAACGGTTTAAATAATCCGTTGGCACAAAATCCACCCGCCCTAACATTCCGGTATCTATCTAATTATAAATTGACCCCACTATCTAAATTTTCCAAACTCTTGAAACACTTCTAGTAAATCGCCTACTCTCAACCTTTCCCGAACACTATTATAATTTTCCAATGCACGTGATACGCTTCTAGTGAATCGCCTGTTTTTCCAAATTTTCCTGAAGCTCCCGATGAAATCTTCCATCTAGGTAACTGCTACCTCTAGCTCCGAACTCACCTAGCCTAACCTACTAGTTCAACGAGATAAAAAAACTATGAAAACTATTTAAAAAAATAATAAGAAAATATATACAAATAAACACTATCAAAAATTTAATAAACCAAATTTAAATTTTGATAAAAATTCAATATTAGATTACGGTTGGTTTAAAGGGTTGCTACAAAATACATGCCGGTTAAAGTGGTCAAATCATGAAATGTCCTTCGTCAAAAATAGAGATCCCCAAACAAATAAAATACCCTTACAGTCCTACAGGTCGGATCCACCGAGCAATATACGGCCGATACACGTCAACCCGTAACGTCCCCTTTAAAAACACCCTCGTCATCAGTCACAAAAATGCCAACAAAATGTTGAAGTCAAATTACAACCGATCGAAATCAATTTTAGCGAACTACAACCCCCATTAACATTCCCCCCTAACCCCCTGCGACCGCCAATTGTTCCGGAAGATTCTCTTCCAAAGAACGATGTCACCTATACTCAAACTGTCAGAAAAAAATAAAAAAAAAATAAAGAATATGGTAAATAAAAAGATTCCGTGCTATTTCGTTGGGCGCCACTGTTAAGTTTCCGGTTTGGCAAGCAAACGTTGTTTGTGGCACGACATTTTTCTAGCTCGTCAGCTCGTCGGCTTGCGGGAGTGAGAAAACAGACGTTTGTTCGCCCGGAACCAAACAGAAAAAAAAAAAAAAAAAAAAAAAAGAAATAGGAAAGAAAGTAACGTGCCATAAAAAGAAAATGAAATGAAACATAGTCCGTCCGAAGTCAGGGCATCCCACCCCATCTGTGCAACTACACACCAGCCATAAGTCACAGCCAAAGGCCCAAAATAATCCGCCATGACTCCCTTGATACCATATACCGTCCCGTCAGTCTAAAATTAGTCCCTAACCCTTCACCACATGTCCACTTTATCCGTGCATACTCACTTTGTAGTTCCCCCTTTTTATCCCAACCTTTAGAAAAAAATTTAGCAACCCATGTTTGGTTCTAACATATTTTTAAAATAAACAATTCATTTGCATTTTTATTAACAAAAAGGAAAAAAAAATATTAATATCTATAAAATAACTAATACTATAAATATTAATGCAAATTCATATATAAATTTTAACGTTATCATACACGGATGTAAAAGTACCTTTATTTTATTATTAACTTTAATATTATTAATAATAGTGTTTTTGATATAAGTATTATCAAAAATAAATTATTAATATCAGTCACAAAAAAAAAAATATAGGATCAAGTATTCCTAATTTCCCCTATAATATTCATTCTTAATAACAAAATATTCTCTTTAGCGACAATAATAAAAAAAATATTCTCTTATTTCTTATTCTCTCTTTTAAAATCCTGCTCTTATGCTCTTTCAATGCAACCTTTTAATTTAGTTGTATATTACTTTATGTGTGAGTTTTTAAAACCTTCACTTACCCCTGGTTTCTCTGATGTTGGCGCCAGCTTCTAGAACCCAAAGGCTGAAAACAAAGAAAAAGAAATGTTCTGGAGGGGGGAAGAGTTAAGGGCAGGTATTTTAATTTTTACTCTCAATTAATATGTTTTTTTATATATTTTTGTGACTTCGATTTAAACTCTTAAATTCATCAAATTAGGTATTAAGATTTACACCGTAAAAATATTAAATTCAAAAAAAAAAAACTAAAAATTAAAAAAAAAATAAAAAAACTACATAATGAATAAAATTAAAAATGAATAAAAGCGTGGCAGGTAATTACAATAATCAAGGATAAGTTAGCCAAATAACTATACAAAAATAGAATATTTATATAACCGAAAAATTTAAAAAAAATAATTAAAAATAAAAGTAAAAAAAATGCTTTAAGAAAAGAAAAAAAAATTAAGTTTATGATGACAGATGATAAAAAAAAAATATATTGTAAAACAAAAACTGGGAATACTGAAGTGATATCCAATTTTTGAAATATTTTTGCGCTTAATAAAATTCGCAACTTGGTTCTTGCAGTGTATATTTTGGTAAAATTAGCTTACGCTCCTACGGGTCTATAGTCTCTTTTTTCTCTTCGTATCACTTTTGTTCTTTGTTTGTTCGGAATTAAAGGCCGATTCTTCTCTTTGTTTGATACTTCTTGTGAAGTACTTATTGGCTGATTTTAATAATTTTAAATAATAATGATTTAAAAAAAAAATCAAGAACATATAAAAAAAACTTGAGGCCCTATAGCAATCCCCCACCAGGACTGGACCTTTAGTCCGATTTCATAAATTAATATTTTTGCAAAATTTACAAATTCTTATAAAACTTCTCACCTCAAGCAACTGCGGTAAAAAAAAAACTAGGCAAAGCAATAAAAAAGGCAATAATTTCTCCAAATAGCTATTGTATAAAAAGTTACTATTTCAATAAAAATTCGAAAAGGAAGAAAAATATTAAAAATTTATATGAACACCGGCATCACTCACTTTCTTAAAAAAATTTAAATTGTTCATAAAATGTATTTTAATTAAAAAAATTATTAAACTTTTAAATAGTTTTATATATTTTTTTCTAAATTTTATTCTTTAGTAAAAAAAAATAGAAAATAGAAAACACCGCTCTAAAAAACACAATCGTATTTAACCACTTCTCTTTAACGACAAGTACATGACACTATGCATAAAATAATTCTCGTAATTACAAACCAAAGTAAATGTATCATACACAATAGAGTGGGTCGCACCCCATACAAAAAAAAAAAGTTGTGCCGGTCACCCCCTAGAATTAAATAAATTTGAAGAAGATTTGAAAAAAATTTTTTTTTTTTTTGCCACGCCCCTTGACCCCGGGCATTTGGTTTTTTATTTCCTGTGGCTCTATTTATAGTCCGATCGTAACGTGTGATATATCATTGTTTTTGGAATGACAACGGCTACATTTTCTACTTTGATCACTTTTGACTCCGACGTCAAATTCTAGAAGTGACTTCTGGATACTCGATTTCTACCACCCTAATTCAAGAGTTTTTCTAAACGATAAAAAAGTTTTTTAAATTCCATGAAATTTTGCCTTTTACAGTATATTTATTCAGTCACAACAAAAGTTACGAAGGTTAAAAAAAATCAATTGAGTTTTTATTCCAACAATCGTTAACAATAAGCTTTGGTCTTTTTGTGGCGCTAGTGTGCATTTGTTTTTGCACTATGATAATGTTCTCTTTTTCGTAATCTCACATGTTTCTCTATTTTCTATTATCTTTCTCCTCCACATGGTACTCTTTTTAACCGTCATCACAAACCGATTCAGCTGGCAACACTTTTGCTAAACATATTATTAGGGCTCGGAACTTCGTTAGCTAGAGAACAATGTTAACCAAATATCTTTGCGAATCAACAAATTTGCAACAAAATGGCATCGATTTTTTAGTGCATATTTAACATATGCATATTTTTTGCATATGTTGCTATAAATGCATATTCTTATGCATATTTTGTATTTTTTGTTACATATTTTGCATATTTTTACATGTTTTTTGCATATTTTTACATATTTTTGCATATTTTTGCAAATTTTTTTTTGATTTTTTAAAAAAAATAAATTTTTTACAATTTAAATTTTTTTAGAAATAAAATCTCATCAAATTTATACATTTAATTTTTTTTATCAAGAAATGTAATATGACAGAAAATTCAACTACAAACTTTAAGAAGATTTTTAATTGTAATTCTCAATTTTGTAACGACTTTTTAAAACAGAAATTACTAAAATTTAAAAATTATGAAAAAAATCAATAATAAATGCATATTTTTAAATTTTAAGTACATATTTTACGATTTTAAATACATATTTTATGTCGATAACTAAAATATATAATTTATTTATTAGAATTTCCATGTCATTCGCAAAATACCGAACGCTTTGTGCGAGTTGTTAGTGAATCCGCAAACAAGGTAACGGACGAAAAGCGCATGGGGTATATATTTGCTAAATTAAGAAGTCGAGAGCAGTATAAACAGCTGGAGTCTCGCCAAAATTTAAATTAATTTATTTAAGGAGAATACCACATTAAAAAAAAAACCATTGTTTATACTTTTAATAATAGAGTTCTCTCAACAATATTTGATAGAAAAATGAGTAAAAAGAGAGCACTTTAAAAATGGCCACAAAAACAATAACCACAAAAAGACCAAAGCTTATTGTTAACGATTGTTGGAATAAAAACTCAAATTGATTTTTTTTAAACCTTCGTAACTTTTTTGTTACTGAATAATATATATACTGTAAAAGACAAAATTTCATGGAATTTAAAAAACTTTTTTATCGTTTAGAAAAACTCGTGAATTAGGGTGGTGGTAGAAATCGAGTTTCCAGAAGTCACTTCTAGAATTTGACGTCGGAGTCAAAAGTGATCAAAGTAGAAAATGTAGTCGATGTCATTCCAAAAACAATGATATATCACACGTTACGATCGGACTATAAATGGAGCCAAAGGAAATAAAAACCAAATGCGCGGGGTCAAGGGGGCGTGGCAAAAAAAAAAAAATTTTTTTTTCAAATCTTCTTCAAATTATCTTTAATTCTAGGGGGTGACCGGCACAAGTTTTTTTATCGACCCGGCCCCTAATACACAACCCACTACCCTTCATACAAATATTAACCCAAAAAGGTCATTTGAGGATTATCATGAACTTTACAGATCACAGGCTGACGTTACATCTTCTAATATTATTTCAGTTTCTTCGACGTCTTGTGTAATATGTGTTTCCGAAAGAATTAAAAAAATCTGGGTTTTCGGTTGACGCAATGACTTCCACTTGATTATAATTATTTATGACCCTTGCACATGTCTGTATAGCACACGCATATTCTTTGATTGTTAAACTGATAAGCCAATTCTTCTCATTTTTAAATTCAATTTATTTTGATATTCAGGACAGTCTCTACTATTTTGTAAAATGATTTTCATCTGAATCCATATTAAGTTTATTGTTCATTTTCCCGCAATTAATAACATTTCATTATCTGTTCAATATTTTTGCATTCTTTTGTTTTGTGTTGTCCATGAAGAATGCTATACTTCAAGAAGTATGCTTATTACTTCTTGATTTTTACACACATCTGTTCCATAGAACACTCTACATCTTTCCCATCCAATATTTACTTTTCTTGCTTCTATCATTTTTGTACATGTTTCGTTATCGACTGCCATTTTTACGTTATATATTGTTTTATTATTTCTTTTTAATTTCGTATTTTTCTATTATTTTGAATCTGCATTAGAAATACTTGGGTTCAGCTTTTTTATTTTCTCAATTATTTTCTTCCTCTTCATGTTTAAAAGTCATATCCGTTACGTTAACTCTTAATTCAATTGGGTTGGGCACCTTAATTTCATATCCTTCAGTTAATTTATTTCTATTGCATTTTTTTCTTTTTTCTCTTTCTTCACTATTTTTCGCTTTGAATAACAACCGTTCCATTTCTTCTGTTTTCTACACCTGTGATTTTTAAATTAACTGGGTCAACTTATCGTTTAGTGCTTCCCCGTGTTTTTTTCTACCCCTTGTTTTTCTTTCGGTTTTACAATTAACAGCACCTGTTTGTTTACATCTGGTAGCACTGTTTTTATTACCGACTCTGCATATGACATTTTTGTTTTTTTGTTGGTTTCTTTTAATACCTTCTTTATTTCGTTACACATATTTAGGTTTTTTTCTTCTAACGATTTTCACATTTCTTTGTTGTTGGTTTTCAAACCCATTAACATTAATATATAATTTTTTAACTTCTTCAAAATTTTTTTCAAATATTTTTTGAACAATGTCCATTTTTTAACGTTTCTTTGTATCGTTTTTCTATCGCCTCCAAACAATTGTTTGATTTCACTTTCGTATTGTTTTAGTTATGATGAAAATTGATGTTTATAGACTACCAAGTTTTGTTTATTTTTATGTACATCTTCTTGTATATCTTTAAGTATCATATCAACATTGTGTATGTACTGGATACAATCCTCACATACGAAACGTAAGAAATTATTTTCTTGCAAAGCTTTTTGGGAATACTGGTCAAGACCAGAACACTTCATTGAACCGTTGATACGTTTTTTACACACCCACTCATTGAATTCCCGTTTCACCACGAATTGATGACTTGCATTTACTGCACTCAGCCATGATTGAGTGCTTTTATTGTTTATTTTATAATATGTTTGTTTTAATAAAAAAAAAAAAAACTTTATTTCCACTAATTATAATTAGTCCAGTCTATTTTTTTTTTTAACCAATTATTATTTTTATTTTATTATTTTTATAGAGCTTTAGTTGGCGGTGTCAATATTCATGGCATTCCATACTATGAAATGAGAACTTACAAACTACATTTATGAATATTTGTGAGACTATTAATGCATCTGTTCCAAATATAATAAAATAACTCGTATTCAAAATTCTCGAAACATAAGTAAAAATAAAATGATGACGTTAATGATCATATTATCGCCATAAAATTGTCTTCAGCTCAGGAGGAAGAAAAACTATATTTGAAACAAGCTGCTGTTTTTCGTCGAAACTCGGAAGACCTTTTGCGGCCATGTCGTGCTGGTTTCGATTCTAATGAACCATTTTTATATAAATGAAGCTCTAACCATATTAAACCACAGTCTTCTTAAGGAAGGCAATTAAGTTAAACGGAAAAATCTACTCTCGTCAGTTTACACTCGCCGTACCCGTATTTTATGCCAAACGCTTCAAGTCGATAGCGCGTTTTTGTGTGGAGAATATGCATCATCTGGAAAATATCGAAACATCTAATAAACTCACTTGATAACTTTCCAGTTTCTGCACTTGAAGGGTTTCGCCCAGTAATATTTAAAATTTAAAACTATCGTAATTATTTATATAACCTTATTTATTTTAGTTAGTCTCTTACAGGAAGAAAGAAGAAGAAAACATTTTTATTGAAAAATTTTACGGACACAAGGGATACACCAGACTGCCGCAGTTTCGTCCCCTCCTGGGACTCGTCAGTGGTTAATTTATGTGTCAATTGAACAAAGTATTTTATATTGTATTAATTGCTCTATATGAAAAACATTTTTATTTTTTTGGTGTCGTACTGTGATTTGAACTCACTACCTTAGCATCAAGCTATGCATCGTAATCTCACCTCTTAACCAGTTGAGCCACGGTCGACACAGCGATGATGTAGCTAAAGTGGAGTTTGGTCACACTACGTACACACAAGTATGTTTCGATCAGAAGAGACAGAATTAACTAATACCAATGCACAATTCATTTCTCAACTAGAATGCGTTTTCTTCTTAATCCTATCTCTTTTTCACAAGTAATTATCATGTTTTATGATGCGCTTTATTCACATACAATAGTTGGATACCAAGTGTAGGTTAGAGATTGAGTCGCCGTTAAGCAAGTTTCTTCAAATTTCATGTTAGAAAGTGTTTTGCAACCGTCAGATAATGACAATCGTAATTAATTTTTATATTAATTACTGTAGAATATTACTTTAGTTAGTCTCTTTACAGGAAGAAGAAGAAGAAAACATTTTTATTGAAAAAATTTTACGGACACAAGGGATACACCAGACTGCCGCAGTTTCGTCCCCCTCCTGGGACTCGGCAGTGGTTAATTTATGTGTCAATTGAACAAAGTATTTTATATTGTTAATTTGCTCTATATGAAAAACTTTTTTTATTTTTTTGGTGTCGTACTGTGAATTTGAACTCACTACCTTAGCATCAAGCTATGCAATCGTAATCTCACCTCTTAACCAGTTGAGCCACGGTCGACACAGCGATGATTGTAGCTAAAGTGGAGTTTGGTCACACTACGTACACACAAGTATTGTTTGGTCAGAAGAGACAGAATTAACTAATACCAATGCACAATTCATTTCTCAACTAGAATGCTTTTTCTTCTTTATCCTATCTCTTTTTCACAAGTAACTATCATGTTTTATGATGCGCTTTATTCACATACACTAGTTGGATACCAAGTGTATTTATTTTAGTTTAAATTTTTTGAGTTTTTCTCATTTGCTGTTGTCATTTGCTTAATACTTTATTGTGACTTCTTCTAATATTCGGTCGAGTTCCAAAACAAACACTCATCTATAAATTCGTATAATTGGTAAACAAAAGTAGGGTTTGAAAATTTGTGACTTAAATGCTCAAAGGTCTTTCTTGTAAATTTGATGAATTCCGATTAATTTTTGAAACTCAGGAATCGATGTCATTTACATATCTGAAACATGATTCAAAAGAAGATAAACACTTTCAGGTCAAAATGGAGGGCTATGATATTTTCGAGCGGATAGAATACTGGTAAACGTGCTGGAGGTGTTGCAATATTTGACAAGAAACAATTACGTTCTCGATTTGTTTGCAAATCTAACGATGAAGAATATGATTTTTTTTTATTGAATTTCTTTTGTGATGAAAGTAAATGTCTCACAGGTATTTTTATATAGGCCTAGTGATTCCCCAGACATTTCTCTGTTGTAAATATACTAGAGGAAAATTGTTTATCTTATAGTTATATTATTCTTTCTGGAGATCTAAATGGAAATTTGCTCATTGATTCAGATCTAATTTCACTTTTTCCAACCTATTGGGCTTATAGCTGTTAACACTACTATCCCTACTCACTTCACTTCAATGACTAGTTACTCTTCTTGACGTGTTTTTTTGTCTCTGATATTGAAAAAATTCTTTTGTTATGAACAGTTTCTTCTCCTAATTTTTCAAAACATGATGTCATTTATGCGACCCATGTAGTGTACTCCTTAAGCGTACACTGCATATCAACCACTAATATTGATTTTCCCAACATACCGTCTCAAATACTGTAGAGTGATTGCCATACAAGTATCATCAGGTAACAGTCTAGCGGCACTCACTAATCAGAAACCTATGACCGCATTCTTTCACTTGCACTCAGATATCTGGTGACCGTATGTTGACGATAAGAGAACAATGCATAAAAATAATTAAGAATAAAAATAAATTGAGTGATTTCTAAAATCACTCAATACTAGACAATAAGTTAGACTTGTAAAAATAGTATATAAGAACATGTAAATGTTAAATAAAACAGACTTCAATTTAGAGTTCTAAAACAACACTATAACTGTGCTTTTACTTTTTGAGTCTCAATATTTGGCAGTTCTTTTGAACGCCTATTTATAAGCTGATCCCCACACAGCTATTAAAATATAGAATTGGGTTATAGGGAACCTTGCTACCCATACAACAGTAGTAATAGACACATTACATGGCGATCCTGCCAAATTAACACATTACACCCATAACCTTTCTTATTTTAAACATGAAAAACCACAGTATATAACTCTCCGTGATTACAAGAATGTTTAATTATGATGCTCTTTTAAATGAAATTAATATAATTAATTGGACCAGTATCTACAGTAATTCTGATATAAACCAACAGATATCCTTTTTTTATGAAGCAACTTCATACCTATATGACAATACGTACCGGTTAGAAAGAAAATTGTTAAGTCTTAGTTCAACCAGAATATTTGTGATTTGATAGTTAAAAGAAATTCCGCTATGATAAATGGAAAATATATAAAACTGCACAGTCAAATCAAATTTTTAAATCACAATTTAGATATATTACTACGGAAGTAAATTAGCAAAGCACCGCTATTATAGTCGTGTATTTTCAGAGGCTATGGATATTAAAAATATGTGGAAAGAGATAAAGAAAATTGGTTATAAAGATTAAAGTGAATCGGTAAATATTTCCAATTTTGAATTAAATTAATTGAACAGACAATTTACTTTAAATGACTCAACTCCTCTACGTTCTGAAAATTTACCAGATTGCAATCTGAATTCTTTATTTAGTTTCTCCTTAGTTAACCAGGAGCTTCCAGAAGCTTATCTTTCCATAAAGTCAAAATCTATTGGTCTAGACGGTATGAATCCAATATTTATTAAAGCTATTTTACCACAGGTTTTACAAAATCTATTTACCCTGATTTGTGGAAGTGGGCGAAAGTAATTCCTACGTTGAGAATGCTAAAAACCTTGGAATGATTTTTAATAATACAATAACGTGGAATAATCAATTTAGCAAAGCTTCTGGAAAAGTTTACGGTACTCTCCGTAGTGTTTGATCTTCTCAGTACTACACACCGCAGAAAATTAGATTTGTTCTTGCAAAATCTTTTATCTTACCTACGCATTTATACGGTTGTGAAATGTTGTCAGGTTGTGATAGTGCAGACAAGGCTAAACTTACAAGCGTTTTTAATATTGTAGTTAGATATGTTTATGATTTACGGAAATATGAAAGCATCTCCGCTTTTCTTAATAAAATTTATGGCATTTCATTTGAAGACTATCTTAAATTTAGAACTTCACTTATGGTTCCTAAAATTATTTTCACTAAAGAACCCGTTTACCTTTTCCAGCGATTTCAATTTACAAGATCTAACCATAACAACTGTCTTGTACCAATAATGTATAATAGACTTATATCCGAAAGACACTTTTTGTAAATGGCATACGTCTTTGGAACTCGTTAAATAATCAACTTCACACAATATCAAATACAACATCATTTAAGAAAGAACTCTTTATTTTTGTTCTCAATTGATTTTTAATTAATTTAATTTTTATTTTTTCATGTCGTTTTTACCTGCTGTGCAGGATATTTTATTTTTTATATATTATATTATTTTATACTTCATTTTTAACTTTATTTATAAATTATACTAGAAGAATATATTTCTTATTTAAAGATTAATTTGTTATAACTAATGTTGTTTTATAAGATTTTTAATCTTGTTACATTAGGATTTTCGAAAAAAAAATAAATAAATAAAATAAATAACTGAAACATAATAGGCAACAAAATGCTAAACTTAATAAATAATTCGCTTGTAACTGGAATTTTCCCTGATAGCTGGAGAGAATCAATGGTAACTCGAATTGAAAAAAATTGATTAAATAAAAAAATGTGAAGAATTTCGCCCAAAAGTACCTTAAAGACATTTGAGAAAATCATAGAAAAAGTCGTTAACCCTAGCCTTGGCACTATTTACATACATACATATGTATGTATATATTAAGATTTTGAAATAGCTATAACTCTTTCATTTGAGGTCCAATTTGGATATGGTTCGGACTCAGTGAACATGTTTTTATGTTTTTGGAGTACATATAAAATAATTAAAAAAAATAAAAAATTTACCGTTATTTTTTGCGAATTTGAAATTTTTTCTTCAGTACCTGGTACTATTTACATTTGTAAATACATATATTTATTCATGTGTTTTTTTCATATACATAATTCATTTTATTTTATTATACATGTGATTTACAATGCACTAAGTGCTATAGAAGAAAAAAAAATATTAAATCAGTCTTTAAGACATTGGTTGCATTTCGTTTGTACTTTGCTATGTTCAATGCAAACAGGTTTTTTACATAGGACGGATATTTTGCGAGTTGAGCGTTTTCTTTTGTCTTCTTTGTGATAGCACATATAACAAGCCTATTTTACTTTTGAATGTCCACGGTCGTCTTCATCTGGAACGAAATCTTTCGTCGTGGAGCTGTTCAGTGATTGAATAGGAGCACCTAATATGCATTCGACTGCATTCTTTGTTGGAAAATATAATAATATCCGAGGACTTTGTGCTCTCTTCAAAATAATTGGCATACACAATTGCTCACATAATTTTTCCAGAAACAAACGACGTGCAGTATTTTATCAGAAAACACTAATTAAAATATATCTCAGTAGTAAATATTATAAAAATATGTTACCTTTTTTTGCTGTTATATGTGATGGATTATTTTCTGTATATATTATATAGGCACCAAGGGCTGATATATCTAGCATATTATAAAAAAAAGCAACTGGCCAGCGATTTGTTTTACGTTTAGTTGTATACTGACGCAGCTACATCGACGCCACCCTTTGTAAGATTATAAAACAATATTATGTAAGGTTTTTATTTCACATCCGAAATTGTGTCATCACATGGCATTGTGGAAAGCAAAAGAACCGCTTAATTTTTTTTTGTGGACATATTTTCTCCATAGCCAAATATAGCTGAAAGCTCTCTCGTTGTGGTGAAGCTTTAAACTCCGAGGGCAAACATGTTTTATATTTTTTATTGTTCCAACCATAGACAATTTCCAACTTGTTAGTTTATCAGATAATGAAAGACTTGTGAAGAAATTGTTGCATGTGACATACCGTCCGGTGTTTATATAGTGCTCTACCAAATTCTTTACTACTCTTTCTCCTTGATTCCTTCCTCTTTCGCTGTTTGATTTGCCAGTATATATTTGCCCGCTTAGAGGATAATACGATTTTGAATCGCATACCCACCACAGTTTTATGCAGTATTTGGCAGGTTTTGATGGAAAATACTGCGTAAACTTAGTACGTCCTCTGAAAGGAAAAAGCTGCTTATCTACAGTTATGTTTTCGCGTGGTCTGTAGTTTTGACGCAAATTAGCATTTAACATTTAAAAAATTTCCGAAATTGGAGCAGCTTTGTCCGTTAGGGATCTTACTGCTCTCGTATTTTCTTGATCAAAGCGAATAAATCTTGAAATGTTTGAGAAGCGTTTTGCAGACGTAGTTGCTCGGTACAATGGAAAAGCATTCTTTTGCCAAAGGGATTCCAGATTCGTATTGTTATCATTACGAAGACCCATTCCTAACAATATGCACTGAGCTCCTCTTCAGTAATATCCTCCCAAAAATATTTTCTGCAGGAGTTTTAAAAGCTTTTTAAAATGGAATACTCGTACGAACATATATGTATAATGTTTACTTACCTTGTATTTTTGCTTGCTGTTAGGCCGCTCTCTAGTTTTTCAAAAACAGCCTTGGCTTTTCTGTTAGTGTTTCTACAAATAATAGATTGGATTGTCGGGTGCATTAGAGCATAAAACGTGTCACTAATGCTCAAATTTTTTGTACTCGGATTAGGACCAACAAAACGGATTTCCCAAAATATGTTATGCTGCCGTGTCCGTTGTAATATAGGCATCATCCTCAAATTCTTACTCGTTATCTGAGTCACCTCCGTGTCCTAACTCCACTGGATTATCCTCGCCTTCAATATCAGAGGCCATCTATTTCTTGATATGATATGGTCATATCACCCTCATCGATTGAAATACTTTATTATTATTAGATGTCATTATCAATATACACTTGATCAATATGCAAACAAAATTTCAAAACTACTAACTGCAAAAAACTGAAGAATAAAGTAAGATATTACATGGAGCCAAAAAACAATTATAACGGATTTTCCAAATACTTAGGGTAAAAGCAAACAACAAGGTATTCTCAAAACATGTAAGAATATCAAAATCAAAACAAATGGCAAAACTGTAGAAGCAAAATATATGAAAGAGAACGTATTTACAAATGTAAATAGTGCCAGTATTTAAGGCTAGGGTTAAAGAACAACTGGAAAATTATATTTGAAAAAAACAACATATTTTCAAAATACCAATCTGGGTTTCGCAAGAAATTTTCGTGTGAAACAGCCGTAAATTACGTCATAAATAGGTGTAGAAAAGTAGAGAAACATAAAAAAATAATGGAAATTTTCTTGGATTTTAAAAGTGCTTTTGAAACCATAGATAGTTCATTATCAAAGATAATGAACTAAAGTGGTTTGAATCATATCTTACACATCGAAGACAAATAACAATAGTTAATAGTGTTAAATCTAATCCAATAAGTAATGAGTTCGGAGTTCCACAAGGTTCGATACTGGGGTCACTATTATTTATTATTTACATAAATGATATGCCAAACATAATAAACAAATGCGAAAATGTATTATATGCAGATGACACTCTGGTTTTTACGGAAGCGGATACAGATGAACAATGTTAAATAAACCTAACACAGGACATGACAACAATAAATAACTGGTTAAAAATGAATAAATTAAAACTTAATGAAAACAAAACAAAATTGATGGAAATTAACAAGAATAACGAAACAATATTTAAAACAAATAATAAAATAATAGAAAAAGTTGATAATATAAAATACTTGGGGTTTATAATAGATAAAGATTTAAATCTAAAAAAACACATTGAATTTATATGCAAAAAAATTGGTAAAAAAAATTGGCTTTTTTAAAAGAATAAGAAACAAAGTTTCAATAATAACAGCAATAAATATTTATAACACTATGGTTAAACCACACTTTGAATTTGGATCAACAATTTTATACACATGCTGCAAATAAACCACAAATAGATAGACTACAAACATTACAGAACAAAGCAATGCGCTCAATTTTAAGATGTAACAGATATACATCATTTCAACACATGCTAGATTCATTAAAATGGCTAAACATTCAACAAAGACTGGAATTAAACACAATAAACTTTATACAAAAACTGAAATTGGGAAATGCACCGGAATATCTCATGATGTGATAAGTTTTGTAAGAAATAATATACAACATAGCTTTTAAAACATTTATATTTTGTAAATTTTTTTTTTTGCGAAAAATTTTTTTTTTTTTTTTTTTTTTTTTTTATTAATTAATAATCATATAATTACAAATTATATACTATTACCCTAACCGAGCACTAGCTACTATGGCCTTCGGCGCGTTGTAGCGAAAACAGACCAGTGCCTCTGGTGGGAATCGAACCCACGACCCCCGCACTGATAAGCCAGCACGCTACCAACTAGCCTACCGGGGCGCACTTTTGCGAAAAATTAAAAGTATTTCAAATACTACTAAATAAATAAATTTAACACAAAAAAAAAATTTTTTGTGACAAAAAAATCATTGGATTATTTCTATTATTAAATATTTGATTGAATAGTGAAAATTAACATATACCGCAAATTTTACCTTCCTGTTTAGGTTTCCCAAGTTTCTGTTCTACCAATGGTGTTAAATGGGAATCTAATTTAAAAATAACGTAATCTACAGGTTATTTATTTTTCACCGATAATGTTCACTTTTATGAACAATAGATAAGTCTCAGATCTGAAAACAATCATCGTTAAAATAAATTAACAGCAGCCAACTTCACTATACTTAATACTATGTTTCCGCTTATGTGTTTTGAGCAAAACATGTGTTTTGGTGAAAACAATGGGAAAACATGTATAAAACATAGTTCATTTCAAAACACGCCAAAAATACGTTCAGTGGAAACTTAGTAAAAGCCACATTCACACTAACTACATTGCAAAACAAGTGTTTTTTTTTTTTTTTTTTTTTTTTTTTTTTAATATATAAATTTTATTAAAATTTCATTTAGTTTTACATTTCATGCTTAAATTAAGACCCACGAAGCCATGTGGCTTTTCTGTAGGTCAGAAAGAAGTATAAAATATGATTTTACTAAATTATTATAAAAACATTTATAACAATTAAAAAAAAGTGGATAATTTGATATGGTAAGTTCTTTCTAATGAACAATTGTTTTTTCTTTTTAAATGAATAATTTCTTCATTGCAAACTTAAGTAAAATTTTTTGATTGCAGTTTTTCCTTTGTGCTTCAATGTAATGTGTAATATATCTATTGGCAAGCTATTTAGAATATTCGGCAACTGAACTCCTAGTGTTCTTTTTCCATAATTATTTTTGAACTTATCTGGTTTATAACGTCCTTCTGCTCGTCGTCTGGTGTTGTATTGATGATCAATTCTTTGAAGATGTCTTTTTCTTTAATCATAAAAATCATTTATAAGAGTGACACGATAAATATTTTCAACATTTCTTGCTAAATTTTCGGTGATTTCAGATTTTTTCTTCCTCTTTTTGACCCTTCGACTATTGTTGTTTATACCACCGATGTTATTTAGCTGGTTAATCTGGCTGTTATTTGTGTTGTTTCTTTCCATGTTGTGGAGTTTTGATTTATTAAAGTTTCTCCACAATATTTTTAATACTTTGTCTTGCGTTTTTTGTAAAGCATTGCAGTATGTAGAACTTCCCCAAGCTGCAATACGATGCCTTAGATAGGATTCAGCTAATGAAAAATATGCTTGTCTCAGTACACTGTATGTTGCCGAGTTACTTAAGTGGTAGAGCATTATTGAAGATTTGCGAAGTTTCTTTTGTACCTCCTCTATATGGATTCGCCATTTCAGATTTTGGTCAACATGTACTCCTAGGTATTTGTACGTATTAACTAGTTCTATTGTGGTGCATGTATCATTGATACTACTGCTTTCGTCATGTATACAATCAATGTTGTGGAATTTAAGGTCTACAGGAGTATTTTAGAAGTGAGGTGGCCTTACATGCATAGTTTTATCATGGCACCATTTTGTTGCTGTGTTAAGTTCATTTTGCATTATTTTAGTTGCCGCTTTTAGGTCCTTATTTGCGACAATAATAGCTGTGTCATCCGCGTAGGCAAAAGTTGTGCTATTTTTCAGAGTACTGATTAAATCATTAGCATACAAGTACTTCATCACTTAAGTTATTGTTTATTTTGACTCTATAACTCCTGCATTGTAGATAACTTTTGAAAAAATTTAAGCAATTACCACGTATTCCAACTCTTTCTAACGTTTGTAGTAGCTTTATGTGAGATAGGGTGTCAAAAGCCTTGCTGAAATCCACAAAAAGCACCAAACAGTGTAAGCTTTCGGTTAGGCATAAGTTGAGATGATCAGAAAAATGTCCGAGTAATTTATTTATACTTTTGTTTTTCTGAAATCCATATTGCTTGCAATTATTTATCTTAAACCGTTCAATGAAATCAGACAGTCTCCGTACAATAACTTCTTCCATTATTTTTTCTATAACTGGTAAAATCGATATAGGCCTGTAATTGTTGTAGTCATTTTTTATACCATTTTTATATATTGGGCGTACTATTGAAGTTTTAAGCAGATCTGGTACCTTAAAACTCTCCAAAATCATATTGATTATTTGCGTTATTATTGGTGCTAGAACATCAGCATTAATCTTAAGGTCTTTCGGTCTAATGCCATCGATACCCGCACTTCTATTGCTATTTAATGTTTTTAATATATTAAATATTTCCTCTTCATTTGTGTTTGCAACAAAAATAGAATTTGCAATTGTTTTTTCATTGTAAATTATTGTTCTTTTATCACATACATGAAGTATTTGTTGCACATTTTCTTTTAAATTGTTTGCGAAACTATTTATAATATCTAGCATAGTTTCATTTTTGAAGTTTTTTATAATTGTTTCATCAATGTTTGTTACTTTTTTCCATTTATTTCATTTATTAGTTGCGATGTTATTCTAATATCATTCCTATTTTCTATAATAATTGTGTTTAGTGTTATTTATTTTTTTATTTAAGTAATTTCTGAATTTTTTGTATTCATTTTCATAAATTTTATTATTTCGGTTATTTAACCATTTTTTATAAAGTTTATCCCGTTTTTCGCAACACTTTATTAGCTCATTGTTTATCCACGGGTTTAATTTTCTTGGGTTTTTTGATTTGTTTTTTAAAATTATTGTATAAATCGTTAACATTATTTATATTGATCGTTAAATTACACCAATTTGTTTCTTTAATTAATTTTTCAACTTTAAAATTATTAATTGGGTGCTGGTTACAAAAAAAGTTTGGCGATCTCTGGGTAACCCCAGAAAAGTTTGGCGATCTCTGTATGTTTCTATCATAACTTTGCTTTTCATTGTGCCAAGACACGTATTTAAGCTCTTTTCTATAATACTCGTTTTGCCAAAACAAGTGTTTTGCAATCTAGTGACAATGCCGTATTACTCTCTAACAACCGTATTACTCTCTAACAACAGCTTTATACGGATTCACACTTGATTGCAAAACACGTGCTTTGCCGAAACGAGTGGAAATGAATAAAGAACTTTTGAAATTGAATAAAGAGCTTAAATACGTGTTTTGGCAAAACACGACCAGCTGAACTTTTAGATTATATGTTTTTGTAAAGCGGATGGAGAATAACTGATATCCATGACCCATAAAGCATTGCAATGAACCCTTGTTTTTAAGATTTATTTTTGGTATTTTTGAAATTTTTTACTATTACATATAAAGTTTTAAAAATAAAAACAAAATATGTGTTTTTGTAAATACATATTTTTTAAATGTCTTTAAAATCAAATTCGACAACTGTGTTGAATTCACACAGATCCTATCAGAGCTTTGAAGAATTCATTTCATAATTACAAATTTTTTAAATCAATTACACTTTCAGTAATAATTGAATGAACTATTTTTTTTTTCATTCGAATTGCCTTGAATGAATTCATTCCTATTTTTTTAATTCCTTTATGAAAATTATGGAATTCATTCAAGTCTAGTGAATTCAACTTTTGGTTAGGGACTTCATTCTCTTGGACATGTATTCCATGAATTTAATTCCGTAAGGAGTTAACTTTTCTGTTTAAGCCCGAGACTTAAGAGACTTAAATTTTTTGTTAATTCCTTCAAGGATCTGAAAACGCAGTTCGTTAATTAAATACAATAAAACCGGATCTGTAAGCAAATGTCCCAAAGTAAGCAAATGTCCCTAAACTATGCGGGGGAACGAATAAATGTCTCTAGACTATGCGCTGTGCATACATATATATATATTAGGGCGGGTCGATTTGTAGGGAGTGAAAAAATTCACCAATTTCCCTATGATTTCCGTATTCTATGGGTAGTGTTTTGTCTGTCGTGCTGTCAACACGTTTTTAAATGTGTCTTGTCGGTTTTTTCGTTTGTCCTGTTTATAATTTTAAATTAAACAAATAATTTTATTAGTGTCGTTCCGTCCAAAGAAATTAAAAAAACAACAAAATAATATATTAAAAAAAAAAAAAAAAAAAAAAAAATACCATCTTTATACAAACAAATAACAAGCACAAAACAAAATAGAAAACTTAATAGACATTATTAAATCTAACATAAACAACAATAAAAATACATATTAAGAAACACAACGCTAAATAAACAGCTAAATTTACAACAATAACAATTAAAACCCTACCATAACACAAAATAATAAAAACAAAACCATTATTACTTCCAACAATCATCAACATCAACAAAAAAAAAAAAAAAAAAAAAAACAATACACCTGATCTTCGTTATACGGCGCTGTTATTTTAATAATGACCAAGCAAGGGGCTTTTATGCCTCCTTAATAAGTGTCATTGTTACTTTCCTATCCATTTACATTGTCTACGGTGTATAAGGGGCGGTTAGTCAAATTGTTGTTTGGTTGTTTAGTGTCAAAGGTATAACACTGGCCATTAAATAACCAACTACAGCAACAGTTTTCACTACTGTGCCCCTTATACACTCGTAAGGATTTTGATTTTATATTTTTCTTATTTTGTTATAACAGGCAGATTTCGTATAGACTTCTGCAACATACGCGGACTGAGAGCGAATCACTTCTCTGTGTATGCTCACATTCGTTTTCATAGGCCGGATGTCTTCGCCTTATGTGAAACTCAGGTTTGTGAGGATGCTGATCCACAGGATTTTCACAAACCTGGGTATCACCTTCTACCCATTTTTTCTCTACATAGGGGCCTTGCAATGTACATTCGCGACGATGTTGTGTACCAGTATCAGCAACAGTTGAACTGTAATGATAAGGAATTTAGCTCTCTTTGGGTTAAATTCCAGATCAGGTCACACATATTGCACTTCGGATTTTTATATAGAAGTCCAAGCACGGAATTGGCTAAATCCCTTGATGGCTTCGATGCCCTTTCCGATTCAATTTCGAAAATCTTGGAGAGTTGTCCGAATAGTGAAATCGTAGTTGCTGGTGATTTTAATATCCACAACTCATCCTGGATTCGCCATTCGAGCCATACAACTCCCGAGGGCCAATACGCTGAGCTCTTCGCCGCGCATAATGATCTTGCGCAACTTGTGAATGAGCCAACACACAATGCGTGTGTTGAAGGGCAGTTGCGGAACACTCTCGACCTCTTCCTCACTTCTCACCCTGAAAAGTACGAAGTGAAAATACTTGCACCTCTCGGAAATTCGGATCACAGTACTATTTCTGCATCTTTTTCATATTCTACTCTTCGTAGCGTTTCTAACTTAGCGCAGAAACGTTCTATTTTCCTCTATGAAAAAGCTCGTTGGGCCGAGCTCAACGATTTCTTTCGGCATTTTAACTGGAAAATTTGTTTTCTCGACGACAACGTCGATGCCGCTGCAGAAATGGTAGTCAATATTATTATGCTAGGAATGAAACTTTTTATTCCAACGAAGCATATTTCGGGAAAATCAAAACATAAGTGTTGGTTTAACCAGATGTGCAAAAATGCAGTCAGATCCAGAGAGGCAGCGTTCAGTAATTGGCGTTCGAATAAGAACGTCGTTACTGATCTGCATCGCAAAAAGGCGAGAACCGAGTGTGCCAAAGTACTTAGACGCGAAAAGGTTTTATACGAACGGCGTCTACGTGCGAAAGTTCTTTCTGCTCCTCGGGGCAGTAAGACCTTTTGGTCGTTCGTTAAAAGAGTAAAGGATAATGCTAGTTCTTCTATTCCAACTCTTATAAAGGACGATCAATCATTCACCGATCCGGTTGATAAGGCCAACCTCTTCGCTGAACTTTTTGAAAGAAATTCTTTCTTGCCGGAAAGCGATCAACCACTGCCCGTTCTCGAAAGGGTATCCTATACTATGCCTTTGATTTTCTTTCGGGCCCGGGCAGTCAAAAGGGTTCTTGAGGATCTCAACGTAAACAAGTCACCGGGGCCGGATGGCATATCAGCACTGGTGCTGAAACAGTGCTCTTTTACGTTGGCACGTCCATTGGCAAAACTTTTCAGCTCCTCGTACCGTGCGGGAGTCTTCCCCTCATGCTGGAAGGTGGCCAATGTCCAGCCAATCCCTAAAAAGGGTACGGCTAACAACCCTGAAAATTACAGCCCAATCGCAATTTGCTCTGCGCTCTCCAAAGTGATGGAGACCATGGTTAACTACCATCTTGTGAAATATTTAGAGACCAATTCACTTTTAAATGATCGACAGTATGGCTTCCGTAGCGGTCGATCTACGGGAGACCTGTTGGCGTTTCTATCGGAACGTTGGAGCCGGTCACTCCACCGCTTTGGTGAGAGTAAGGTGGTTGCTCTAGATATTTCCAAGGCGTTCGATCGCGTGTGGCACGGGGCACTCGTGACTAAGCTAGTTGCTTTTGGTGTCGGTAATGTCGTCTCTCGATTTATAACGAGTTTTCTCAGAGACCGCACTATACGTGTTGTTTTAGATGGGGTCTCATCAAACGAGTTTCAGCTAAATTCAGGGGTACCGCTAGGTTCTGTTCTTTCTCCTACCCTTTTTCTTATTTTTATTAATGACCTTCTTGGTCAGACCTTTAATCCTATCTACTCTTTTGCAGATGACAGCAACATTTGTCATTTATTTTCATTCGATCACAGGCCAAGCTCTTTGGAGTTAGAGAGCATACGGCAGAACATGAATGACACACTCAATCAAGACCTTTCTACAATCTCTGAGTGGGGTCGCGCGAATAAGGTCGATTTTAATGCACGCAAGACCCAATGTTGTATGTTAACCCACAGACGGGCTGTGGAATTAACATTGTCATCTGTAGCTATGGATGGTATATGTATCGAGGAATCGGATACTCTTGATGTTCTGGGCATGCAAATACAGTGTGATGTCCGCTGGAATAAGCACGTATTTCAAGTGTCGAAAGAAGCATTCAAGTGCCTTGGTTTTCTGAAACGGTGCAAGACTTACTTCACTCCATCCGATCTCCTTACTATTTATACCAGCTATATCCGGCCGAAAATGGAATACAACTCCCATATATGGGCAGGGGCTTCAGTGTCTATACTGAAGCTTCTGGACCGTGTTCAGGGGAGTGCGGTGAAGCTTATCAATGACAGTAGTGTATCCAACTCAATTGATTCATTGGAGCATCGTCGGAGTGTGGGTTGTGTGACACTTTTCTATCGATATTACCACGGGAGGTGCTCATCTGAGATAAGTGAACTTATTCCTCGAGCCCGAGTTTTTATTCGTAATACTCGCTTATCTAGTAGAGCACATCCGTTTGTAGTTGATTGTCCTGTGTTTCGCACAACGCATTACAGAGAAAATTCGTTTTTTAGTCGAACAATTCGTATGTGGAACAAACTTCCCGCAGAAGTCTTCCCTGTTACTTACAATTTAGAAAAATTTAAATCAAATATCCACAAGCACTACTCCCTCTTTCCTCCATCCCATACCCTATTTTCCTGATCAATACAATGCACTGCATGAGTAGGGGGCATCCCCTGAGTATTGGTTAAATTATAAAAAAAAAAAAAAAATATTACTTTCATAGCCATTTTTTTGGCTCAATCCATTATTTAATTCAATTTGCAATTCAAAACGAAGAGTTTAATCCCAAATTTATCGAATTCGGTTGATTAATTCATGCGATATTGCTAAAACAAAATAACACATAAAACCAACTTTTTGATTTTTTTCCCTTTTTATTTTTTTTTCTACAAAAATTCAAATTAAGAGATAATAAAGTATCTATCAACCTATTATCAAAAAAATATATTCAATTTGAGTGTAGTAAAAGACAAAATGTGAAAAAAAACATTATTTTTTCTGAAAGTCTTGTTTGCTTTCAAGTCTGGGTGTTTCGTACGGCTTTCTAATGTCGTCGCCATAGCGCCTTCTACATTCTTTCCTGCAACTCGTTTAGCAGTGGCAGCCAGCAATTGGACATGTCTTTCCGTTCCTTGAATGTGTAAAGGAATTTGTGGATCATCGAACGGTGGCACTTCGTAATTTAAATATCCCCTCCAAATGTTCATACGAATAACTTTGCGTAAACGGTGGTTCGAATAAAATGGTATCGTCATTTAAATCAATCATATTTGTATATTCCGTACAATTAAAGTTTATAAGAGATTTTTTATAAACTCTAAGTTCCGTTGGGTCGACAATATCTCTTCGGTAATGTAAAATCTTCTTTATAGCAATGTTTCGTTTTTCCATTCTATCATCAAACAACATAGATAGCAAGATATTTTCTGAGTGTGCAAAATATGGATTATCTTGAATTACTGTATTTACAACTCCAAGTAAATTCGGTGGTAAAAATCGTGTCCAAGTAATAAATTTAAAAAGTAATGTACTACCGTATGCGGCAGAGCTATAATACTTAACATTGAAATACATTGGCGTGTATACTTTTATTATATAGTTAGCCAGAATTTTTAAATTTTCAGTTGGATTATTAGTTGTCACATAAAACCGTAATAATCTATTGGCTTTGGTCAGCCAACGAGAAGTGCGTCTTGTCTCCATTTTTCTCTTTCTCTACGAAGTTTACTTTTATCCATGATGACAAGATTGTCATGAGCATCTTTTACGCCCAGCTCTTCCATCAGAGCTGTTGCCAATGCTGATCCCATTCTATCATGCACACCAAATCTGTCACACATCATTGCATAGTTTTTTTTTTTTTTTTTTTTTTTATTTTTTCTTACATTACATTACATTATTCATTATTTAAATTCGATGATGCCTCAGCGCCTTAAAGACATTGTTGAGGCAAGCTGGCAAAAAGTATAACATATTATTTACATTTCATTACGTACCTATTTATTTACAGATTAAAAAATAAATAAATAAAAAAAAAAAAAAATAAAGTAAGAAAATACAAACGTACTTATATAAATTGTCATATATATAAACCATAATAGAAAAAGAAAATATACAAAACGAAATATTCACATCAGAAGATCTTCAATATGTTGCAACAAATGTTCTTTCAGCAATCTTTTAAAGGTTGAAATTCTATTTTCATTTTTTAAATATTGTGGCAAATTATTGTATTCACGACTACTCATAAACTCTATTCGCTGCTTAGTTGTTTCTAATCGACACCAGTAGTATTGTATCTGGCAGTGTATGTTTGTGGTGGTAGAACTAATTCTGAACCTCCTCTCACATCAACTTCCATTTCGTCATAATGTGGTTCGTATGTAGGATCGTTGCTCACTGGGATTGTTGGTATAGTCGTTGGTTTCGTCTCTTCACTTCCACTATCGTGTTCCGGTATCGTTTGTATTCTGTCATTATATTGATCGCGCATGAAATCTTTTAAGTTTTCTGGGATAGATCCACATGAGCAGTCGTTTTCTTCCAAGTTGCATTTACATTTTCCAATGTTGAATAATTGGTTTGTTGATTCTACGAATTTTTTGAATTCTGTTGCGCGTTTTACTCGTTTTTTATCTGCATTACTATATGCGTGAAGCAAATTATTCAATTTTCTAATGATGCTACCTTTGAGTATAAGTTCAATATTAAGTTGATTCCAAATTTATAACAATCTGTCTGCTACTTGGGGAGTAAATCTTTTATACGAAAACATTTTGCTTTGGGCTTTTGAACGTTCGGCCAAGTAAAAATAGCACTTTAGTACTATTGACAGATTAATATCAGGTAATTCACAGGCCACGGCAAAAGAAAAAACATCATGAGAGACCAAATGTTGCAAACTACTGCGTTGGGTATCTGTTGAATTTTGCGATGAACCAGGCTCTGAATCCATTTTTTAAACCGTCACTAAAAGAATTAAATATGTTTTTCATAGAATAATAATATAACTATTAACTATAATAGTTAGCAATGTTTTTACACTTACCTTTAAATCTTTTCTAAATTTCAAAATAGTTTGATTATTTGTTAGTTATTTCAAGTAACACTTCACTGAAATGACGCTCAAATAAAACTAGCATACACTGGAATATTATAAACAAACAAAAATAAAGAAGTCTATAAAGAAACTAAAAACAAAAAGAAATAAACAAACATAACACAGGGTATGCACCCTGTGAAAAAATATGCCAATAATGTAAAGCGGAAATCAGTCCAGTCGTAACGTAAGGTTCGTAAGCTTCGTAAGTCAAAAAAATTGAGCCAAAAAAATGGCCATTAAGGTAATATTCTTGGACAAAATCATGAAAAAAATGGAAAAATGCTCCAAAATTTGGACAAAAATGCCCGTAACTTTTGAACCGTTGGACCAATGTTGTAGATTTTTGTTTGTAAATTGATCAAAATGAGCTCACCTTTAAACCCGATCGATAGTTTTTGAGTTATGGATGTGAACGTGTAGGTAATATTTCATACGAACGTCAATTTGGGAAAAAATCCACCAACAAAAAGTATGGGATTCGATTTTAACGATAGAGGTATGGTTCTTTGGCAAATTTTCATGGAATAACCCATAGAATACGGAAATCATAGGGAAATTGTCGAAAAATAAATCGACCCGCCCTAATATATATATATATATATATATATATATATATATATATATCTATCTATAAATTCTTTGTAAAAATAACAATAAGAATGTTGTTTTAACACAGAAAAAATGATCAGCCTAAAATATTTAATTAAAGATTTGATTTGAATTAAATTTGTTTCTAAACAAATATTTAATTGAATCAATTAATATTTTAATTGAATTTTATATATATAAATACATATTTTATTTTAGATGTAATTCTTATTTTATTTTTTCATACACTGTATGCCTAAATAGAAAATTACTATAAAATACCAAATGCATTTGAAGATAACAAACAAAACAACATACAAACAGACGCAGCATTACCAACAACACACATTCCAACGTATAGTTGACGCACTTCTTTTGTGAGTATCATATATTATTTGTAGAATTTATTTATAACTTAATTTTCAATAAAAGTTTTAGATTTAATAAATTTTTTAGTTTTTTCTGTGTATAAGTGAAATGTAATATGACCGATTGATTAATGTGTTTGGGATGTTTTAGAAGAAAAAACTTAATCTATAATTGTGCATGCTTATAACAGTGGGGCTTCAAAGGTGAAATGGTTATTGCGATTACCTAAAGAAGAAAAATATATATATTTTTAAAGTACCCTTATGATGTTAATAAAACTGTTGTAAAATTCGTATGTTGTCTAAAAAGAAGAATCGTTTGCCTATATAATAATAAAAGTAATAATGATATTTTACATTTAAGTTTTAATAAATTAAAACCAAAAGTTTATTTTTCGATCTTTTATCATAAATTATGATGTGAGCAAGATTATTCAAGTTCAAGATCATTTGCTTTTTATTAAACAAAAAATCGTGCAACGATATTTATTAATCAAAAAATCTTCATCCACAACTTAATGCAGATTTTAATCCACTGACAGGTCCTTACATGTTTCATGTAGCGTCATCTACAATCCTCAGAGAACCAATGTGGACGGGGTAGAAGATTTACCCAAAGTTATAATTTTCTGATGGCAAAAGATGAACACTTTACCCAAAGTGTTTTTTAAACTTCATGAGAAGTTTAAAAAACAAAGCACGGAAGCATCCTACTAATTCAAAAAATTAAAACCTTTTTTTTTTCTTTTAACTAACAAATATCGTTGTTGTTTGTGTAAAGGCTAGAATCTCTAGCCATAGTACACAGTGTTGTTAGTGTTAAGTAATAAACAGTAACAGTTTCTGACTATAGAATTAGGACCATAGATCAGTTTTTGCCGTACTTTGCAATTTTCAAATATTTTAGTTTTAAGTTTTAATAAATTAAAACCAAAAGTTTATTTTTCGTTCTTTTATCATAAATTATGATGTGAGCAAGATTATTCAAGATCATTTGTTTTTTGTTAAACAAAAAACCGTGCAACGATATTTATTAATCAAAAAATCTTCATCCACAACTTAATGCAGATTTTAATCCACTGACAGGTCCTTACATGTTTCATGCAACGTCATCTACAATCCTCAGAGAACCAATGTGGACGGATTATTAAAATATATTTTTAAATCGTTACAAGAGATTAAAACTAATAAAAATTGTAATACAAACGCATCAACAGAATTTCGAGTTTTGGAAGCAATATAATTAGGTGGTAGCAAAATACAAATTATGCAATAAAGGAAGGCAAGGATTTTGCAATGCTCACTAATTTGCAGCGAACTAAGTGCATTAAAACTATCTTTTATAAGCACCTTTTGGAAATAATTGGTTGTAAGCGGCTCATCTCGAACAAAAATTGTGCTTATATATATATATGAAGCGATTCCGACAAAGATCTTCCTTACAATTGTGCTTCTAAGCAAGCAGTATTTTTTATTTTAGAAATGTTGAGGTTAAGAAGAAGAATAAACGTTGTTATATAAAAATTATAAACACTATTCATTTTCAAATCAGACTAGACTAGTTTCAGCCTTTTTATGGACAGGCGTCATCAGTGATTTTCATTCAAATCTATATGATAAATTTTTCAACAACCTGCGGCTGTTCACAGAAAAAACTAGAAATGGGTTTCAATTAAAAAATTTATTGAATCAATAATTATTTTAATTGATTTTGCACCTACCACTGAAATGATAGTATTAACTAAGAAAAGTTGCAGACCGTTTTGTAAAACACATTCAATTAAAATAATATCAATTAAAAAAGTAATTGTTTTTTTTTTTTTTTTGACAACTTTAATTAAAAGTTTAATAAAATTTATTAAAACTTTAATTGAAACTTAGAAAGAAAACAATGGTAGTTTTAATTAAAAATTCTAATTATTATATTTTTGTTACATAATGAAACAATTAAAAGTAAAGAACAAACATTTCGTTGTCCTTGTCTTTACTTGAACTTTTTTCTTCTACTTTTATATTTTTAATTATTAAAAAAAAATCTAACAAAACTTTAATATTATAATTGTGAAACACTATTAGTTATTGAAAGTTAAATTCTCTTCATAAATAATACTTAAATGCTATTTTTTCAATAATATTTTTTTTTAATTCACAGCGCACTTTTTTTTATCACCTCTAAGTAACACGAAAATCAACTAAAACTATTCATTTGCATTTCGTTCTTTTTATTTACAAATAAAATAATAGATTCATATAATTAAACGTTCGTTTGACATTTTAATCACAATAAAGTAATAAAAAAAAAATGTTGGGAAACTTTTTAATAATTATGGTAATGTGTTGTCTACATTGGTTAGGTTTAGAAGAAAATTTAATAAATATTTTAATTGAATCAATTAAAAAATAGTTTAAAACACTATTTATATTCAAACAATTTATTAATTCAATATTTTTTGCCCATAATTGTTTCTGTGTAAGAATCAAACCTGCGCTCTTCTTACATTAGAAATGTAACAATACCAAGTCATGACCGTTTAGCGATCACACCAAAGTATTTGCTCGAATGTAATGCAGCTAAATTACAGTTTTATTTCCTATCAGAAGTGACAACACTACTCAGAAGTGACAACACTAACAAATAGAAATAATCAATTTTTAGATTTTTGTTTTACTTTTCTAATCTCCTCCGTCTATATTTCACAACGTTACCAGATTGACGTATGGTTTTTACGTTCAGAGTTGACAACTTTGCGTTTTAAGTCGGAAAAAGCCACAGGGCAATTTTTTTTTGTTGGGAAATAACTCTGAAGCGTTCTGATAATTTATTTACGATTGTAAGTTAGATGTATAAAAATTGTATTGATATCAACGACAAATTCCATCTACATACTTAAAATGTTTTAAAACAAATGGTGTCCATGTATTTTAGAGGTATTCTGTTGGAATCCCGTATGTCCTTAGACCAAAATTAGAGCTATCTGATAAGCGACAAAAAAAAATATGTGTCCGCTTAAACTTAATGAGGATCAATATATGTGAATTTTTCAGTCGTACCACTTTACAAATCAATATAACTTTAGCACTTTTTTTTTACAATAACAACTATAGAACAACAAAAAATGTACTAAAGAAAGATACCAAGAGATGGCTTTTGATAGTTCCTACCCGAAAATATAACATTTATATATACGTAGTTTCTTTGAATCAAATGCCAAATATATTAAAAAATCCAAAAAAATTGGTAAATTTAAACCCCACTTTTAACCCTTCAAATCCCCTCTATGGCCGATAATCTTAGACACCACAACCTTAGATTTTTTTTCTCTGCAAAATATCAAAATTGCATCAATATCGGAGATTATCTCATGAAAGAGATACTTGGCAGTAAGAAAATAGAAAAAAGAGCGAGCAAAGTGACATTTCGATTCCTAAAAACTTAAAAGTTTTTATTGAATACATTTTTGCTAGTAAGAATTTGTAAGCAGAAAAAACAAATTAAACAAAAACAAATATTAAATTTAATAATAATTGTTTATGAATTTTAAGTGAACAATATTAAGGAATTAACTATTGAAGAAGTTAAAAAACATTTTAAAATATTTCTGGTCGTAATTTCCAATGAATTTTTATCATTTTAATGAAGACCAGTTGTTTTGTTTTTAATATTTGGTATTTACAATCAGCTGTTTAATCTATTTTATTGATTCTTACAAATGTTCTGTTCGTTTGCTTTTTTGTAAATTTTAATAAATTTATTCTTACTCTCTGTAATATTGTTACTGAGTCATTTTTACTGGAATTTAATGGAAAAGTAATCGAACAGACTTAATACGCTAACAATTATGAAACATGTATTGCAGTAAATACTACACCATTTCCAGTTGCAATTCAGAAGAGACCAGCTGTAATTGAAAATTTTCAATTGAAATTTCACATCATCCGTAATTTTTTGTTTCTTTTTTCTTCTTTCCATCTTTAGCAATACAACATTTTCTTCTGCCTCAATCTCATCTTGATCAAACCCATTAAAAACTCCCGTTTTCCAATTCAAAATATAATTAAAGTCTTGTCTTCCATGGCTAGTAAAAAAAAAAACTTCAAAAACTTTTGAGAATTAAAACGATGTATGCAGTTTATTGTTTAATATGTATCGAGCTATAATTGTTCCTTTTTTAAGCAAAACACTTTATTAAAAATATTTAATTCGCGAAAAAATTATGCAACCAAAAAAGGGCGTGGAGGAATTTTTTCTTTTGTGCCGAATTTTTATATTTATATCAACTAGGAATTTAGTCGGCTTAGATTAGAATAGATCAGAAGGCACTATGCACCGCGACCAATGTAGGTCTTTTGTGCTGCGTAAAGTTACCTACAGATTCAAGCTACCTATAAAGCCAATTATCGTATTAGGCAAAATGTTCACGATGTCGAAAGGCGAAATGAAGCAATCACCTAGAAACCTAAGTCTCCTATCGCAAAGCCTGGGACATTCGCAGAGAACATGCTCCGAGGTCTCAGACACTATCTCACAAGACCTACACATAACCGTGTCCTATTGACCTTTCCTGTGCAGATGGTATCCTCAAACCCCCTCCTTTTAAGCGACAAGAGTCGCCTCGACCCCCTACTGGAAAAAGAGATCAATATCTCAGCCTGGCGCTGACCAGAATAGTTTTCCCAGTAACCAGAGAATTTAGACTCTCTCCATGCCCTGAGCCTTTCCCTAACATACCCCGCAGGTATTCCACTGAATGGTTCAGGGCCGATAAAGGGCCTTCGGGCCCCGCGTTTGGCAAGACAATCTACCCTCTACCCAATCACCCCGAGGTTAGAGAGTGGCCCCTACCGAGCCTATTGAGAGTCTGAATGCATTCCATGACCAACCCAGACGACACCTTATAAGCCATTAAAGCCCTCAGTGCAGCCTGACTGTCAGAAAGAATGTAGATGCGAGATCTGAGCGTTCCCCTTCGCAGGTATCGGCTTGAAGATTGGATTAATTGAAACTGTCCGGTCGGATAATACACTGAGAGAAATCTCTCACGCATGATATTAATGAAATTTTGCATATCAGTAACTGGAACTCATCCATCGAAACTTTTAATTAAACTATTACAATTTTTCATACAATTTTATGAAAAATATCAGTTCATTAATAAATAGTTTCATTCCTTAAATGAAGAAGTTTTATTAAAGATCTAGTTTCGTAAAAATAAGCCTTTCATTAATTTTAAGAAATTTTTCGTTTCAATGACAGAATTCTCTGCATGATATTAAGTTAAACTGGTAGTCGACCATTGAAGCTTTTCGTTAAACTAATGCAAATTTTAGTAAAATATTATGAAAAATATTATTTTATTTATTAAAATTTTCATGCACTCAGTGAAGAATTTTATTTAATTGTTTTTTTTTTAAATTGTGAAGCTTTTAATTAAATTTAAGTAAATTTTCTTTCCCGTTATAAAGAAATCTTTCATTAATTTACTGAAAATGTTCATTATTTTTCGTCCACTAAATTACTATCTGTGTAGAAGCTTGACAAATAAAAGAAGCATGCCGACTATGCAGGGTACCGAATGAAGACCAAATATTCTTAACATATGCAAAAAAATATTTTGAAGTATACAAATTTTGATAAAAAAATCTTTACTACTCATTTCAACTAGTTTATCTGTTAGTTTAATTATTTTGTAATTAACGCTTTTGTTTCCTTACAATTTTTCTGTTTGTTAATAAAGTAACATTTTTTGCATTCTTAAAGGCACAACTGCGAAGAAATTCGTTTTGTCTGAAGACCTAAAGCTACAATAAAAACTCTAAAAATCAGAATTTTTTCACAGTCATATGGAGAATGTCACATTTTATCTACATTTTCTAATGGTCTTACATATATTTTATGTCCTGTCGTAAATTGTGCAAAAAATACAACACTAAACGTATGGGGTAGGTACTTTTTGGCATTCGATGTCCAGAGAATTAGTTAGTATCGAGTACCTAGTACACAAATACTTAATACTTTTACCATACTATGTAGTTATTAAAATGCGAAATTGTTTACATATTAATAGAAGTATTCACATTTAGTATGTAGCTAAGCACATGGAGAAACTATTCTTTTCGTAGGTTAGTTGGATTAATTTTATAGAATTTAAATAATTTTTTAATGCTTAAATACTTACAGTTCATGTCAACTTGTACTACGGCTTCCACGGGTGATGCTCGTGGATGGTTACTTGCGCTGCACGTAATCCTTGAATTAAGATCAGATCTGTTCAATGGTCCTAGAGTAATTTCGCTCTGTACAAATCTTTCACCAGGAACATAATTCATTTGAGAATCCAGTTTAAATTCATCTCGAAACCAATTTATTTCTGGGAGAGGTTTACCTGTAAAAAAAATTATAAAAAATCATATACACAGATCAATATAATAACAGTGAATGCAGTTGCTAAGATATTGCGAAATTTTGGTTTTGTGCCAAATCGAAATCTAAAATGTGTCAAAAGGGCATTCATTGTGCTAAAACCCATACACACACGCTGAAAAAAATATCCTGCTGTTAATATATGAAACACTTATTTTGAAAGTGGTATGAGTCCATTTTCAAAAAAATGAGATAATGATGGAGTTGGCTTTTATTAACTGCACAAAAGTTTTTGTCAAAAATGTAAGTATAGCTGAAATTCTAACGAAACTCTTGAACTGTACGTTATTTTGAATAATACGAATATCCTCCCCATAATAAATTTACTCAGTCCTATAAACGATGATCTCCAGATTTTAAATCTGCTCATCAAATTTTTCCAACAAGCAGTATTTTCGCGAATTTTGTAATTTCGTTATTTTTTTAAATTCATTGTTAAACAAGTTTTGTAATTTACAAATAACGTTCTAAGTACAAAAACTAGTCATATGAAAAAATCCGATGATTTTCCAATTTCTTAAAAATTTATAATCAAACTAAATAAATTATATTGTTGTCATATATTTAAAAGGAGCTGTTGAATAAAAACCCAAGCTTTTATAGCTAACTTTTCGTCGCTTTAAAATTCTGAAAGCGAGCATTTTTATTAATTCAATAATTTCAAATATTTTACAAATTAATTTAGTTTCTTAACTAATGTTTTACAATTTTTGTAGTGCAACACCGCGCTTAAGACTCAATTGCAAATGGCGAATTTTATACAAGGAAAGTGAAGCAGAATAAAAGTTTAAGTTTAGATATGACAAGCAAAAAAATAAGAAGATTAAACACGGTTGTAATAAGAGTAAAAAAATAAGAAGTATCGATAACTGCGTTAACACTAAAACTGTCGATAACAATTCTCCCCCCAGTAAGAGGCAATATATTGGTTCTTATTTATTGCCGACATCAAGTATAGCTAGTTTAACGGCGGGTCGTTCCATGATACCACTCTTGGTTTTTACTTTAGCCCTTCGCACCTGACCATCTTTAGCTTTGGTAACATCGATAACTTTTCCTTTCAGCCACAAGTTTCTCTCAGCGGTTTCATCGCAAGTACTATGTCTCCCTCCTCAATGGGTTTAACTTGCTGGGACCATTTACTTCGTCGAGTCAATGTCGGCAACATTTCTATTACAAAAGGTACCAAAACAAATTTGCAAACACTTCGCTTTGACGGAGACACATTTTATGATCAATATTTTCAGCTATACAAAACGGTTTTGCTCCATTCGAACTGCCCAATATAAAATGGTTTGGAGTGATAGCCTCTTGATCATCGGTGTCAAAAGAGACGTATGTCAGAGTCCGTGAATTGACCATCAGTTCAATTTTCATAAGAGTACTTCTTAAGCTTTCATCCGTGAATTTCTGAGGGGGGTTATTTTGTACAAAATAGTTTTTATAGATCTTACTAATCTTTCCCATGCTCCCCCCATATGGGGAGCTGCTGGTAGATTGAATTTCCATTCTATACACTTGTAGGCTAATTCTGTATGTACATTATTAAATTTTATGTTTTTCAGTTCTTCCTTCAAAAAACGATCAGCACCACGAAAATTCGTGCCGTTATCGCTATAAATTTCAGCTGGTAGGCCACGCCTTGATATAAAATTTTTTAGGGTCATTAAAAAAGAGTCTGTTGATAGTGTATGGGCAATTTCAATATGTATCGCTCTTACAGTAAGGCACGTAAAAACTACACCCCACCGTTTTAATCATTTTCTGCCGAAGGTGATCCCTATGGGCCCGAAATAGTCAACACCAACAAACGTGAAGGGTTGTTGAAATGCTGCAAGACGTGCCGGCGGCAAAGGTGACATCTGAGGCGGTACTGGTTTAGCCGCTTCATTTTTACATTTCTGACATTTTCTACGAACAATCTTGTAGACCGCTCTCAATTTTGCAATAAAATAATGCTGGCAAATTTCATTTAAAACCGTTTCGTGATTTAAGTGGTGGTATGCAGGATGATAATAATTTACAATAAGTCTCGTTGCATGGTGATTACCTGGGAGTATAATTAAGTCTCGTTGAGTTCCGCAGGCTGGAGTCGCGTACTGTGCACGATTTTTTACCTTTACCACACCAAATTCATCAATATAAACGTTAAGTTTGTTAAAAACACCACCCTTTGGAGTAGGTCTACCAAGTTGAATGGCATTATACTCGTCAGCATAACTTGACATCTGAATAACCTTAAATATAATATTTTTTTCCGTTATGAGATGAGACGCATTTAGTATAGCCACTGGCATTTGTTTCATATACATTTGGTGTCGACGTTCAACATAAACTATCCAATTTCTAACTGCACCATAAAGTCTAAACCAACAGGAAAAATACTCAAAATTAATTGAAATCGGTAAAGACTTACGTGTGTGAATATTTAAAAACGGGGTCGAACATTCAAAGCGCTTGGTACCCATCTCCAAACTGCATTCGTGAACTTCAAAATTTCGGCTATACGAAACATAACAAATTGCTTATATTTTCTAGGGCCTCCAGTCAGCGAATTTAGAACAGTCTTGGAATCGGTCCACATCACCTTTCGCTGTAATTTAATATTGTAAAAACTTACTGTTTTCATGAGTCTTGCCGCTGCTTGTAATTCGAGACGAAGTACAGAAAGTGGTCAAAGGGGAGCCACTTTGGACTTAGCTGCTACTAGTCTAACTTCGATATTATTACCGAATTCTATTCAAAAATACGAAACGGCAGCATGCGCATCTTCGCTTGCGTCGACAAAAGTGTGTAATTCAACAATGTAATTTTGTTGTTGTAGGGCTATTGAGTAACATCGTGGTATAGACACAGCTGCAATTGTTGGCAAAAATGTCAACCACCTCTTCCATTTACAATGAAGATGCACAGTAAGAGGCTGATCCCAGTCGATACCACATCGCCAGATTTCTTGGAGAATTGTTTTAAAGTATGCCATAAAGCAAACTACAAATCCAAGAGGGTAGAAAACTGGCATCAAAACTTGAAGAACTTCCCTCTTTGTAGGTACTATATCTTCGTTGAGAATGGGTCTACGTAGACGAACGAATTTTAAATTCATTTTAAATGTGTAATTTTTTGGGTCCCGGTAAAGACCTAAGATCTTTTCGAAATGGGTCAAATTGTCGTTGTATTGAAAATTTTTATTTTCCGCAGTATTTGTTTCACCAAGGGCGTTTAAAACATCAATAGAGTTTGAAGACCACTTACGCATATTAAACCCTCCTTTAGCATTTACATTTCTCACATTTAAAGCTAGCTGAATTGCCTCTTCAATGGTGCTGGTGGAATCAATAAAATCATCAACATAGTGTTGTTTTGTCACTGCCTCAATTACTTTAGGGTTACTTGTACAATTTTTTGCATTTTTGTCTCTTACAAAATGCGAAATACAGAGCGAGCATGATGCACCAAAAGTAAGTACATTAAGCTGATAAACCAAAACAGAATTGTTCTTGTCCCACCACAAAAAACGTTGTGCGGCAGTATCCTCCTTACGTACTTTAATTCGATGAAACATTTCCTCTATATCACCGCATATGGCAATGGCTCCCATACGAAATTTGACTAAAATATTCATTAGGGGTATAAGCAAATCAGGACCCCTTAACAAAAAATCATTTAGGGAAAAATCTCCCGACTTAGCTGCAGCGTCCCATACAAGGCATACTTTGTTTGGTTTTTTATGATTTTTGATTATGAATGTGGGCAAATACCATACTTTCTCCCCTTTTTCTTCCAAAATACTTGCTGGCAACCGCTCAGCGTGGCCTTTTTCCTCTAAATTTAATATTTGCTTTTGTAGAATTTCGGCAAGCTGAGAGTTAGGGTTACTTAGGGTTATGATTTGCCTTCTGTTTAATACAGTGTAAACGCTTCATCGCTGTTGGCAAACTATACGGCAACTCCGGCGGGTCACATTTCCGCAAAAGTCCAACTTCGTAGCGGCCATCAATAAATTTACAAGTTTTTTCTAAAATTTGCATTGCTTTTTGGTCATCTTTTGACATAGGTGCAGTTGCCGGGGGTGATATACCGATGCTCTCGTCAGAAAAGTATTGCTTTACAAAATTGTTGAGCTCATCACATCCGAATTTATGATAATTTAATACAGCATGTACTCTTGATCCACCACCAAAAAGGGTCCAGCCCAACCTAGTTTTCGAGGCCACCGGTTGCTGCCAGCCACCTTCAACTGTTTTGAGCGAAGAAATCAAGTTAGGGTTATTGGTGCCAATAATCATAGACGGAATCACGTTTGTATAACACTCAAGAGGAATATCTGGAAGCTAGGGATAACTTTTTAATATTTTCAATGACCATAGTTTCAGCTGACAGACCCAAATTTTTTACAGTGTAAACGTTGTTGACTGGGAAAATCTTGCTATTTGACTTTGATGAAGAAATTTTTAAATTCATCCACTTAGAGCTGTCTTCATAACGGGACACATCAGCGGTCCAACGTATGCAAAGTGGGTCATTAACACCTTTGACACCTAACGAGTCAGCCACTATTTGCTCTAAAAGCGTTAGGGATGAACCATCGTCCATAAGAGCATATATTGTGACTGACTCTGTGTCACTATAAAGTGTTACTGGCACTATACGAAAATATGACTCTTCTTTACCTTTGCGGCTATTGAGGGTACTTACTGTAGCAGAAGTGTGAAGTATTGAATTGTGTTGAACAGTGCATCCGTTTACACCACACTGTTTTTGAAACCAATATCTACGTCTGTGCTTACCGAGACAAATACGGCACAAACTATTTGATCTTACGATGTCCCACTTTTCTGTTGTTGGTAAATTTTTAAATGTTGAACATTGTGATAATTTGTGGTGGTCGCTGCAGACTATACACTGTTGCAGTGGCTTTTCTGCAGTAGAACCTGTGTGGGTGTTCAAACGACCTTCTTTTTTTTGGTGGTTTTTTGTCGTAGCTAGTTTCAAACACAGGAACTGTCACTCTGCATGTTGCTATTGTGTATAACCACTCAGAAAAGTCGTTTATATTAGGAGCGAGGTATATCCTTGGAGTGCATAGCCCATTGAAGTATAGTGTCGGGTGTTAATTTGTCTACCAATTCCGGTAAAAGAGTGGGATTAATTAAATATTCTTCTGATTGAGATGCTCGAATGGTAGCACAAATATTTTTTACAACAAAGGCAAATTCAATTATTTATTTATTTTTTTTATTTATTTATTTCATTAATCAATCCGAAGCCTAATGAGGCCTAATGATTGATAGATATGTAATTACAATGGCAGAAATTTCATATATACTATATAGTTCAAATACAATTCAAAGCGATAATTTTACCATAATAAAAATAATAATAATTACAAGAAAATTAAATGGAATATAATCATTTAAAAAAATATAAATTTAATATATTAAAACATTACTTCATTTACACTTAAGCCAAAACGAAAAGATCGAAAAACACTGGTATTCCCTTGTCAAATTTCCTATAATATTAAAATTAAAAGCCAAAAGTTATCAAAACCTACCCGTCTGGCCCAAGTGCAAATGTAGTGCAAAAAAACTGTATTGAAAAAAAATTAAGTATAAGAAATAAAATTAAAAAAAAATGTTTAAACAAGTTAAATTAAATTTAACAGGAACAAAAGAGAGTAAACTAAAAGTATTAAATTGTAATACGCATTATAAAAAAAGTTCAGTCAGATCAAACACACATTTTAAAAAATCGGCATTACAAATGATCTACTAAAATTTCCCTAAATCTACTTAAAGAATGGGAAGAATGACGTTCACTATATTGAATAACATCATTCCACAAACGAGCAACTCGCACAACAAATGACCGCTGCATATACAATGTTAAATGTCTCGGATAAACTAATCCCCTAACCCTTTCCGAATTCATAAAAATAAATCTTTCGGAAAGGTAAAGAGGCGCCCCATATTTAAATATTTTGTAAAAAAGTAAAAGATTGCGAATACTAACGAAGTCCTCAAAATTAACACCCAAAAACCTAATAACATACGAACTTACATGGTCCCGATATCCCAACCCATATACATAACGAATTATCCTGTGCAAACGAAGTTTCACCTTTCTCAAATTATCTGCCGTCGTGCCACTATAAACTTCCATTCCATACAGAAATATAGGCATTAATAATGCATGCCCCAGTTTTCTTCTCATGAAGAACGGCAATTTATTATTAATAGAATATAATCGTCTTAAAATCATAGATATCCGCCTTACAATCGAGTTAATGTGATAATTGAAAGACAACTCCCAATCAATATGAAATCCAAGGGATTTATAATGGTCAACCATTATAATCGGTTCCCCATTTACCCTAAAATCAAATCCAAGTGTATTCTGATTCGAAAACAAAACCCTAGTTTTAGATGGACTTAACCTCAAAAAATTAGACTCCGACCATTCCGAAATTCTCGATAAGTCATCATTCATTCTGTTAACAAAATTAATTGTATCGATAGAATCCGACACCCCAACCAATTGTACATCATCAGCGAAAACATGAGCTACACTAAATTGACAGCAACTAAATATGTCATTACACTGTAAAAAGCAAGGTTCTAAAATAGATCTCTGCGGAATTCCTCGGTATCTCGGCAATACTCTCGATCTTGCTTGACCATGTTGTACAAATTGTGATCTGCCACACAAAAATGAAAACGCTAGTTTACATGCCGATAACGAAAATCCGAAAAAATTGTGTAACTTGTTTATCAGAACCCTATGACTTACTGCATCAAACGCTTTGCTGTAATCAAGAAATACCACTGCCGACAAACCTGACTTATCCATGCTTTCCCTGATCCTTTCTGTTACGTCTAACGTCAAAGTAGTTGCATTATACCTAGCCCTGTAACCAGATTGATAATCAGAAATCAACCTATTCTCATCAAAATATTTACACATTTGATCTCTCATAACAATTTCTAAGATTTTGGAGTATACAGAAAGCACGCTAATAGGTCTAAAATCCGATAAAGAAGAAGCATTACGCACTTTAGGAATAGGCAGTACCCTTGCTGTCTTCCAAATATCCGGAAATTTTGACGTTGTAAGAATAACATTAACCACATGTAATAAATGTTGCGAAATTGCTGAATAAATCATTTTCAAGAATCGTAAGGCTTCTAATTTTCCCTTTTGTAAGGTCATTTTGCGCACTTCATCAATTAAATTTTGTACAACGCACTCAGGTCTGCCAAAGTACATTTCAAGTGTCATTATAATGTTAGGAACCATGTCCGGCAACATTAAACAATTTCGAACTGCATCACGAGCCTTTCCATGTAAACACTTTTGCAAACGTATAAGGTTTTCTTCATTGCTGTAACCTGCAACACGGGTGCTCTGTTCAAAAGCACTAATAAAAATTGGCCACTCCCTTGGATCACCGTTAAACGCTGGTAAATCCCTTGAAATACATTGCCGGGCCACCAGTTGGGTCGTTGTATATTATTTACACTTTTTTCACAATTATTTGTACTGCTTACTTTAATTGTGGTGTTTGCTTTATGCATGTCATTTGTTTTGTTTATTTTTGCAAATGACATGCAGCTATTTCTATGATTGACAGTGGGCATGTTCATTTTACATAAAGACTTTTGCATAAAGACCTTGGTAACACAGACGTGTTTCAATAGTGCTCGTAATAAAGTGAAAAAACGTTGCCATAAGTGACTTACATATTCTATAAAAAAAAAATCATAAATTTTCTGAAAGTGAATTAAATCCAAATCTGAAATAATATTTTAAAAAATATCAGTGTTTAATAAATCATTTATTTTTTTAATTTCTCAAAACACCAAAAATCATAAAAAAAAAATTTTTTTAATTCAAATAAGAAACTTTATAAAAAGAAAACAAGCATAAAAGAAAATAAAAATGGTATCATTGCCAATGGTTATTCTCCTTTGCAAGCAATGCACAGTGTAGTAGATCGCAAATCTAACTGGACAAAATTAATAAATCGCGTTGGGTTCACTTTTCACTTATGAATTATATAAAAAATCAGTTCAAATATATAAATGATTATAAAAAATCCACTTTGTTTTTTTAAAGAAGATTTTTTTAATAAATTGAGGCAAAAAATAAAAAGTTCTCACTGTCAAGAAAAAATATATGTTTAGATAAAAATTTGTTTCTTAAATACATCCTCTGAGATTATTTGTAGTTATATATACTGGTTTTTAGGTTGAATATAACTAAGATTCATGATTAATAAAATTTATAAGTGAGATTTTACGTAAGGAGTCAGAGATACTCATTTATAATATTAAAATAATTTTAATGTTTTTAATAAATATTTGATAATAATTTTTTTCTTTACTTGGTTTTGCTTTATTACATTAATAATACAGATAATAACACGTAAAGACAAGTAGAGATTTTAATTTATTCACTTTCATATGCATCGTTAAAAGATTCTTCCTCCTCAAAAGCATCAACAGATAATAATGAGAGAACTTCCTTTGTTATCAAACCTCGAACTCGACAGGGAGTGTGACGCAAACTTGCGATAAAAGGATCTGAAGAAATTAAGAGTCGATTGAAAAGATCGGTATTTGTGTCTATTCTCGATGTTTTTCTCGTAAACATTTCTCTAAATTTCCTCGTGTCCTTATTTCTTGCTTCTTGAGCTTCTTCTGACAGCTGTCCTATAGGAAGAATGCAAGACCTTACTATGTCTTTTCCATGAAAAAGGATTTTATGCACGCTTACTGGCATAATGTACCATGGGTATACGTTTAAGTATAAATTTCGTGTGTGCTGAGCCCCATCGCATCCCCATTTAATCAAAACATTAAGACGATTTTCATCAGTTTTCAGTTCATTAATACCTAGTAAAACCTCTTTTTGGGCTAAACAAAGCCTTTCAATAGTATGATTCACTAATGATTGGAGTGAACTTTTTGCATGCATCTCAGTGATTTCTGTTTCAGCTGGATAACATTTTTTCTTAGCTTTTTGAACATTAGTGTAGGAGGGAAAAAGATTTTTGCATTTTGCGTTGACTTTTAGCCGAATAACATCGTATTGATGTTTCGACAAATTAGCATCAACCATTAATTAGCATTAACCATTAAGGCTTCATCGGGAGAAAGGATCGCTAAAGACACAGACTCAGAGCTAATTCTCTTAAAAACTTTTTTCACTTCCGTACCTTTACTGGATGAAGCTTGCGACAGATCTTTCACAAGTCTGGCTGAATCTCGCTTTCCCATTTTGCGAAACACTTGCTCGCTAGCTTTAATAATTTCTTGATGGCCAGTTGAATCTAAAAGATTTTGTATCTTTCTTTTTTTCGATTTTTCACTACAGTCATCAAAGTTTTTCGGTTTCTTCCAGCTTTTTCACAACTTTTCTGTTGTACTCTTTCAGGCAACACATACGGTTCATTAAGCCAAACTGAATTTGATGTTAAGAAACGGTCACGATGTCTTCCACTTTTTATCCATTTTTCGGCTAGCTTAAAACAAATAATATTTATATTTGCCTTAAGATGTTTCTTCGCGTCTTCTGGTATATCTCGAAGACAATATCTATCTATTATTAATGTCAATAAGACGTCTTTGCGCTGTATTTTGGGAGTTTTTACCCATTCTTCAAAAATTTCCTTTCGCGAAAGAGTGGAGGTCATACTGGAAAAGTGAAAAAAAATGTATGGCGGTCGCATAAAAGCGTAAGATGTTTTTGATTTACCTTAAAGTGAACACTTAAAAGATTAACCCAAATATAGTTTTACACTGGAATTATCCAGAATAAACAGCTTTTACTCTACTTGAAAAAAGGAAATATTTTATTTTTTGCACTTTCTGAACTTCTCACAGAAATTTTTTTTTTCAATACTTACAATGGAATTAATTAAATAAAAATTGTAATATATTTCCTTGAAATAGAGTTTAATAATAATAAAAAAAAATTATGACAATAAAATCACCGTAGCCTTTTTAATCATAAACCAAAAACACACAAAAAATACGCTTCACTTTGAAATCTGAATGCACTTGTTGACAACAACTTACTTTAAAGCTTTTTTTTCCTAATCAGAGCTAAAAACAAAAAAAAACAAAACATGAATTACAGTTACCTATTGTATTGAGAAGCTGATTAAACGACCAAAAGGAATATTGCCAGACATTTTTTTTTTAATTTTGTCCAGCTAGATTTGTGATTTACCACAGTGTGCAATGCTCAGAGCCTCTTCCTAAAAATTATGTTCAATGTCATAATTGCAACAATAACTTCCATTTCAACCCTTGATGCTCCCTCTCCGAATCCACCTACGCAAGCATGTACGGGGAACGAAAAACGAACTGGAGATGTCATTTATGTAAACCTCGCAGTAAATCAATCAACAGTACGTATGAGGTAGTTGTGTATGAGGACAAATCACAACAAAAACAACAGCGGCAAAATGAATGTGAAGAAAACGACAACAGAAAACGATTTAAAGACTCTATTTCTCTAAATGAGTTACAGTCTAATTTGTGCACTGTTAAATCAGATATAACAGAGGTGAAATCTGATGTAAACGAAGTAAACTCCGATATTAACGATGTTAAAAACAATATAAAGGAGCTTAAAGCATCTGTCGAACAGTTAACTCTCAATGTACATCAATCGAATATTTCGTTTAACGAAGATATGAAAACTACTCTTTCTCAAATAACAGCTACTCTCTCTGACCTAGTTAAACAAATGGGGGAGATGAGAGGAGAAAACAAAGAAAACCAAAAAAAATATAAAGGAAATCGATAGCAAAATGAATGATATGCAACAACAAATGATAAACAAAAAAATAGAAATCAAAAACGTACAAAATAAAGAAATGCAAGCTAATGATGTTGTTAAAACCATAGCTGCATCGATAAACGTTAAACTTAATGATTATAATATAAGAGATGCATACCGCTTAAAAAAAATTAATGATAAAGTTATCGTTGAATTTACCACCCACAATAAAAAAAGGGAATTTATGCAACATATTACACGCCATAGGATTGATGGTAATTTAATAAACAATGATGATGATAACAACAACTATATATATCAACGATTGCCTAACTGCTCACAACAGAAAACTGCTTTGGCTAGCCAAAACTAAAGCCAAAGAGTCAAATTGGAAATATGTATGGGCCCGAAATGGCACAATCTTTGCCAGGAAATCTGATAATACCCCAGCAACATTGATAAAAAATTCAGCTGATATTGAATTAATAATTTTAATAAAAAACACCA
The DNA here is from genome assembly GCA_021234595.1 of Delia radicum. Classification (NCBI taxonomy): domain Eukaryota; kingdom Metazoa; phylum Arthropoda; class Insecta; order Diptera; family Anthomyiidae; genus Delia; species Delia radicum. Next base: position 116,813,989 of record CM037851.1, read on the forward strand.
TAGTGTACAATAAAAAGGAAAGAAGAATCATAAATAAACTGTTTTGCTTTTTGAACTTTTTAAATCTTTTTCCTATCTCAAAAATAAAATAAAAAAATGAACTTTAAACAAGAAACACTCAATAGTTTCAATCTAATTGATATAAATTATTTAAGTCATCCCTTTTATATTCTATACATGAATATACGTTCCATGCGCAAAAATTTTAACTCCTTTCTTGCTTCTGCACACAATATAATCAGCAAAATAAAAATGATCGTGCTTGTCGAAACGAACATACACGATAATGAAAATAAATTCTATGAAATAATTGGATTCAACTCTCTTTTTTTAAACCGAGATGGTAAAGGAGGGGGTATTGCGGTGTACATCAAGGAAAATCTGGCATATACAAACCACACAACAGAAACCAAATCATTTGAATCGTTAAGAATTTATATAGAAATAAACAAAAGACCCCTTTCACTTCTTTCTGTATACCGCCCCCCATCCAAAAAGTCAATGCTTTTGTTAAGGAGGTTGACGAAGAAATCAATAGAATAAAAAGTAAACAAGAATCTGTACTCATCGGAGACATAAATATTGATATTTTACAAAATAATATTACAACAAAAAAATACCTTGATATGATGATGTCAAATGGCCTAGAGAGTGTCATAAATGAGATTACACGAGAAGATGCACATGCATTGATCATTGCTTCATTAAAGACAACAAAAATAAATCAACAGGCTATGCTGCAATAATAAAAACAACAATAGCTGACCATTACAGTATTCTTTTTTGTGTAGAAGATGAAGAAATAGAAACCAGTAATAATAACACACAGCGAGTGCCAATCCGTTCTGAGACCCCTCAGGGAGTCCCTAACGTTTTTTGTAATCACAAATCAATTAATAATAAAAAAATTGATAAATTGATAACTGAAACAAATTTTCTAACATTAATAAATAACCACGATAATATCAATGATTTATATAACAAGTTTAATAAACAAATGTCAGATATTTATGAAAAATCAGTTGTGTATGAAAAACAAATAAAAACAAGAAAAATAAATCCGTGGATAAACAATGAGCTTATAACATGTTGTGAAAAGCGGGATAAACTTTACAGAAAATGGTTCTATAACAAAACCAACAAAATATATGAACAAGAATATAAAAAATTCAGAAATAATGTGAATAAAAAAATAAATTATACTAAAAACAATTATTATAGAAAAAATTTATTGAAAACAGGAAAGATATAAGAATAACGTGGCAAATAATAAATGAAATTAATGGCAAAAAGTTAAAAGCCTTGATGATACAATATTAAATAATTTCAAAAAATATAATCTACACGATGTCTTAAATAATTTTGCTATAAATCTTAAACAAAATGTGCAAAATCTACTACATACATGTGATAAAAAAAACTTTAATTTACACAGAAAAATCAATTACAAACTCACTATGCCTTGAAAATACTAATGAACACGAAGTCTTTAACATATTAAATACACTAAATAGTAAAAAAGCGCTGGTATAGATGGTATAAGACCAAGAGATATTAAAAACAATTCAAAAGCCTTAACACCTATAATAACGTATATAATAAACTCTATTTTAAACAGTGCTACTGTTCCTGAACAACTAAAAACATCAATAGTTCGTCCTATATATAAAAATGGTACTAAAAACGACTACAATAACTACAGGCCGATATCAATCCTACCGGTAATCGAAAAAATTATGGAAGAAGTGATGGTAAGAAGACTTAATGATTTTATAACACGGTTTAAAATAATTAATTGCAATCAATATGGATTCCAAAAAAATAAAAGTATTAATCAATTACTAGGAAAATTTTCACACCACATAAATTCATGCTTAGCTGAAAACCAACATTGTCTAGCATTGTTTGTGGACTTTAGCAAAGCTTTTGACACTTTATCTCATACAAATTTATTAAATACCTTGGAACGAATAGGAGTGCGTGGCAACTGCTTGAATTTAAAAGCTACTTATATTGCAGAAATTTTAGGGTTAAAATATGTAATAACCTGAGTGATGAAGTAAATATAACACACGGTGTTCCTCAAGGTTCCAAATTAGGGCCAATACTGTATCTGTTATATGCAAATGACTTAATCAGTGTATTAAGAAATTCTAATACATTTGCATATGCAGACGAAACCGCCATCATAGTCGCAAATAAAGACATACGTTTAGCAACTAAAATAATGCAAAATGAGCTAGATATCGCTACAAAATGGTGCCATGATAATGGTTTAATAATCAACGCCAAGAAAACTAAATTGATGCATATAAAACCACGTCACATTAGATACATGAAGATAAACTTAAAGTTTCCTGAAATCGATTGTATTCATAACGAAACAAACACCAGCAATGACAAATGCACTACAACAATTGAATTGGTCAATATATATAAGTACTTAGGAGTATATATAGACCATAATTTTAAGTGGAAAAATCACATAGAAGAACTAACAAAAAAGCTTCGTAAATCAGCTATAATGCTTTATCACCTGAGTAACTCAGCAACATATAGTGTTCTACGGCAAGCGTACTTCTCATTATCAGAATCCTACATAAGACACGGTATAGCTGCTTGGGGAAGTTCTAGTTACTGCACCACTCTTCAAAACACACAAAATAGAGTTTTAAAAATCCTGTGGAAAAACTTTCATAAATCCAAAACTCAGAATCCTGCAACATCAACGTCTTTATTGATTACAACGCATGGCCCACATCAAAACAACGATTTTAACAACATAACCAATCAGAACAACAACCAAATCAACAACCAACTCAACAATCTAATCAGCCACCATACCAACAACCAAAACAATAATGAAATCAACAACAAAATAGATAACCGAAACAACATTCGTCGTTCCAAAGTTGACCGAATAAAAAAAAACCAAATGCTCAAACGAAAATCTAGCAAAAGAACTCAAAATACTTAACATCGAAAGCATTTATCAAATTACAATTATAGATAACTTTGAAAACGAACGCTGTTATCTTACGATAATAAGCCATCAACACAACACCAGACTTCGCACCGAAGGACGCTATATTAAATAATAGAAGTAAATATAAAAGAAATAAAGAAATCAAAAACTTTTACTTGAGTTCGCAATGAAATTTAAAATTAAAATGAAATTTAAAATTAAAAAGAAAAAAAAAAAAATATTTAAACGGTAAAAATGTATATAAACTATAAAAATTTAATAATAGTTTGCCTTTGAAAATAATATTTAAAATCACGGTTCACGTAATCTATTTCTCAGACCTACAGATAAGCCATATAAACGGCTTCGCGGGTCTTAAGTTAAGCATTTTTGTAAAACTAAAAAATTTTAAATAAAAATTATGAAAAAAAAAAGTACGATCATATGCATTGTGAATGTTTGTATGTTGACATGGTGGTGAGTTTGTATAACGGGTTTGTGTCTGCGATAGGCATTCACAAGGGTTGGTATTGCCACCTTGTTGAGTCACAGTAAATGTTGTACATTCGCGATTATTTTGCAATCTGTTGACGTTTACGTTTGTCTGACAACTTTGTACATGCGATGGTATATTTATACTAGAAATATCATTATTAATATCCATTGACCGTATATTGTCAACAAACCCTTGATATTCATCATCAGAACGCAGTAATTCATATTTACGTCGTATGAATTCCTCCCTCACATGCATTTCTTCTTCAAGTTACTGTAGTTGGAGCATCGTTTTTGCACTAAAATCCGCCCGGCCAGTTGATGGGAATGATGTGATGCTGGCTAAACCTGGTTGTTGTTGTTGGTGGGTCGTGTCTTGTTCAACACATAAATCAATCGTTGGGACGGATTGATTGAGGTTATGTGTTGAATTTTGTTGGCATTTTTGGCAAGTCCATATAAAAATGTCGATATCGTCTTCTACATTACAACAAGTGCAGTGGAAGCTGTTAAGGCATTTGGAGGAAGTCATTTATTTCCATCATCCGGGTCCTTGCATAGCATGCAATTTGCAGTTAATATCGCAGTGTGCGCCATATCCTTATGGATATAAGAATTTTAAAGAAATTGTTGAATAAAAAAACCTAGCTTTAATAGCTAACTTTTCGTCGCTTTAAAATTCTGAAAGCGAGTATTTTTATTAATCCAATAATTTCAAATATTTTACAAATTACCTTAGTTTCTTAACTAATGTTTTACAATTTTTGTAGTGCAACACCGAGCTTAAGACTCAATTGCAAATGGCGAATTTTATACAAGGAAAGTGAAGCAGAATAAAAGTTTAAGTTTAGATATGACAAGCAAAAGAATAAGAAGATTAAACACGGTTGTAATAAGAGTTGCATTTGTAAAAAAATAAGAAGTATCGATAACTGCGTTAACCCTAAAACTGTCGGTAACAGGAGCTATCTTAATTTTTTTAGATAATGAGGTTTTGATGGCAAAATATTCACTGATGTAGTTGTCATCTGTGGTATTAATTTAAATTTTAAAGATTATTCCAACACTGGGTTTTTGCAAAATTATATTAAGCTATCTACAGCAATGTTTATTTTGGATTGGAAATGAGCTACCCACAGAACTTTTTTGATTTTGTAATTACTAAGTGATACAAATGTGTTTTTTTTTGCTTTATAAAAACTGTTTCGTATATCTATAATATTTTTGTTACGAATCTGACCCTTGAAAACTTTTTGCTGCTAGCGATTGTGAGATATTCGCGTCGTAAGCACGAAAGTAACAATTTTATCAGCACTAGTCAAAATTTGCATCAGCTGGGCACGCAGCTAGTAAACTAAATTCGATTACGCTGAATTTATTGGCCACTTTTCGCGATATTTGCGATTTTAAATGTTATGCAGAAATACTTAATATTTAATACAATTTCTATAGCTTATGTCAGAGCATTAAGATCAATTCATTGATTGAAAAGCACTTATAGCGGTAATTGATTCTAACACGGTTTTCCGTAAATTTTTTTTTCTCGATTTCGTTTCTTTTAAAATACTGTTTCTTATCATGTTCCACTCATTGTAAAAGTTATAATAGAAATTTACAAAATATGCACGAAAAAATTTATTTTTGCTGTTGTGAATATTAAACAAATTACTGAATTTGCAAAAAATATCGTTTTAATTACACAAATCGAACTTTATATCACGAGTACCATGGCATATACCATACTAGGCTTAACAATAATTACGTTTTCCCAGTTGAATATTTATGAAACGCACAACACAGCTTCCATGGTACATATCAGTATAATATTATTTCGAAAATTATGTTTAGCATCATTTCCGTTATTGCCATACAAAACTTTATTTAAATCCAGGCCAGTAAAAATTACTTATTTATAATAAAAATAAAAGTAATTCAATGGGTCTACTCATGTTAGTTAATTTCAAATAAATAAAGGGAGCTATCTACTGTAACGCAGCCAATATAAGGTATTATTAAGAAAAAATTACATGTATTATTCAGTAGCAGTTTTTAATTAATATTGTGGAGGGCTGATATGCAAATATTTTTAATTTGAGCAAATTAAACAGTTTTTATACTCTCCTGAATATTTGTATGGAAGTAGATAGCTGCGTTTGAATATAAGACAACGATATATTTATGAAAAACAGTATTTCTTTTGAAGGTCGTATGAGTCCATTCAAAATTGAAAAAACGTAGTTTTTCCCCAAAAAAATTGTAATTTTCTTGAAAGTATAGATATTTTCTCACAGGGTTTTTTTCTAAATATTTTTCCCTATATACAAACTAAAATAATTTATTTGATAACTTAAATTATAGATTCGGTATGCAAATATTTAAGTAGAAAAATTTATATTAATTGATCTCTTAAATTTAAGATATTAAATTATTGTAAATATTTATATTAATTACTCAATAAATAAATAAATAAAAAAAAATAAATATATTTAATGGCCTTTGATGAGATGAATGTTTTTTACAACATTGTACAAAAGTTGTCGTTTACAGCTTCAATAAAGTACAAGTACTGATTTAATCAGCACAATTACTGATTTTTGGTCACGTGTACTGATGAAATAATAGTATACTCATTTGTACTGATTTTTTTAAATTTTTACTGAGTCTGCTGGTTTCTAACCTTTTTAAAAAATTATATTCTTTTCCATGAAAAATCTCAAGTTTTGATCAATTTAAAAAGTTCTAAGAACTTGCAATCTTTTCTATAACGGAGAGCATTCTAACTAGATATTTTTCCTACATTAAAAAATGTTTTATCTGACGAAAGCTGAAAAAAAATAAAATATCTAATAAAAGATCTGAATTAAATTAAATTTGATTCTAAACAAATATTTAATTGAATCAATTTACATTTTAATTGACTTTTAAATATATAAATACATATTTTAGTTAAGACATAATTCTCAAATATTATTTTCATATACTCTATGTTAACTAGAAAAGTTTCAGTATAATATACCAAATGCATTTGTACAAACAAAACTAAGTCACACACACAAATACACAAACAGATATAGCATTACGAAAACCACATATCCATACAAACGTGTCGTTCGCATACTTTTTCTGAGTAACATATTTTTTTTCTAGATAGTTATTTATAGATGTTTTTCTTTTCAATTTTCAATTAAAGTTTTAATTAATATTATCATTGCCGTAATAGTTGCAAAATCAATTAAAATATTAATTGATTCAATAAACTTTTTAATTGGAACTCGTTTTTAGTGTCTTTGATAAAAGCCTGTGTATTTGATAAAAGCCATTTAATGCAAGTATCTAGAGAATAAAATTCCAGCAAAAGTCATACTTTATGCATTAAATCCACACTTTTAAGGCAAAAACCAAAACAAATTAATATTTGGCTTTTTACAATAAACCCTTCGTATATATTCGCTATATTTTTGGTTATTGGGTGATCCAAAGTTTTTAAACTTTTTCGTTTTTTGCTAATAATTAAAGTCGATAAAAATTAAATTTTCTTATCATTAGGTACCTATAATGGTTATTAGGGTGATCGAGAAGGTTGTTAAAAAGCGGGTTTTATAAGTTGTTGGTTTCGGTTTTTTGAAAAGTTAAATTTTCGAATATCGAATAGCCCGGTTTTGTGTTGTCGCATTGACGATTAAATTGCCATTGTTTGATGTCAATGGTAATTAATTTTTTCGGCATTACAATTGCTTAAAAATAATGCCAGTGAAATGTTGTTTCAATTGCAACTGATCAATCGCAATGCCTTTAACAGACAATTATACTTGACTGTTATAATTGTTTCTTACAATTGTCTACAAAAATATTTAGTTGCTAATGAGAAATCCCTTTTTTGCATACTTGTGAAATAAATTATTTGTCGACCAAAACTACTCTATGGAAATTTTATAAATATATATCCAAAAATGTGCTCAGCATTACCAAACTTGAGCCAAATTTTGTACAAAAATCTAAAAAAATACGGCTAGCGAACTTTAAATATTCTCAATTTTGTTATTTCTCCCATAATCGACTGGATAATACTCTTCGTTTGAGCACTATTATGTAAAATTAACACTTTCGGGACACCCTAACGTGAATTAAAAAATATTCATGAAGTAACTTTTTTGAAACCCGCAAAAAAGCAATATGTTTTTTAATATTTTTTATGAACTTAACCGACATGATTGGCTGATCATATATTTGTATGAAATTGTGTATATTTTCGTACAATCATATAAAAAATTTAACATTTAGTTCAATTTTACCAGACTAAAACTCGGATCTAATTATATTTAAATATATCAGTTTACATAAAATCATATACATTTATATCAGGTCAAAATCCGGATACAATAATATCTTTTTTTTATATAATTATATCTATTTTATCAGTTTAGATATAAACTGATACAATTAGATGCAAAACTAATACAATGTAATACAATTCTATCGGGCCATAACTACGATAAAATTGTACTGGACATTTTTCTAATAGCATTAGATCTAAACCCATACAAATAGATACAATTGTATGGGCCCTTATATCGGATGATATTTAATAAGATTACATATAACGTCACATAGAAATTGATATGACTACATAAAGCTCCATATAATTTTTTTTATCTGTACCTTCTTATTTTAGTTCACATTTTTAAACAATTTTGGTTTCTTAAAAATATGTTTTAATTGAGTCGTTTTCAATAACGAACGGCTGTTAATAAATTGTTTTGAATGCAAAAGAGGTATCTCAGACAACAACTTCGGAGCGCTGATAAATAAAACTTTTAAATGATTTCCCAAGTACAATAAGTTTATGTGGGGCATCATCAAATTACATAAAACTATAATTAAATTAGATATGCGATGAGATCAAATTTGATCCAAAAAATGAGAACCCGAGTAAAAAAATTATTTAATATAAAAATATATGATCATATAAAATAGCATAGTATCAATATGTATTTATATATAATAACAAGCGGGCTGCGCCCGCTACGTTGTTAGCGTGCACAGACCTTTGTTTAATTAAATCCCCCTTTAATTTATCCCCCTTTTTACCACGTTACGTATCAAAATTGTAAAAAGTAAATTTTCCAAAGTTGGGACATATCAGAAAGAACACATGGTTAAAATTTCAGCTTTCTATCCCAAAGGGTTTGGTGAGGCCACTGAGGGGGAGACTTTTTCCCCTATTACCACGTTCCTGAGCAAAATTCCAAAAGTAAAATTGCAGAAAGTTTGGTTATATCCGAATGAACATATGGTGAAAATTTCAGGTATCTATCCTAAAGGGTTCGGTGAGGCCGCTAATGGGGAGACTTTTTCCCACTTTTATCCCCCCTTTTACCACGTTCCTGGGCAAAATTTTTAAAAATAAAAGTGCAGGAAATTTTGTCATGTTCCAAAGAATACATGGTGAAAATTTAAGCTTTCTATCCCAAGGCTAAAGCACCATGTGTATACAATTTCAAATAATAAAATAGTGGGCGTAAAAGTGGGCGTGGCCAAAAAAAAAGTATCCTATTGAGCATTCCGGAGTTCCAGTTACATACTGTGAAAATTTCAGGAAGATCGGTCCAGTGGTATGGTCAGGCCACTGAGGGGGAGACTTTTTCCCTATTATCCCCTTTTTTACCACGTTCCTGAGCAAAATTCCAAAAAGTAAAACTGCAGAAAGTTGGGTTATATCCGAATGAACATATGGTGAAAATTTCAGCTATCTATCGTAAAGGGTTCGGTGAGGCCGCTAATGGGGAGACTTTTTCCCACTTTATCCCCCCTTTTACCACGTTCCTGGGCAAAATTTTTAAAAGTAAAAGTACAGGAAATTTTGTCATGTTCCAAAGAACACATGGTGAAAATTTTAGCTTTCTATCCCAAGGCTAAAGCTGTAGTGTACTCCTTAAGCGTACACTGCATACCAACCACTTATATTGATTTCCCAACATACCGTCTCAAATACTGTAGAGTGTATGACATACATACCACCATGTGGCATCAAGTAGCACTATGACTGCATTTTACACTCAGATATCTGATGACCGTATGTTGACGATAAGAGAACAAAGTATTAGAATGAATAAAAATAAAAATAAATTGAGTGATTCATAAAATCACTCAATACTAGACAATAAGTTAGACTTATAAGAATAGTATATAAGAACATGTAAATTGCTAAATAAATCAGACTTCAATTTGGAGTTCTTAAAAAACCAACAAAAACCGCCTTATAATTTATTACATGGCGATCCAGCTTTCACCCTTAAAGCTATAACACATTACATGGCGATCCTGCCACTTTTCTAGTGCTCCCCGTTAGAGCACTGAAAAGAATAAAAAATCTTGGAAATTCCTAATCCACGCCGAGATTAGAAGGACCGTTCGGCCTATGAACGAGTCAGGACTGGAAGAAGTCAACATTGAAGTCAACATTGAAGAAGTCAACATTGAAGAAGTCAACATTATTCAACACTACTGAAACCAAATGGATTATTAATGGTGCTTAGAAGAACCATCACCAAGAGGAATACAATGGGAATCATCCCATCAACAAAAATATAATATATAGTATTTGGAAGATGACAAAGCCAATTGTGACAATTTTTTGTTGTTGTTTTGGTTTTTCTTTGATATTTTAAATTTGAATCTCGCTCCTAGACGAGGACAAGAAATTCTCATTGAGTTTGTGATTTAAAATAACAAATATCTCTAGAAATTCTAATAACAAAGTCCCCTGAAGATTTCCTTAGGCAGGAATGAAATCCGGATAGGGACACGCCTACATCAGATTGCTTTTCACAATTTGTTAAATAAGTTTTGGGATTTTAGCACATTTAATTACTATAAATGCAATTAATGTTTATCCCGATGAAAATAAATTTAAATAACAAATATGCAGGTGCTTGTGCAAATTTAAATGTAACTGACACTAATAGAAAACATATGATTTTCTATTGTTGATTTACTTGAATAAACGTCACTACATTGCTAGATCTGTCAAAAAAACAGAGTAGTATTTGGAAGATGACAAAGCCAATTGTGACAATTTTTTGTTGTTGTTTTGGTTTTTCTTTGATATTTTAAATTTTGAATCTCGCTCCTAGACGAGGACAAGAAATTCTCATTGAGTTTGTGATTTAACATAACAAATATCTCTAGAAATTCTAATAACAAAGTCCCCTGAAGATTTCCTTAGGCAGGAATGAAATCCGGATAGGGACACGCCTACATCAGATTGCTTTTCACAATTTGTTAAATAAGTTTTGGGATTTTAGCACATTTAATTACTATAAATGCAATTAATGTTTATCCCGATGAAAATAAATTTAAAAAAAAAAAAAAAAAAAAAAAAAAAAAATATAAGTATAAGTATAAAAAAATAAAAAATTAATTCAATAGTAAAAACAGTGCGCTCCTTGTTGAGCAACTGCAGGTACGGAGGCGATTTCGCCCATGACCTAACATAAATTAATAAAAAAAAAAAAAAACAAAATCAAAATAAAATAATAAAAATTTTTTTCTTTGCATAAACAAAATTTTTCAAATAAAAAAAAAAAAAAAATGCAAAATTTTTAACTACAAATTATCTAAAAAAAAAAAAAAGAACACCATTAAGGAAATTTATAATTGTATAAACATAATTGTTATTTTAAAATATAAATAAAATTATACATATATTCTCAATTAATTTCAAACTATATCTAATTAATTAACAAAAAAATTCTTTCGCCAAAATGACTTGGTGGAAGAAAATTCTGCAAACTATCCCTTTAGTTTTTGCGGGATACGAAGTCGGTAAAAATGATAACAATGAAGATAACAAAGAAATCATAAGATATATAAATTCCAGTATAAAACCAAAGGATAATGAAAATCCAAATATTTTTGAAATAACTATGACCATTATGCTAATCCTAATAGTAATAGCTTATATCATAAAAGTTATATTTGCCTTATTAAAAAGAAATTAACAATTTTATAAAAATATATATTTTAAATGCTTTCCAAAAAAATAATATCCTTATTACTGATTATTACTTTGATCTTATACCTAGTATATAAATTTTTAAAACATATATATTTAAACAAACCAAAAATTTTAATAACAGACGTATAAATGGAAGAACATCTAACAGAATTAAAAGACATACTAGCAAATTTAAAGAAAAGTCCAGGAAGGACATACTCAGAAAAAACTATACAAGTAAAGTTAGAAACTATAGAGAGTATAAGAAAAGAATTTCTGACAGCACAAATTGAAGAAAGAGAAGAAAAAGAAATAGTAGCATTAAAGTTAGAATTTAATACCATTTATAGAAAAATCAAAGAATATTTAATACCAAATACTAAAAGTTTAGACACCAAAATGGCAGCATTTAGTTTAGAATTAACTTCTAAGGCACTCCCAATTTTTGCTGGAAATTACGAAGAACTAGAAAGTTTCCTAATAACAGCAGAACTCATCGAAAAGACGCTGACTGACACAGCAAAAACAGATTTCTTGCAATATGTCTTCCACGCCAAATTGACCTCAGGTGTAAGGACAGCGATAGGTAGTTACGCAAAACCAGACAATTTCAATACCTTAAAAACACTCTTAAAACAAAGATACAAGAATACAAAAACTATCCCAGAATTACAGTCAAAGTTAAACAACATATACCAAGGAAAACAATCAGTAAGTGCATATAAGGACAGAATCATTACCATTATAGACAATTTAAATAAATTAGGAATTGAGGAATTAAACACAGACGCATCAGAACCAGAGAAAAATGTTATCATTAGATTAAATGCTAAATTAGCGTTAGACTCTTTCAAAAGAGGTATTAATGACAATTTAAAAACAGCCATATTTGCAGCCCGTCCTAAGACTTACAAGACGCAGTAGAACTTGCGCTAGAAATAGAAAACGAACATAAGGTAAACAACAATTCAGTAATGCACATTCAAACACGTCAACCTAACAGACAACATAATAATAACAGATACAATAGTTTTTCAAATGGGAACAATAGTAACTTTAACAATAACAGACCCAATAGTTTTTCAAATGGGAACAACAGTAACTTTAATAATAACAGATCCAATAACTTTCTAAATAGAAATAGTCATATTACAAATAAAAGACCCAATAATTTTTCAAGCAACAACAATTACAATAATAATCGGCAAAGAGCCGTTAATAACAATAACTACGATAGAAGAAATCAAACCAACACAAATAGAAGATACATACGTACAATAAATGATGAGGGAAACGAAGTGGGCTCGGAATACATGGATATTCCGGACAGCCAAAATTAAGAGTATATAAAGTTTGCAACAATAATACGAATTTCATAATCGCTAAATACAAAAATGAACAATTGACATTTCTTGTCGACACAGGTGCCGACATATCACTATGTCGTATTCGAACAAATCTTGAAGATGAACCAATTAATAAAGAGAACAAATGTAAATTAACAGGTATTACTACTGAAGAAATACACTCACTAGGGACAATTGGACTGGAACTTTCATTCACAGACCAGACATGCAAACACAAATTTCATCTTGTAGATGACAACTTTCCAATAGAAACAGACGGAATAATAGGAAGGGACTTTTTAAAGAAATATCTCTGTAAAATAGACTATGAAATTTTCACAATATCATTATTCATTAACAATACTACCATAACTATTCCATTGCAAACAAAAGCTCTTTCGTCATTACAAATAAAGATACCGCCAAGAACAGAAATAATACAAGCATTAAAACTAAACCTTAGCGAAGATAGCATAATTTTTAATAATGAAATTAAACCAGGTGTATTTTTAAGTAATTCAATAGCACCTAGTAACGGCATGACCCACATAAAAATTTTAAACACAACAAATAAAGAAATAAACTTAAAAGGCATTCAACTCCAAACTGACTCACTAAAAAACTATGACATATTAGATTACAATAAAGACAATAACCCCAAACGGTTTGAACAAATACTGAATGAACTACAATTAAATAATAATGACGACTTTGCAAAAACAGAATTAATAAACATTTTTCGTAAATATCAAAATATTTTTCACCTTGAAAATGAAAAATTAACAGTAAACAATTTTTATGACCAAACAATCACTACCTTAGACAATACACCAGTATATATAAAAAACTACAGACTACCGCACTCACATACAAACATAATAAACGAACAAATACAGAATATGCTGGATGACGACATAATAGAACCATCCGTTAGTCCATACAATGTTCCACTGCTTTTAGTACCAAAGAAAAATGTGGAAGATAAAAAGAAATGGAGACTTGTAGTAGACTTTAGAAAACTTAACGATAAAATTGTCAATGACAAATTTCCCCTAACTAGATTAGAGGATATTCTAGACAAACTTGGCAGAGCCAAATGGTTTTCTACACTTGACATGACTAGCTCATTCCATCAAATCGAGCTTAACAAAAATTCTAGACCGCTTACAGCCTTTTCGACCTCACAAGGTCATTACCAATTCAAAAGACTCCCTTTCGGACTAAAAATTTCTTCAAACAGCTTTAAAAGAATGCTTACAATAGCACTCTCAGGATTAGAATCAGAAGCATTTCTTTATGTAGACGACATAATTGTTTATGGATGTAGTTTAAATCACCACAACCAAAATTTAATAAAGGTATTAGACAGACTACAAAAATATAATTTAAAACTTAATCCAAAGAAATGTTGTTTTCTAAGACCAGAAGTAGTTTACTTAGGACACTTGATTACAAAAGATGGTGTAAAAACAGACCCATCTAAATATGAAATAATAAAAAATTATCCAATACCAACTAACGCTGACGAAGTAAGACGATTCGTTGCATTCTGCAACTATTACAGAAAATTTATACCCAATTTCGCAGATATAGCCAAAGACCTATACACATTACTAAAAAAATCAACAAAATTCATATGGACTGAACAATGCCAACACGCTTTCGAAGAGCTAAAAAACAAGTTAATGAATCCTCCAATTTTACAATACCCTGATTTTGAAAAACCCTTCATTTTAACAACTGACGCCTCAAACTACGCGTTAGGTGCTGTATTATCACAAGGCGATATAGGCCAAGATTTACCTATTTCATACGCAAGTAAATCTTTACAAAAACATGACATAAATAAACCAATAATCGAAAAAAGAACTTTTAGCAATCCATTGGAGTATTAATTTTTTTAGACCATACTTGTACGGACGTAAATTCATAGTAGTAACAGACCACAGACCATTAATCTCTCTGTTCTCACACAAAAATCCATCATCAAAAATGACAAGAATCAGACTAGATTTAAGCGATTACGATTTTACAATAATATATAAAAAAGGTAAAATAAATACCAATGCGGACGCATTGTCCAGAATTGAAATAAACTCAGACATACTAAAACAGATGATACCGTTAGAAAACGTCGATAAAGAAAAAAGAACATTAGTTATAACAAGGGCAATGAACAATAAAAAGCGCAATGAGGAAAACATAATAAAAAATAAAGAAAATGAGGAAAACAAGAATAAAAGACGTATAGAAAAGAACGACATGGAAAAATGTGATTCTCCGAAGCCTGATCAACTTCAAATATGGGAATGCATATCCGTTAATGATATAAAAAATATGAAGAAACTGCAGTTTAATACAATTGAAGAAATAAATGAAAAAGATATATTTATTGAAAATAATATTGTGCACATAGGTCGTAACGATAATTCATCAAAACCAGTTTTGACTAAGAAGAAATTACGTACCCAAATCATAAATAATACAAAGCTAGCAAGATACAGTGAAAATTCAGCGAAACTAGATTCGATACTGAAGAAACTGATATCAAAAATGAATAAAGAGAATATAAAAGAATTAGCACTTGCAAGTGAAGATAAATATTTGAAAAGTACAGTAAAAAGGAATTGATAAAAGCATATGCAAAGATAAAAATAAATAACAAATATCCTCAACTAAAAATATTAATATACAATAAGCCCAAAAGAATCACAGAAGAAATTCTAAAATACAAACTAATCGACGAATTCCACAATGCCACACATGCAGGGCACTTGGGAATAAGAAAGACAATTATAAAACTAAAACAACGCTACATTTGGAAAAACATGAATAAGATGGTAAAGCAATTTGTAAAATATTGTGACAAATGCAACAAGAACAAGCAAACTAAACACATTAAGGAACCACTTACATTGACAAACACTCCAAGTAACAGTTTTGAAATAGTATCAATTGACACAGTAGGACCTCTTCGAATTTCGAATGAATACAGATATATTTTGACCATGCAATGCGAACTAACAAAATTCGTTATTGCACACCCCATGGCGACAAAAGATGCACTAACAACCGCAAAAACAATAGTTGAACACCTAATTCTAAAATTTGGTAAATGCAAAGTACTGAAATCAGACAACGGTACAGAATTTGCAAACGAACTTTTGCGTAATATATGTTCACTACTTGAAATTAAACAGACCTTTTCAACACCTTACCACCATGAGACAATTGGGTCATTAGAAAGAAATCACAGAGTCTTAAATGAATTCTTGCTAACATCAGCAACTGATTACGAATGGGATAAATGGATTCCATATTTTACTTTTGCCTACAACACGGCACCCCATATAGACACTGGCTACACGCCATTTGAACTTGTATATGGAAGACTACCATGTTTGCCATCTGAATTATATGACACAAAAGAAACAAAAATATATAATTACGATGATTATGCCATAGAGCTAAAACGTAAATTACAATATTCTTTGGACAGAGCTAAAGAATTAACAATTAGAACAAAAGAAAAAAGAATATTAGAAAATAGATACAACAATAAATTAAATTTAAAGATAGGAGACTTAGTTTTAGTCAAAGTAGGAAATAGGAAAAAGAATCAAAGTCCATATAAAGGACCTTACAAAATAATTAGGAATAATGGTGTAAATACAATAATAGATAACAATGGAAAAGAAAAAGAAATACATAATAATCAATTAAAACCCTATATAGCATTAAGAACTAATGAATAATCAAAAACTTATCATTAATAAAAACAAATTTATATAAGAAAATACTATTGAAAACTCTATTATAAACAAATATATATATGTAATACATTAATATAGATTATAAAATTAATCATAAGTTAACCAAAAATATAGAAAAATTAGAAAATTCACTTTTATAATTTTTCTCTTAAGGGTAAGGGTGTAGTGTACTCCTTAAGCGTACACTGCATACCAACCACTTATATTGATTTCCCAACATACCGTCTCAAATACTGTAGAGTGTATGACATACATACCACCATGTGGCATCAAGTAGCACTATGACTGCATTTTACACTCAGATATCTGATGACCGTATGTTGACGATAAGAGAACAAAGTATAAGAATGAATAAAAATAAAAATAAATTGAGTGATTCATAAAATCACTCAATACTAGACAATAAGTTAGACTTATAAGAATAGTATATAAGAACATGTAAATTGCTAAATAAATCAGACTTCAATTTGGAGTTCTTAAAAAACCAACAAAAACCGCCTTATAATTTATTACATGGCGATCCAGCTTTCACCCTTAAAGCTATAACACATTACAAAGCATCATGTGTCTACAATTTCAAATAATGAAATAGTGGGCGTAAAAGTGGGCGTGGCCAAAAAAAAAGTATCCTATTGACCATTCCGGAGTTCCAGTTACATACTGTGAAAATTTCAGGAAGATCGGTCCAGTGGTCTGGTCTCCTATAAGGTACATACATACAAACAAACAAACAAATAAACAAACACACATTCTATTTTATATATATAGATATTTAAAAATGTTTTTTTTTTTTTTTAATAACAATTTTTTATTTGAGAAAAATATAATAATACATATAATAAACGCGACTCAGCACCAAAATTGGTATTTAAGAGGCTAGTAGGCAACTTGTTATATTTACATTGTATTTACACTACATATTTACATATTGAAACTTATTTACATATAAAAAAAAAAGTATTTAAAAAAAAAAAATTTTAATTTACGTAAGAAGTGTTTCCAGATTATTTAATAAAAATAACTTAAGCTCTTTCTTAAACATTGAAAAAACTACAATATTTTTTTAAAAAAATGGGCAAATCATTAAATTCATTAGAACCAGCAAAACGGATACGTTGTTTTGTCAGTTCAAGACGACATCTTGTTACAGACAATTTTTGATCCTGTCTTGTACTTCGATTTGTGACCTGTGCATATTGAAAAAACTGAATTTAAGAATTTCCCAGACATTTTACGGATTTAAATATGAATTTTAATAACTGCATTTTATACAAGCCATTTATGGGTAGAATATTGTTTGCATAACGTCTAAACAGATCAAGTGTATGAAATATTATGTGTAGGTTAAAAACAAGTTTTAAAGCTTTGTTTTGCGCAGATTGAATACCCCTTAATGAAGAACTTTTCTTACTTCCATATATTATTGGAAGGTAAGACAAGTGACTGTGAATCAAACTTTCATAAATTAGCATTTTTGTTTTAGTATTAAATTTCCGATTGAATTTGTATAGATTGCCAACAGCTGAAGATATTTTACTTTTAATTGCTTCGATGTGATTATCCCAAAAAAATTGATGTATAAGCATATCCAATCATGTGTAAAAAAATACTATTCTGAATTTTATATATTATAATACATGGTTGAAAAATTTGATTAAATTTTTATAAAATAAATAAAAAATAATAAAGTAATTATGTATAATACAAACATCAAAAACGTCTTATGTCGTTTTAGACATACAACATAATCCAAAACTGAAAGAATTTCATAAGTCAGTTTCTATGTAACTATATATAATTTAAAAATCGCACAATATTTTACGAAAATAGTTTACAATTTTGCGTAATCGATTTCCATTACAAATAACAAACCATCCAGCTAAATTTTTTAGAACTGATTACCTATGAACCTGTTCTATAACAGCTTCTTTTACTACCGGTTACATGGAACCGTTTCTAAAGGAGGTTCCTGGGAGTAAGGTAATTTTTACAGTCCCAGAAACAGTTCTATAACTGGTTCTAGAACCGGTTTAAATGCAACTTGTTCTAGTTTGGAGGTAAATCACCTATTGCAAATAGGACAAACTCCATATAAAAAGAATCGGTTGTAAAACAGAAATTGTAAGCTATTATTGCATAATACAGTATAGGTTGTTCTGCAACCAGTTATTTGGATTTTACTGGGCCATTTTAATATTGACAAACATTTTTTACTATTTAAATTTAAATTAACAATTTTGTTTAAAACGAGTATCTTACGTCCTAAAAAAATATAAATAAAATTTAAGTTATTTACAAATTTCAATCATGCATTTTGTGTTTTGAACCCGTTTTATGGATATAAAATATATGTAACTTAATATATTTTAATTTAAATATATTTGGATTATTATGTTTCTAATTGTATCTAATTATTTCTCATTACATCATATTATTAAATTGTATCTATTTAAATATAATTAGATCCAAAGTGATACAATTTAATTCAACCATTTTTCGGATCAAATTATATCCTCTAATATTTTCGGAAAATATCTCACCATATATAATTTTATATAAACTTGTTTACTCGGGAACATGTAATTGTATCTAAAATATATCAAATTGTATCGAATTCGATACAATTGTATCTAATTACATCTTATTCGATGCAATTAAATACAATTTTGTACAATTTGATGTATATTAGATGCAATTTCATCCCCATACAAAGTTTTGTGTATTATATAGAACTGTATCGAATAAGACATAATTAGATCCTATTAGATAAAAGTTGATACAAACAGTTCTCAGTTTTTCTCAACAATTGTAACAAATTTCATACACAAATATATATGACTAATATTATTTTTAGTTTTTAGAAACGTGAATCTGTGGAGCCAACAAATCATAGCTCTATTTCAACAATTCAACTCCTAACAGGGTCGTTTTGTAAAAAAAAGTTCGCTTTTCTCAAATTTTGTAAGTTAACTAATTCAGAAATCCTAAATCCAAAATTATATAATTATATCTTGAATCATTTAGAAAATATTTTTCATATGGCACCACATATAATTAAATGTGGGTTTGTAATGGACCATATATAATCATATCTGAATTCAATTACAAAATATTGAAAGCATTGCACCTTATTTATTTCTATATAATTCTTTATGGAAAATTCTTTATAAAAAAATATAAAAATTTTTTTTTTAAAAATTGGTTCATGTGAAGTTTTATATAATTATATGTACATTCGTGTTGAATTATATACAAACACATATATAACTCTATATTGTATATTAGATATGGGATATTGTTGTATGGAGATTCTAAGTATCAAGATTTGGATACACTAGAACCTCTTTTTTTATGAAGTTCGAAAAAAAAATGCATGAGCCAAAATATGGGGGAGGTGGGATGTTGGGAAATGGCTCCGCATCGGGGTAAAAGTTGTCGTTGAAGGGTCAAAAAGCCGCACAACTGCCCCGGTGTCGCTCTTATAGGGATAAAATGTAAGACCAGTCCCTATTAACTTTTGCCCCTCAATACTTTTTGTGATCAACGTATCACCACTCCCAAAGATGGCCCCTATACAAAAATAATATTTTTGTAAAATTGGCTCCCTTCGCCCTAACTGTCATAAGGAAGACCCAAGACGATTAAAAAGTATAATCGTCCTCCATATCTATTCAACCACAACATTTTTCCAGAAAATAACTACCCTCTATCTTCCACCCTTTTAGAGTATATGGCACTATGCACCACGACCAACTTAGGTCTTTTGTGCTGCCTAAAGTTACCTTAAAGATTCAAGCTACCTATAAAGCCAATAATCCTATTAGGCAAAATCTTCATAATGTCCGAAGGGGAGACAAAGCGATTGCCAAGAAACTTGGCACGCCTTTCACATAGCCTCGGACATTCGCAAAGAACATGCTCTGATGTCTCAGCTACCAGTTCGCAAAACCTACACTCATCCGTGTCCGAAAGACCCCTTTTGCGCAGGTGGTATCTGAGATTGCAGTGTCCAGTCAGGTAAGACACCAGGGTTCTCAAGTCACCCCTCCCGAGGGACAAGAGTCTCCTCGACCCTGCACTGGAAAAAGAAATTAATCTCTTAGCCTGTCGTTGGCCAAGAGAGTTTTTCCCAATAGAGAGAGAATTCTGACTCCCTCCACGACCCGAGCTTCTCCCTAACATACCCCAAAGGTATACCACAGAATGGTTCAGGGCCAATAAAGGGCCTTGGGGCCCCGCAATTAGCAAGACAATCTGCCCTCTCGTTGCCCTCATGGCCCTCGTGACCAGGAACCCACCCTAAGGTAAGCGAGTTGCGCCTGCCAAGTCGGTTAAGAGCCAGAATGCATTCCATGACCAGACCAGATGACACCTCATAGGACATTAAAGCCCTTAATGCAGCCTGACTGTCGGAAAGAATGTAGATGCGAGATCTAATAGTGCCCCTTCGTAGACACTCCTCCGCGCAGACACAGATAGCAAAAATCTCTGCCTGAAAAATGGAGGGGTATCTACCCATGGGTAAGGCCCGTTGGAAACCTGGTCCATAGACACCCGCACCAGTGTCACCATTCGCATGCCTTAAGGTGGTCCCCATATAATTTTTTAAGTTTTATACATTTTTTTATAATATCACCTCCTACCGCTCCACAGTGGGATATATCACAACATTTTTTTTTTATAATACGGCTATTTCTTACTTAGTAGTCCGATTGCAATGAAATTTATTTGTTTTTATCATGCAATGGATATTTCCTCCGATTTTCGGCAACAACCTGAAGCAAAAATATTTTTTCATCCGCGTTACGGCACAACACGTTGCTATAATCCTCTATTAGTTTTACAACCCTTTCGGCAGCGTCGCTGACAACATGTAATTTACGCAATACTTCAAGCGCTTGGATGGAAAACAGTGAAATCTGTTGACAATCCAAAGCGTGCGAAAAAGTTTATGTCTCCGGTGCACAGTGGGATAAATCACAAAATTTGTGGAAATAATTCGGCCATTTGTTAACTTGTGGTCCGATTGCAATGAAATTTGGAACATGCATAAAAGACATAAAATGGAGTTTAAGGTTTGATTTTGAACCTTCCAGACCCTTTGGGGCGGCAAAATGGCTGCCCAAAGTTGGGTACTTTTTTCATAAAAAGTTTTGAGTGTTTGCTATTTTTTTGTTTCTCATCCGATTTTCAAAAAATTAACATATTAGTAATCTTCTTGTAAAGATGAACAAAAAACATACTTTAATGTGTGGGTTACCTCCAATAGTTTCCGAGATATTCCGATTTGAAAATGTGAAATTCCAAATTTTGTCCGACTCAGGTCCAAAGTTTTCCGAATATCGGGAGAAAATTGGGACCAATTTTCGTTTTAAAATAACGGTTATTTAGCCAATAAAATTCATGATTGAATAAAAAAAAATTATTTCAATATCTTGTTTCAGTCAAAAATTACATTAGTTTAAAGTAGAAATTAAAAAAAAAAGTAAATTTTGGCGATATTTTCCCCAAAAAGCACCAAACTTCTTATCGCTCCAGACAAATATTTTTCTTCTGAGCATATAAAGTATGTATACTTTTCTGGAAGGTCTTTTTATATAAATGCGAGTTGTGGTAAAAAAAATTTTGATTTGTAAATACTTTTCCCCCCATCCGCTTCCAAAGTTGCCACATTTTTGAGGTAAATATCAACTTTAACTCACAGTTAAAATTTGTGCACGCCTCCAATTGGGTAGTGGAAACCGGTTTTAGATACTCCAACAGATACATAATGTTGTGCGTAAGTCATTTCCAATCCCCGCTTTAAATGACGACATGGCAGCAAAAAACGAAAAAAAATCCCATTTTTGGAAATTTTATTTTTATTTTTAGGAATTGTGGGATTGTTTTCAGAAAATCATAAATTCTGACATTTGTTCCGATTTGTTGACCTTAAAGTCTAGTTAAATCCAAAAAATCATTCGATTATGTCTATTAATAAATATTTTATTGAATAGTGAAAATTTTCATTTAAGCAAAAACTGAAATTTTTACCTTCATATTTGGATTACCCAAGTTTTTGTTTTACCAAGATGGCTAAATTCCTTTTAAAAACATCGCAATCTACAGGCAATTTTCTTATTAGCGATACCAAACACTGGTATGTTATGTTCATAACTTCTAAACAGAAAATCTTCAAATGTTAGCCCTTATTCATATATTTCTTCTAATGTGTCCTCGTATTCACATCTTACATAATTGGGACAGGTAAAAAGGGTTTTATGATGTTCTTCATTAATGATATTAAAGGTTTTGTGGGCCCACCCAAAGATACGTGTTTTATGATTGCTATTTTAAATATACCCTCTCTTTTTATATTTTATGGGCCTTAGTATTTGAAGACCCAGTTACCTGGGTTATGATAGCTAATATTTTTACCTAATATTTGTATATAAATATGAATAGGTTTAGTTTTAAGTTCATAAAAAACTCCTCAATCATGGTAATAACAGTAAATCATGAAGCATTGTGTTTAACTTTGTGGGACAACTCAAAACTACAGAGATTTGAAAAGGTTAACGTTGTAGTTGCATCAATTGAATCTTCACATCACACTAAATTGGACACTGCAGAAATATCTAACATTGACAATTTTATTAAATTATTTGATAAAAAAAATGCAGTCCGTTTCCGGCTCTATTCTGAAATTTAAAACAAAATATTATAAGTGGATGAATGATAGCCTGGAGATAAATTTTTCTGCTGTTGGTGCACCCTGTAAGCCTTATAATGATTTGTGTGCAAAATCTAAAAAAAAAGAACATCGATTACTCTTTCTACGCATTCAAATACAGAAGTTTCTGACACGGTTAAGGAAATGTTAAAGAAATTACAGTTTTCAAATGTTTCCAAAGAAAGGACTATTAATAAAAAAGTATTGGGTTTTGGCATATGCCCGCATTCGGTTCATGGAACACTTCTTACACATAGCATATGATTTAAAGTAAAAGCATAGCAGGAAATGAAACAAAATCAGTAAGAAACAACGAAGAAATGTCAAAAATGAGGGCAGATGAAAAAAGGAGGATACAAGAAGACTTTAAAAGGCAGACAGGCTTAAACATAGATAAACCACTTGCTAGTTGTGGAAGTACAAACGATAGCAATACAGCAAGAAGGTTTTTTAGAGATTTTGAAATTACTTCAATAATAACAGGAATTGACAAGGAGTTGCTTCGAAAGATCAACATCATGTTAATGGCAATTAATAGAAAACATAAACTAAATTCCTCAAAATTTGGAGTATATACCGACGAAATAACAAAACTTCTATTATCATTATATCCCTGGAAAGAAATGACACCCACAGTTCATAAGGTATTGTGCCATGGAAAAATCATCATTGAATCAAACATTCTTCCTCTAGGTGAACTAACAGAAGAAGCTCAGGAAGCAAGGAATCGAGATTTCAAACATTCCCAATTGTTCAGTTCCAGAAAATGTTCAAGGCAATCACAGAACGAAGATATTTCCAATAACCTATTACTGTCTTCCGATCCCTTCCTGTCGTCAATGAGAAAACGATGGATTTCTTATAACACATTGTCATCTGTAAATAATGAAGAATTAAAAGATTTGCTTTATCTGTTAGATATAAATAATGATGTGTCCGATTATTTTGTATTAAATAAAGAAACAACCTAATTTGCTTGTCTTTTTTTTCATTAATGAAGAACATCATAAAACCCTTTTTACCTGACCCAATTATGTAAGATGTGAATACGAGGACACATTAGAAGAAATATATGAATAAGGGCTAACTTTTGAAGATTTTCTGTTTAGCAGTTATGAACATAACATACCAGTGTTTGGTATCGTTGAAAAGAAAATTACCTGTAGATTGCGATTTTTTTAAAAAAGGTTGAAGTTAGCCATCTTGGTAAAACAAAAACTTGGGTAATCCAAATATGAAGGTAAAAATTTCAGTTTTTGCTTAAATGAAAATTTTCACTATTCAATAAAATATTTATTAATAGACATAATCGAATGATTTTTTGGATTTAACTAGACTTTAAGGTCAACAAATCGGAACAAATGTCAGAATTTATGATTTTCTGAAAACAATCCCACAATTCCTAAAAATAAAAATAAAATTTCCAAAAATGGGATTTTTTTCGTTTTTTGCTGCCATGTCGTCATTTAAAGCGGGGATTGGAAATGACTTACGCACAACATTATGTATCTGTTGGAGTATCTAAAACCGGTTTCCACTACCCAATTGGAGGCGTGCACAAATTTTAACTGTGAGTTAAAGTTGATATTTACCTCAAAAATATGGCAACTTTGGAAGCGGATGGGGGGAAAAGTATTTACAAATCAAAATTGTTTTTACCACAACTCGCATTTATATAAAAAGGACCTTCCAGAAAAGTATACATACTTTATATGCTCAGAAGAAAAATATTTGTCTGGAGCGATAAGAAGTTTGGTGCTTTTTGGGGAAAATATCGCCAAAATTTACTTTTTTTTTTAATTTCTACTTTAAACTAATGTAATTTTTGACTGAAACAAGATATTGAACTAATTTTTTTTTATTCAATCAAGAATTTTATTGGCTAAATAACCGTTATTTTAAAACGAAAATTGGTCCCAATTTTCTCCCGATATTTGGAAAACTTTGGACCTGAGTCGGACAAAATTTGGAATTTCACATTTTCAAATCGGAATATCTCGGAAACTATTGGAGGTAACCCACACATTAAAGCATGTTTTTTGTTCATCTTTACAAGAATATTACTAATATGTTAATTTTTTGAAAATCGGATGAGAAACAAAAAAATGGCATACACTCAAAATTTTTTATGAAAAAAGTACCCAACTTTGGGCAGCCATTTTACCGCCCCCAAAGGGTGTGGAAGGTTCAAAATCAAAACCTTAAACTCCATTTTATGTCTTTTATGCATGTTCCAAGTTTCATTGCAATCGGACCACAAGTTAACAAATGGCCGAATTATTTCCACAAATTTTGTGATTTATCCCACTGTGCGGTGTGACGTAATGGCTCAAATCTTCATTCATTCTATTCACGCCTTCTAAGCCAAAAACATATACTGGATCAGCACGATCATGGTTGCCACTGTCCGGCGTAAGAAGACGAAGATGACTTGGAGAATAAAGTCATATTCGTCTCGATATCATCCAAGTCGCCTTCTTTATCGCTTTCTTCGTCCGAGATATTTTCAGAACAAAAACAATAAGAAATGTGTAAGGACTAGACAATAAGAAATGTGTAAGGAGTAGACGTGTTTTTTTTGTGTGCTCTTTATTGCATCGAGTTTTTAAAGTTAACATTAAATTTACAACATTTTTTTTTCTGTTCAATAACACCAACATATATCTATTAAAGTATTTTGTAAAACATAAACACTATTAAGTATTGTTTTTTAAGTTTTTTTTTTTGTTGAAACTAATTTTGCAAAAATCTTTTGTCAACAATAACTCGATTATTTATTACCATCATTATCGTCTATTTACAATGGTAGGCAATCGAAATAATGCGCCAAAACAAATTTCACCCTCCTCTTCTCCGCAATCAAAATTCAACGCACTGACTCCGTTTCTCGTACTGATTGGATGCAACCATTAGATGAGAAGTTAAATATTCAAAAAGAGCTTATAGTTCAATCTGTCACTAATACACTCAAAGCTAGTGAGAAAAAGATAGTGGAACTTAAAGATGTATTGCCTGGAGAGTTTCTAATTTGAAAACATCATTGTCAGAGATTGAAAAACGAGTAACAATAGTTGAATGCGATCAACCTGAAAATATTGATAAAGTGAACAAAGAATTATTTAGAGTAAAGGCAAATGTGATGCACTGTAAAATAATTTTGTTGCTTCTGATTTAATTATTACTGGTATTGCCGATATTGAAAATGAAAACAGCATAGATACTTTTTCCAGAATCTGTCACACAATAAAATGAAGACCACCACAAGTTAATGTGTATTTTCGGTTAAAGTCAAGAAATAATAAGTCCATACCAATATTGGTTAAACTTCACTAACCGCACGACAGAAAACTGCTATTTCGATTCATTGCTGGGTTCTGCAAAGTTAATAAGAGATCATTAGACAATGCGGACATTGGTCGAACTTCTGACGCAAACATATATGTTCAAGAATGTCTTACTGATAGCAACAGGGAGTTAATGTTCTACTGCTCTCAGCTAAAACGTAATGGTAAACTGACATCTTCGTTTTTCATTCGTGGTAAAGCTTTTGTTAGAGTTAAGAAAAACAGTGAAGCTATTAATGTTACCGATACGGCAAGCGTTGATGCTTTGATTGCGCCCTAAATAAAATAGTATTATGTATGGCTTTATATACATTTTGTTTTTTAGTTTTATCTTTTATGCTTTTTGTGCAATTTTTAAACTTTCTTTAAACATTTATTTTTATTTTAAAAATTTTGTTATGCGATTTTTATTAACAATCAAGGGTCTATTTAAAAATAAAATTATCATTAATGATGACAATTAATACGAACAGTGCTTATCACAATTTAAGAACAATTCTGGGGATCGTAAGTAATACAGTAGTTTTGACTTAGCTGCACAACCAACTTCTGCACGAATTTTTGTGCAGGTAAGCCAAAAGCGCTGCTAACTCAAATTGGTTACCTGCCTTAAAGTACAGGTAAACTAAATTGTTGAAAACTGCAAAGACCAGATATGATTTAATTTATTTTTATTAATTGTTTATTTCATACAATAAAACTTATATAAAAAACAACAAAACGAAAATAAAAAAACATTCATAAAAAATTTTATAAGGTTTTTACATACAAATTTATGTAGGTACAAGCGTTAACTAACCAAACTAACTAAGTAAGCAAAACATAAGAGGCAGCTAACGGCGATCTTTTGTATGAAAATAATGTACAACTGCCAAAAACATGAGGCACTTATTTTAAATGCGCAGGTATACACAGTGCACAGGTATACAAGGTATACAAGGCAATTGCATACGTAATTTTGTAAAATAACAACGAAACCAAAATTTTGTGCAGTTATGTGAAAAGTGCACGTAAGTAAGAGGCAGTTAAATCAAAACTACTGTAATCATAAGGGCTTTCAAATATGCCATATGAATTCAAGAAGCCTGAATAATTCAAAAATCTAATACTTATATACATTTTATCTAATTGTAAAATTGATGTACTATGAGTAACTGAAACTTGGTTTGATTCAAATAATAGTGAGGATATGTAAAATCTGTTGGATTATAAACTTTTACGTAACGATAGAACGACAGGTTTTAAAGGTGGAGGTATTGCAATATACTACAGAAAAGGTTTGAAGGTTAAGATTCTCCTAAAATCGAATGTCAAAAATGTTGTTGAGTACCTTGGCGTTGACTTTGAGGGCTCTAATAAAACAAAATGCTGTGTGATGTGTGTTTTCAATCCTCATAAATTAAATCCACTTACTGATGTTTTTGAAAAGTTAAATCATTTTATTGCATCCTATGAAAATATTTGTCGTGCGATAATGTAAGATCACATTGCCTTTTGGAGGGTATAAGCTCGTGTGGACTAACCAATATAAGCTCTTGGCATACCCGCTTTGGGCCTAGTGATAAACCAGCTTTGCTTGAGCTGATGTGTTCCTCTGACGTCTGTGTTGCTGTTCACTATGATCAATTTTCTCTTGCAGGAATTTCTGACCACGATATTCTGTTTTACGCTTGTGACATATACATATATGTTTTATGATAGAACTGACTCTCCTATTTTAATCCATGATTTTAAAAATATCAATACTCAACAACTCAGCTTAGATGCTGTGAATATTATGTGGAATAACTGTTGGGTTTTCAACGATGTTAATGGCAAACTTGATTGCTTTGTTAGAAACGTTTTATTACTTTATGAAAAATATGTTCCTATCCGGAATATAAAAATTAATAATTATAAACAGCCATGGTTTAGTTCTGAGGTAAAATCTGCTATCAAACATCATGACAGACTGTATGCGATTTAGAAATCAAGACAAAATGACCACATTTGCGAAAATAATCGTGTTGCTAGAAACAAAGTAAATGTTGTTACCAAAAACATGAAAAGTCTATTCTTTCAAATTAAACTGAATGCAGACTTTCCGTCTAAGGAGCTATGGAAGAATCTCGAGCAAATTAAAAAAATAAAAACTGAATGTGATATTTGCCCCGAAATCATGAATGACTTCTTCCTTAATTCCACTATGATGCAAAATCTTTCAATGAAAATCGTAATCTTCTGTTTCAAGGAAATCCACTGTACTTTGAACCATTTACTGCCGAAGATATTGGCAAATATATTACTTCAATAAAATCGAATGCTGTTGGATATGATGGTATAAATATTAAATTCATCAAACTTATCTTAGCCTTTGTGTTGACTGCCTTAACTCATATCTGTAACCATATCATTACGACGTCTCTTTTTCCAAAATCGTGGAAACTTGCTAATATCATTCCTGTTGGTAAGAAGAATCAACCTACTCTACCTGAAGACTATCGACCAATCAGTATTTTATCATCTATTTCCAAATCATTTGAACGTTTAATTTCGCAACAATCTGGTTACAGAGCAAGTATAAGCTGTAGTACTGCCTTACTTAATGTCCTTGAAGACATTAATCCGTCGTTTGATCGTGGCGACCTAACTGTAGTCTTTCTGATTGATTTTTCAAAAGCTTTCGACACTGTCAATTATGATGTATTATTGATGAAACTGATTAAGTATTTCGGTTTCAGTAATTCCGCTTCTAAACTCATCAGATTGTATTTGTCAGATCGGTCACAAAGAGTAAGTTGTATGGAGTCCTTCTCAACTACAAAACCCATTTGTTCTGGGGTACCCCAAGGTTCGATTCCTGGTCCTATTCTGTTTAGCATTTTTATCAACGATATAGTTTACTGTTGTAAAAGCTCAAGCATTCATTTATATGCAGATGACGACCCACCTAGCCCACCTGGACTTTTAGAAGGTCTAAGCTGCCGACTTAACAAGGACTTGAACTAAATTTGCTTTTAATTAACGCCTCGAAAACACAAGCCTTAATAATCGGCTGTTGTTCTGCTGAGATATTGCCAGCTATCACCATGCAAAATGAAGTTGTTAAATATGTGAGAGTTGTAAAAAATTTTGGATTTTTAATTAATTCTGAGTTTAATTGTAAATCTGATATTAATTACACAATTACGAAAATGTATTGCTCTCTACGGAAACTCTGGTCTTCATCAGAGTTTGTGCCGAGTGACATAAAGCTGAAATTGGTGAGAACGTTAATTGTACCTATTTTAACTTTTTGTGCAATTGTTTTGGGAAATCTTGATGCTGAATCCAATAATAAATTACAAATGGTTATTAATAATTGTATGTATTCAACAAATGAAAATATGCTCGGATATCTAAATGCTCCATTCAAATCTTGGGATGCAGTTTAACTTCATATCTAAACATTCGAGATTTAATATTTTTACACAAACTTTACTGACTATTTATATCGGAAAATAAATATGTCCAGATCAAGTCGTACGACCAAAATTAACACTTCGGCTTACAATTATTTATCACCCTCGAGATTGTTCTTCGTTAGTGCTGTGAAATTATGGAACTCTTTACCTAATCAAATTAAATTCGATCCCCGTGTATTGTTTTTCAAAGTGGCCATTAGTAATTTATTCAAAGATTAATTATTTATTTATTGCTTAGTTTTCATTTTCGTCGTTTTTTTAAAATTTGTATGTTAAATGTTTTATGTAATTAAGTTAAGTTATTCAATTAATATAATTTAAAATGTTTGAGGTTCTTTAAGAGACTCTAAGCCTTATCTGCACCAATAAATAATTGAGTCCCCAAATTTGCGCAGATGGACAAAACAGGATTTTAAAGAAAATAATTTGAGATGAAAATCATGGTTTGTCCATCTGTGTAAATCTGGGGATTTAAATGCAGAAAAATATATATATATATTCTCGGGTAGTATACGCCTTTCGCCATCCATCGTGCATGACTGATATGTCCTGGTGTACTGAGATGATAATTAAAAATAATTTATCCAAGGAACAAGAAAACTATATACTTTCTTGGGTCACGTTGAATAGCACGAAGGCCGCAGCAATCAATATACAAACTACTGCTACGTCAGCTGTCTTACAACTGTCGAAAACAGAAACCGGATCCGGAGTAATGCATTCGATACTGCCCATTGTAGTGAGTGTATATTTACACACTTACATATATTGCTTTAATGTATGATTGAATAGAATGTTTTTCCCATAGCGAAATATTAATACACTATTCAATGCCAGACTTTTGCTGACAAGCATAAAGTCATAATTGAAGGCCAGACCATATTCACATGGCTTAGTATTACCAACAATAAGTGTGAAACACTCTACTCTAGAATAAGTTTAATTTTTTAATTAATAAAATTGACATAAAAGACAACTGAAAAGCATTATTCGTGTTTTAATAATAATGCTCGATATAACGATCCTGCCATCGTTTTGTTTTCGTTTTAAAGAATAATTTGAATATTTAAAATTCTTTTATTTTATTTAAGTCTATGGAAATAATCCGTACAGACCATGAACATTAAATACTATTAAAAATATTATACAATCGAAAAACTAAGATTACTTATCTAATTTAAAGAATTTAAATTTAAAATTATATTCCTCTTTACAATATCTAAACCTTTATTAAAATTAATTAACTGAAACAACATATTAAACTCGTCGCAAATTCTAGGAAATGGATCAAAGTTAGCAAAGTTAGATTTATAATATTTAAAAATTCATAATTTCTTGAACAACGAAAAGGAATATTCATATTTATTTTACTTAGCAGATATGGCGAATTAAGACTTCCATTCATCAACTTAAGCAGGAAGGACACATTCAGCATTTGCCTACGGCTTTTCAGTGTAGGTAGTTTAATAAGTGCAAGGCGATATTGATATAAAGGCAGATTAACATTTGGATTCCAATTCAGAACGCGAAGGCAAAATAATAAAAATAGTTTTTGAACGGATTCAATAGAGTTTGAATGGATAAGGTATTGAGGGTCCCACACAACAGAACCATATTCCAGAATCGGTCTGACCAGCGTTGTAAATAATTGTTTTGTAGTATATGGATCACAAAATTCTTTGCTCAAGCGTTTGATGAATCCAAAAACTCCAGTAGCTTTATTTACTGTTAATGATATGTGCGATCTAAAGTCTAACTTTCTATCTAGATGAATGCCAAGATCATTAAATGACTCCATTAATAGGAGTTGATCTGGAAAATATCATATATTTGCATTTTTTAACATTAGACGTATTTGATCACTACAATTGTTGAATGCAAGACAAATTTTCACATCATCTGCATACATTAAAGTATTAGAATGCATAATAACTGAAGGAAGATCATTTATAAATAATGTGAATAACAGAGGTCCAAGGTGACTGCCTTGTGGGACTCCAGATGTAACATCAATATATTTGGAAAACGAATTTCGAAATTTAACGTACTGTTTTCTATTATGTAGGTATGATCCAATCTATTTAAGAAATAATATACTGAAACCAATCTTATCGAGTTTGTACAACAAAAGTTCATGATTAACTGGGTCGAACGCCTTACTGAAATCAGCATAAATTACATCGGTTTGTTTTTTATTGATAAAGCCTTTATTAACATAAGTAGTAAGTTCAAGCAAACTGTAGAGCGCGAATTGCGGAAACCATATTGACTCAGGGATAAAATAGATGAAAATTAATGTGACAAAGAATCATAAACGACTTAGTTTTGCTATTCGTCGATAATTAGAGACAGCCACTTTAGAACCACTTTTGAACCGCGGGATAATAAATGCTTCCTTCCAAGTATAAGGAAAATAACACAATTGAAGCGATTTTAAGATGCAACTAGGAACACCATCCGGACCCGGAGAATAGGACCATTTTAACTTAATTAAATATTTAAGTATAGATTGTTCATTTATAGGAGGCATATTAATTAACGTTGACTCAAGAATTTGGTATGGATATCGATGAGAGTTGTATATCAATGATAAATAAATAATTGAAAAAAAATTAGCAAACATATTACTGATGTTTAAGTCATCTGATGACTCGTGATCCCCAAGTTTCATTGTTGATGGGTAATCAGCGGCACGTCTTTTTGAATTAACAAACTTATAAAATGATTTAGGATCATGTTTTAAGCTATTCTTAACTTGTATTAGATAATTTTTATAGGCTGTTTGGTTCGCAATAGTATATGATGATCTAGCAATTGAGTATTTCATATAGTTTAAAGATGATTGGGATTGTTTATATTTTTTATACAAATTATTTTTTTTATTTTTTAAACGCGAAAGGTATTTAGAGTTCCAAGGCGGACCAATTACAGTATTTGGAAACTTCATAGGTATAGAAGCCGAAAACCTTCATTAAGACGACAATAAAAAGTGGTTAAGTATTGATCAAGATCGTTGATAGCAGATAATTCTTCTAATCAATTGATATTAGAAATATGTTGTTTTAAGATGTCATAGTTTGTACGTTTAAAAAAATAAATTTTTCTTGTGTTATGTTGTTTCTTTTTATACTGAGAAGGATAAAAGCACGAGCAGGTTAATTCAGTAGTAGGATGATAAGTGTCCTCAGGATTAGATATTGGAGTATGGCGTTCTATAGAAAAATCCGTTGGTTCGTTGACGAATATTAAATCAAGCATTTTACCGCAGGCATTTGTTATTGAGTTAATTTGGAAAAAGGCAATTAGACAAAAGATTATGTATAAATTCTGTAGACGAATCAGAGGAACAAGACGGAGTCAGATAATTTGTATCGACAGCATGTTGCCAAATAACTGATGGCATATTAAAATCTCCAATAAACATAACCAAGTCAGATGATTTTAGATTTTTGGATATTATATTGACAGCACAAGCATGATACATGTAAACAAAAAGAGGTGAATTTGGCGGAATGTATGAGCAAATTATATAGATATTTTAATTAATTATTTTTGCTAAAACACATATAATTTCAATATCTAAGAAATCATTTAGAATAATTTCGTCGCAAAAAAATTCATTTAAGATTACAAATAAACCTCCACCACCTTTCTTTTTCTTTTTTAGTTGATCATCATCAGCATTATCTTTACTTAAGCTATCTCTATCACGTCTAAAAATTTGATATTTTGAACAAAGAATCTCGCTATTATGGATTTTCTTACTGAGCCAAGTTTCGGTAAAAATTATTATATGATTTGTAAAACCGGCACTGTTGCAATATAATGATGAGAGTTTCGAGTTTAGTCCTCTTACATTTTGATAAATAAACGAAATTAGTTTTCTGGATTTGAGGCAATTATTTTAGGAAGACGGGCATTATCTTCATCATGATTAATGAACTCACGTAATAACAACTTTTTTGGCCACATATTACTATCAACAATTTGACAAAACAATTCTTCAGGAACACTTATCTTGAATGGTGCTCTATATCTGGAATTCATTTTATACACAACAACATTTTCAGCATTACAATTTTGAAATTTGGACAGTATATAAAATTTCACTTCATCAACAGTGGTATCAGCTGCAAAACGAGACGCAAAAATTGTTTTCCTTGGAGAAACAGTTCTTAACTCTCTAGGAGCAGTTGCAGCATTTGAGGTTGACAGATGAATAATTTAATGAGGAATATGTAACAGAATGGTAGAGAAGTTGCATCAGAGATTTCAGATGACTGAGTATAAATTTAAACAGATGGACATGCTACAGAAGCTCCTGACGCATGAATCGCTGTAGGATTTGAAGTGCACATACGTGGCGATGCAGCATCAAAATTTATTAGACGATCGGTGTTAACACAATCTTTATTAGCATATTGTACATCATTAGCATTATTAAATAACTGCGTTATTAGAATTTCAACATTACTCGGAGTGGCTGTATTATTTGAAGAAATATTTTGATTTAAATTAGGAAACTCGAAACGTGTATTAGAAGAAAAAATCTTGGAGATTTTCGACGTGTTGGAGAAGGTATCACAGGCGAATTCACACTATTTAAAGATATAAAATCTTCAAAAAGCTTACCATACACATTAATTTCGCCAGCTAAGTTACTCAGATTATTTTGGATTTGAATGAAGTTGTTTTTAGTGCTTTGAAAGAAACGCTAGCAATCAATGCTAATTTTCCGACAGTTATTACAACGCCATTGCAGGTCTTTATGCTTTGATAACGAATCAGCCACTAATGTAAAGAGGTCGCTACGTTTAAAATGACGTAAACCATGACAAAGCCAACAAATAATCATCTTCTCATCATCACTATCTAGTTTACAGCATTTTTTAACACATGCCATGAATTAAGACAAAGTTCTATTATTTTTGTTTGTTGGGTATTGTTGATGAAGCTACTCAATCAAAGATGGCGCTGCAACGTTAGCAAATTCTGAAACCAATAGTGTTGTATTATAATGGTTGATAATGAATGGACAACAGCTGATTTAACCAAGAACGATCAACATTGAGGACATTCAAAAGTCTGTTGCGGTTTGAGAAAAGATTTTCTCGAGTTAAGATTTTGTGGTTGGAAAGACTAATTTGTTGGAATTTGTAGGTGTTCTTGGCTGTGTTTTGCTTGAAGATTGGTTTGAAGTTTGGTTTGAAGTTTTGCTGGAAGTTGGTGTATGAGGTTTGAGAATTTGTTGGAAATGTTTAAAATTGAATATAAATAATACGAAATTAATGAAATAATATTGAATTATATAAAAAAAAACACAATAGAAAACAGAAAAAGAAATTTTTAAATAATATTAATATTTGTGTTAAAAAAATATTTTATTAAGATATATGTACTAGGAAGTTTTGTTGGTGTAGGAGGTTAGAGAATTTGTTTGTAATGTTTAAAATTTAAAACTCCAACACAAATTCATGCAAGGGTGTTGTAATATATTCACGTTTTTGCTGGATGTTGGTACAACTCATAAATAGCCGAGTGGTTAAAGGGCTGACTTTAAAAGTTGCCAATTGCTGAAGGTTCAGCTATCGATTCCGACTAAGGTTTAATGGAAAAGTTTTTTTTTAAGTTTTTTTTCCACTGATAACAGTAATAAAAAATGGACAAAATAAAATTTCTAAATATCATGCTTTCTTCAATTTTAGGAAATTTAAGAATTTGCGTTGTTGCCAAGATTCAGTTTAAACAAAAAAATATATAGAACAGAAAAAAAATGTACATTTGTATTATTGAGGAAAAAATAGAAATAGAAAAAAACATTAAATGCGAAGAAGTATATGAAATGAAAATAATAATTCAAAATTTAAAAAACCAACAAAAAAAATATAAATACAAAAAAAAAACCTTAATTCCAAAAACCAGAAAAAAATAGAGATACAAAAAAAACTTAAAATGCGAACAAGTATATGAAGATAGTAAAAATTTAATTTGCTAAAGCGATAAGAGAAAAAAAAGAAATATTTTTTTTTTATATTTTTATTAATTGTTAGTTAAATATATTTAAAATTTAATCATTATTCAAGGATTTTTAATATATATCCGGAGTTTTGTTCCAATGTTCAACATTGTTGAGATTGTACAAAATACTATTTAA
Source organism: Delia radicum (assembly GCA_021234595.1). Taxonomy (NCBI): domain Eukaryota; kingdom Metazoa; phylum Arthropoda; class Insecta; order Diptera; family Anthomyiidae; genus Delia; species Delia radicum. The sequence goes on from CM037851.1 coordinate 116,850,217, forward strand.
ATTTTAATTAATAAATTTGCGATATAAAATTATATCGATTCATGAAATGTGCAATTCCAGAGCTAACAGAAAATAAAGCAACACGATGTAAGTTAAAAATGAAAATTATAGTAAAGATATACAAAGGACTTTAAATAAACTGAAAAAGCAACACGATGTAAGTAAAACATGAAAATCAGAAACATGCTGAAAGAACTTTAAATAAAATTTCTAAAATACATTCATACTTTGTTAAATTTTAAATATGGTGGAAAGAATAAGAGATACTTTCTTATAAAAGAAGGAGAGTTTTTTTTATTATGAAAAGAGACAGATAACCAATAATAAGCCAATATTACTTTTGTATACGTTTGAATACGTGTGTTAAGTTTTGAAGCATCACTTTGTTTTTGTTTTTAAAATGAAATTATATAGAATATAATAAAATATTTATAATAGACGATTTGATTTGAGAAGATATTAGTAAACATTTTAGACAATTTAACGTATTTTCCTTGTCTACATTTAAAACATCAATTAATTGAAAAAATCAATTTGAAGTTGTTATATTTATATTAGGGATTTTAAAAAATACTTTATAGATTTTCTAGATTATTAAAGGAATCTTTTAAAAAAAAATTATATTATATAAAAATATTTCTATTTTTTCCTCAATAATACAAATTTACATATTTTTTCTGTTCTATATATTTTTTTGTTTCAACTGAATCTTGGCAACAACGCACCCTTGCATGAATTTGTGTTTTAGTATTAAGTTTTAAACATTTCAAAGAAGTTCTCCAACCTTCTACACCAACAAAACTTCCAACAAAACTTCCTACTACATATATATTAAAAAAATATTTTTTTTACAAAAATATTAATATTATTTAAAAATTTCTTTTTCTGTTTTCTATTGTGTTTTTTTTTTTATAAAATTCAATATTATTTCATTAATTTCGTATTATTTATATTAAATTTTAAGCATTTCCAACAAATTCTCAAACCTCCTACACCAACTTCGTTCTTGATTTAACAGTTGGATTATTTATTTAATTGTTTGTAATGGTTGTAGTAAAAAAAAATTGGACTATTTTAGCTTTTTCAACAATTATGTATATATATTGTGTGCAAAATAAAACACTTGGAGAACGATATGGGCTCAGTTAGTATATTACCAATTTTTGCCACTAAATAGTATTCATTTTTAAAGAAGGCGTAAATAATGTATGTTGTTAAAATCCGTAAAAATAACAGAGCGATATGTGACACAACCGAACACGATTACACTTGAAACATTTAAATAAATACTCATACTCAAACTAAGTTACGGCATGTTTTTAACCTAACTAGTTGAGTTAAATAGATGATGTTTACAATTTAACACTTTAAGGCACGAAGAATGTTGATGAAGGCCGTTGCGGGCTAGAAAGTTAACTCCATTCATGCAGGTGTCAAATAACTTTTTTCTAATTGTTTTTTCTGTTAATTAAAGTAAATTATCACAAATAAAATTATAATTTTTCTGTTAATATGGAAAAATATTCATGATCTTTAACCGAACTAACCAACAACTCACATACAATTTATATAGATCAACAATAAAAATTCACTATTAACCACTCACAAGGTACAGTGCAAAAATTCGCTTAATATATATGCTCGACATATGTTGAAAAACGAATAAAAATCTTCAATGTTTGATATTCCTTCACTTACAATGTAAAGGATAGAATATGATGACATTTGAAAATAACTGCCAGTCAAATTTCAACTTAATTAGTTGAACTGGCAACTGTGGTAATAATTAACAACTAAACATAGCTTTATAGAAAATAAGTTCGCAGTAAATTTCGTCATACTCAAACTAAGTTACGGCATGTTTTTAACCTAACTAGTTGAGTTAAATAGATGATGTTTACAATTTAACACTTTAAGGCACGAAGAATGTTGATGAAGGCCGTTGCGGGCTAGAAAGTTAACTCCATTCATGCAGGTGTCAAATAACTTTTTTCTAATTGTTTTTTCTGTTAATTAAAGTAAATTATCACAAATAAAATTATAATTTTTCTGTTAATATGGAAAAATATTCATGATCTTTAACCGAACTAACCAACAACTCACATACAATTTATATAGATCAACAATAAAAATTCACCAAATTTCAAAATTTCAAAGACTTAAATATTTCAAAAAAAATAACTATAGTGTGTTAAAACAAACAATACATTATTATGAAAAAAAAAATTAATTGGAACATAAAAAAAAAATAATAAAAAATAATAAAAAAAAATACTACAATACATTTTGAAAAATAACCAATAACTCTATGATAAAATAGCAGATTGATATGAATTAATATGACAACACGCCAGTCACCATCCTCAACAACAAAGTCAAAACAACGTGAAAAATATCAACGTCTTCAACAGCAGCATCAGCAGCGGCCAGCGGAATTATTTTAAAATACAACAACTGGATTAAAATGTAAGATTATAAGTTTTAAATTGTATGTTTTATATGTTTAAAAAAAATATTTATAAAAAAAAAACTATAAATTTTTTTAATGCTACAAATATTTATACAAAAAAACAAAAATTACATTTATAGTTTCTCATAAAAGATATTGAAAATTTAATATTATTACGATGGGTGGCCAGGAATCAAAGATGAAATTAAAGTGGAAGTACAGCTTCCAGTTATATATTTTATAATTATTATAGTTATACTCGCGATGAATTTTTTGACGACTATTTACCAACTCCATTAGAGGTCGTTACGCAAGAGCTACGTGAGAGCCGCATCTTTAGAAAACATCCTCCACAAGGTTTAATTCTTGGTAGAGGATTATGGAGAAAATTTCTGAATTAAAAATTACAAGAATGCGTAAAATGCGAATGTCTTATGAAATAAGTATAACACTGTATGGAATTTAAATTGTTTTATTTGTAAAACGAAAAAGGAAAACTTGTACATTTTATTATGACATTCTATCGATTGTTTAGACATAGCAAAGGCAAGGCAACATAAGGAATATTTCGATAGATCCTATAAGTGCTTAAATAACGATAGACCTGCAAAGGACGAAACGGTAGATAAGCTTCTAAGGATTTTATTTGACCGCCTTGAGGAAATTGGCAGATTATTCACCAGCCATTATCCTCACCTCACGCTTAATCACCAAACAGCGGCTGAAGCCTTCTTCGCTGACATTAGAGATAGGCTTGTAAAACTCTTGACGAAAATAAATTTAGAGGCTGAAATGCCTCTAACGAGAGAGGTTAACATACATTATTAACCCCATGGGCACTGAGCCAGGTTCAAGTTCTAATAATTCTAACAATAGTAAATCTGACGCCGATGCGAAGGGTAAAAATAGTGAAAACAATCGTAGAATTCCTGAACTTTGCATCGAAGATGGCAAGCCAATTATTGAATTCAGTTAAGGACTTCCACGAACTAGTGGCGGTAAATCTTATAAAGACCAAATTAAAGGAAACAGCCAGAAGCTTAATCTCGGATGAGACTAGGATTAAAGAGGTGATTACCAAATTATCTGGAACGGTAAAAGGGGAGTCAGTTGAGGTCATCTCAGTCAAATTGTTAAACATACGTCAGGGTGGCAAGAATGCCAACACCTACATATCGGAAATAGATTCCTTAACCAAATCATTAGAGAGCGCTTATATAACAGATGGCCTCTCACAGCAACTAGCCCAGAGGTATTCGACCCAAGCGGCAGTAAAAGCGATAACAAGAAATGTGACAAACGAAAGAGTAAAACTGATCATGGAATCAGATACTTTTTCCAACATGAATAGTGTAACAGCAAAGTTCGTCAATAGCTGTACAAAGGCTTACGGACAACAAAAATCTGTTCTCTTCACTAATTTCAATTGGAGTGATTTACGAGGTAATATTTGTGGTAACTTTAGAAAATTAGGTTTATTATTAAGTTCTAAACGTATTCTTAGGTTAAATTCAATCGGATCAAGAAACAAGCGGTGGACCAATAATTACTTAATAGATAATGAAATCGCAACATTTAAATTGGACACTGGAGCGGACGTTAATTGCGTACCAATTGGTTTAGTAAGAAAATTAGGAATTGAATTGTACGATCAAGAGAATAACTTTCCAGTGTTTGATTATAATGATAATAGAATAAAGATTTTTGGTACTTGTGTACTTAATTGCATGGATATTAATTCAGGGTCAGGAAAATCGGCTGAATTTGTTGTGGTTAGTGACAAACGCGAACCTATACTTGGATTGCGAACATGTGAGGAATTTCGGTTAATTAAATGCTTAGACGTGAGTAGTATTGTATGTACGGGATCAAAGGCATCATTCATGAGTGAATATAGGGATGTTTTTCAAGGACTTGGAAAATTTCCGAGAACTTTTTCAATCGCGTTGAAGGAAAACTCCAAGCCCGTGCTTCACTATAGAAAACGGATACCGAATTCACTGTCGGAAAAGTTGGAATCGGAACTTGGGAAAATGGTAAGGGACGGAATTATTGCACCAACCGATTGGGTGAACAATTTGCAAATAGTTGAAAAGCCGAACGGTGAGCTACGAATTTGCCTGGACCCAAAAGCACTAAATGAGTGTATTAAACGTGAATATTTTTTGATTCCAACAATCGATGACCTAACATCTCGGCTATCGGATAAACGTTTTTTTTCGGTTCTCGATTTGAAGAGTGGGTTCTGGCACATGGAGTTGGATAGGAAAAGCTCAGATCTGACAACATTTTTAACACCTTTCGGGAGGTTCAGGTTTATTCGCGTGCCATTTGGCCTTAATTGTGCCCCGGAAATGTTTCAGCAGGAAATGATGAGAATTTTTGGGGATATACAGCGTGTGCTTGTATATTTTGATGATGTGGCTATTTGCGCGGATAGTGAGGAGGAACATGATCGGATGATGAGTGTGGTTCTGAAAAGGGCACGTGCTAATAATATTAAGTTTAATCCTGACAAGATTCAATATCGGCAACGCGAGGTGAAATTCATGTGAAATATTTTATCAGAGGGGAAAATTTAGGCGGATTTAAAATATCGGGATGCAATATTGAAAATGAGAAAACCGGAGAGTAAATCGGACGTGTTGAGATTCTTGGGTCTTCTTAAATACCTGGCTAGATTTATTCCGAATCTGTCGAGGCAATCGGCGGGATTGCGAAATCTAACTCGGAATGATGTGGAATTTAAATGGACAGGGGAACATGATAGGGAATTTGAAAATTTGCTTGGTATAGTTACATCTGAGCCAGTGCTTGCTATATATGATCCGAAAATACCTGTGGTCGTACAGACTGATGCATCCAAGGACGGATTAGGTTGCGTTATTATGCAGAACGGTCATCCTGTGGTATTTGCATCTCGGACATTGAGTAGGAGTGAACAGAAATGGGCGCAAATTGAGAAAGAGCTTTTGGCCATTGTGTTTGCGTGTCAACGTTTTCATTTCTTTTTATACGGACGTGAATTCACCGTCGAAAGCGATCACAAGCCTTTAGAGACTTTGGTCAAGCGTGATATTGATGATGTGACAATGCGGCTTCAACGCATGTTTATGTTTCTTCTAAAATATCCGCAGATGACAATTGTTTACAAACCTGGCAAGGAGATGCTATTGGCTGATTGCTTGTCGAGGGCACAATTATCGGAGGTTTCGGAAATTGAAGAAATTACAATTTTTATTGCAAAATATTAGGGGAAGACGAAAAATATTCACGGATCTATAATTATGTTGAAAATGGTTGCCCTAGTTTTCATCGACTTGATGAACTAAGTCAACAGTTTTATAAGTTAAAGTCAGAATTACATGTCGAGAACGGATTATTATTTTTGAGTCACAGATTGGTCATTCCCTCGGGTATGCAACGCAAAATGTCAATTTGGCTGCATTCGCCACATCTTGGGATAGAGAAGACGCTTGCTCGTGCTAGGATGCTTTATTATTGGCCCGGAATGAGTGGGCAGATTAAGGAGTTGGTAGCTTCTTGCAACATTTGTGAGAAATTCAGAAGGAACAATCAAAAGGAACCATTGGTTCAGGAGGAAATTCCTAAGTATCCGTTTCATATAGTTGCAATGGACCTTTTTGAATATGCTGGCCATGATTACATTGCCCTTATTGATGCATATTCGAACTATCTCATTTCCGTTCCTATTAGGAACAAGACATCAGGCTATATAATCGGTGTCATATGCCAGTTTTTTGATAAGCTAGGATATCCCTCTGTCGTAAAATGTCATAATAGCCCTATTGGATCGGCTGAATTCGCACGGTTTTCAGACGAATATAATATCGAATTCAAATTCTCAAGTCCACGATAACCCCAGAGCAATGGACTGGCTGAAAAGGGTGTAGCCATTGCGAAAAACATTCTTAAACGCTGTTTAGAGGCGAATGATGTCAATCAATTTCAGTATCGTTTGTTAGAATATACCACGACTCCGTTAACTGGTATGCATATTGCTCAATCGGAATTATTCTTTGGTAGACTGTTAAAGACCAAACTGCCGGTATCAGGTTCGCTTTTGTTAAGGAACAACATAGATGAACGGGAGATTCAAGATAAATTTGAAAGAAAAAGGGAGAGACAGAAGTATTACAACGATAGAAATGCTAGGTCAATGGCAAAATTACATGAAGGGGATTTGGTTATTTTTAGGAAAAACGGAAGGGAATGGCATTATGGCAGGATAGTTTCATCACATAATGGTCATACTTAATTAGGGATAGTTTTGACAATTTTTACAGACGTAATCGGCGGTTTATAGCTAGGACTCGGAATGATGATTTTAGTGCCAGTGATTTGATATTCGAGGAGGATATTAGGAAATATCGGGATAATGCTACCGAGGGTTCGAGTCAGATTCGAAATGTGGATCCACATATGGCGGATCTGAGCAGTGGTGTCACAGCGGATAATGAGGATTATCGTGACGTAAATGAACCAGACCCTTTGGTTGAAGTTAGGCCCTCTGAGGCAATGCCTTCTGGGCAACTAGTTGCAGACGAGGCTGGTTCAGGTACGAACGGTCCTGAAACGGCAGAGGTGCAGGCTAGGGAACCGGTAGTAACAAGAAGTGGTCGTATCGTTAGGCCTCCACGCCGTTATGGTAGGGATTATGGAGTTGAAACTTGGTCCAATCGCTAATAGATTAAGATATAAAAAATAAAAAAAAAATAAAAAAAAAGCATGTAATGATATTATGTACTTTAATTATTATTCTAGCTGTTTAAATAAGTCGCTAAGTTAGCATGATTGATATTCATTGTAATCAGCAGGGATAACATACATAAGTTGGAAAAAGTTAACTTCTTATAAAAAAATAAAAGATTAAAATATTAAAACAATAATTAACAAGTTGTTTAACTCAAATAATTATAAAGCACAACTTGTTACAATACAGGGAAGTAGTGGACGCAATAATTGGCAGCGTCGCCCCAATCGCGACAATTACAATAATTATCGTAGCAATGGCAGTGGTAATAGTAATAATAATAATTACAATAACGATTATGATAACGTAAATTCGAATCGTGGCCGGAACCGTCAAAATAATAACGGGAACCGTAACAATGTACGCCACATTACCGATAATGTCTCGGGAAACGAGCTAACACCCCTGAGTTAAACCACAAAATATAAAGGGTCCGCCATCTAACGTTTTTTTTTCAACTAGTGCTTATTATGTGAATGGTAACACTTAGCTCATGTCTGATTTGACAGATAATTAGTTTTATCCTTCCGCTGAACGAATATGGTTGTGTATACGCTTGAACAACGCTGGGAAATATTGCGACATTACTTTGAAAATCATGGTAATGTTGCAGAATGTGTGCGAAAATTGCCCTGTTTTTGAAGATCGCATTATCAGTCGTTTGGCCACCTCGGAGCTGCGATTTGACACCGTTGGACTATTATTTGTGGGGTGCCGTCAAAGATAAGTGTTACGCCAACAAGCCAGAGACAATTGACGCTTTAAAGGACAATATTCGTGAAGCCATTGGTGAAATACAGCTGCACACAATCGATAATGTTCTTAAAAATTGCATCGATCATGTAGGCTACTGCATGGCCAGCCGAGGCAGCAATTTGAATGAAATTATGTTCCATTATTAACCGGAAGGATTGTACTTTCAAATAAAAAAAGAAATTTGCGAAAATATTCAGTAGTTTTTTTTTTATAGCATTTTCAAAAAAAAAAGTTATTTGGCGGACCCTTTATAACTTGAATTTGAACCTCTATAGTTATTTATCATGTGTAACTTCACTTATTGGGATAAAATCCACATTTTTGGTAGATACAGGAGCAGATATTGCTTTAGTAAAGGTTGGACCGATTCTTAACGAACAAATAGATGAGACTAGAACAACACGAGTGAGTGGTGTTAGCCAAGGAGTGACAACTACCCTTGGTGAAATTCATACTAATCTGTAATTTAAGGAACTTCTTATATCACGAGTATTTCATGTAGTCGATGATGATTTCCCGATTCCTTCTGACGGAATCATTGGTATGGATTTCATTTGTATATACAATTGTCTTCTAGATTACCAGGATGATTAGGATTGGATGGTCTTCAGATCTAGTGGATTTCCCCAAACATCGCTATAGAGTAGCGTAGTGCTCCACAGATTAACTCAAGTTCGCTCCCTGCGAGATCTGAGGCGATCCGGCACATTAGCACGCAAATTTATGAAGAAAGTGTACTGATTCCAAATCAAATTCTTCAAAATGTAGTGTTCATTGCGAGCACCATAGTCTCAGACTATATTCTCTAGACCAATAGTCTCAGACCATAGTCTCTAGACCAGGGGTCACCAACTGGCGGACCGCGGTCCGGATCCGGACTGTAGACATATTTTATGCGGACCTTGTGTTAACAATACAAAATATTTTACATTATGTAACAACAAAGTAATGAGAAATATTTTCGTGTCGACATCAGCCTTTGGTGATGATCCGTTAACTAACAAGTAATAGGGAAACCTATGCAAAAAAAAGATAATTTGGGAGCGATAACACAAACAATTTCATTAGTAATATTGTCATCAGCGAGGTGCAACAAAATCTCACACATACACTCGTCGGACAGGCTCATCAAATCATTCAAAACTATCAACACAGCCTGTTCGACGAGTGTATGTGTGAGATTTTGTTGCATCTGACTGATTACATAAATATTACTAATGAAATTGTTTGTGTTATCGCTCCCAAATTATCATTTTTTTTGCTTAGGTTTCCTATTACTTGTTAGTTAACGGATCATCACCAAAGGTTGTTGCTATTTTGGAATAATTTGATGATTTGAGGCTTTCGGTCGCTTATGGGTTTATTTTTTTATCATTTTTTTTGCATAGGTTTCCCTATTACTTGTTAGTTAACGGATCATCACCAAAGGTTGTTTGTATTTTTGAATGATTTGAGGCTTTCGGTCGCTTATGGGTTCAGTGTTATGTTTTTAATTGAGTGACGGACGCCAACACGGAGTGCTCTAAATACGATTACCTAGCTACGCTAATAGTTAAGGTACCTGATTAAATTAGCAAGTTATTTTTTTATAATGGAACCGAAAAAAAGGAAGGTGGAAGTCGAAAATAGACAGTTTTTGCCAGAATGGACCGATTTGTATTGTTTCACGCTGCCAAATCGTGCTGGAGCAGTACCGATGTGCTTGATTTGTCAACAAACAGTTGCGTTAATTAAAAGCTCGAATATAAAACGACATTATGAGACTTAACACAAATCATTTGCAGACAATTTTCCACTTGGCAGTAAGCTGCGTAAATCTAAAATAGCAAATTTATTATCAAGCTACGCATCGACGACTCAAATCATGAGTCGTTCATTGACTGAGCAGGAGAAATGTGGTGAAGCTTCTTTACGTATTTCTTATACTCTTGCTAAGCATATGAAACCATTCACTGATGCTGACATAGTCAAGGAATGTATGCTCGAGGCAGGCAATGTTTTGTTTGAGAACAGAAAAGATGTTTTTGAAACTATTTGACGGATTCCGTTATCTGCGAGTACTAACACAAGAAACACACACGTTCTGGCAAAAGAAAATCATTGTGATGTGAAACGGCAGTTAAATAATTCCGATTATTACGCCTTAGCTATGGATGAATCATGTGACATCACTGATGAAGCACAATTGGTTATTTTTGTACGTTTCTTGGACAAAATGAGACAAACTTTTATTGAGGAGCTATTAATTATTTTGTCGTTAATAGGAAGAACCCGGGGAGAAGACATGATGGACGCGGTGAAGGATTATTTCGTTAAAAATGAGTTAGACTTAAAAAAGCTTTTATCAGTAACTACCGACGGTGCACCAGCGATGGTTGGGGCTCAAAAAGGACTAGTTCACGTATTGAGAATAGGGTTGCCATTCGTACTGTTTTAAACAGTACATGTACTGTTTTTTGAAAAATGTACTGTTTTATTCACAACACCTAAAACAGTACGCAAACGTACTGTTTTTTGGATTTGTACTGTTTTTGTACTGTTTTTTTGTATAATTTACATATTTTTATATAAACAAGTTTTTTTGCGTGTACAAAGAATATATATTTTTTTATAATAGTTTTTTATATAAATTTTTTGAATCTCCCTGTATTAATTCCACTTCGTTTTTTTGTACATATATAAGTTTGGTTTGTTTACTTTTCAAGCAATGGATGTTTGTAAACACAATTTTTTTTCATGACACTGCCCAATGCAAAAAGTAATGGCGTCCAAACTAATAATTTTAGCCAATTTGACGAAATTTAGTCAATTTGATGAAATTTAGTCAATTTTACTTCTTTAGAGGATGTAAAAAAATTGACAAAATTTCGTTAAAGATCTACACAAATTTTTTTGTTGATTTTACCTACGCTATTTGGCTCGGTGTATTAACTTATTTTAAGTAAATATGTGATGTATTGAAGTAAAAGTTATGTTAACAATAAATACAAAAATGTACTGTTTTTTTTTGAAAAGTACTGTTTTTTTTTTATCAATGTACTTATTTTTCACTTTTCAAATATGGCAACCCTAATTGAGAATGTAGAGGCGCTTGTAGCCGTAGAAACGAATTTGGTATTAATAGTTATTTTAATTTTAACGGTCATTATTGATTGATCAGCGAACTCTGGTGTCAAATAGTGATACGATATTGAAACCTTAGTTGGCAACGAAAAGCCCTGTCAAACTCCTGTCAAGGGTGTTGAGTTTGGGTTGGCGCATTTAATGGTATTTGTATGTGTGAGATAATTTGTGTGTATTTAAAAGATTTGCTCAACTAGCGTAAACTTTCCACGACATTCCACATTTGTGGGGTATAAAAGAGTCGTTCAAAGGTACAGGCTTTCTTTTGCTGCCAAAAGTTTTTTCAATCACCGACGGAAGATAAAGTAAGTTGGAAAAAAACACTAAATTTCTTTTTGACTTTTTTTTTATCAATTTTCAATAATTTTTCAACAAAATTTTATATAAGTTTTTTTTACAAAAAAAAAAAAAAAAAAGATATGAAAAATTCAGTTTTTTAAAAATTTATATAATTTTTTGTGAAAATTTTCTTTAAAAAAATTTTTCATTAATTTTCCTAACCATAATTTTGTTGGTTTTCCTAGGAAAATCTACTTTAAATTCTGTAATTGTTCCAAGTCTCGGGTCTTCAATTGGATTTAATTTTTATAATTTTTATTCATACCCCCTGTTGTTAGCTATCAAAAAGCCTCCTCATACAATTTGTTTCTAATTTTTTTTTTACCAGTTTGGTCCCCAAGCGAAGGGCAACGTCTGATTGAGAGTGTTCCGGACCCTACTTATGGTTTCTATTTTTCTGGGCACGGGAAACCCTCAACGGAAACCCGCAGCTTTTCCCGAAAAATTACATTTATCAACTGGGAATCTGAAGGGAGATCTACACTATTTTCTTCAATTTTCTTCGGAAACAGCTCTAACCAAGTGAAAGTGCTAGTGGTGTTAGAAAAAAAGTGAAAATGTCGGTGTAGGAAAATTGTGAAAATTCTGAAAAAAAAACTATTAAAAAAATAAAAACCAAGTGATTTTTTTTGAGTGTAAAAGAAAATTTGGCTAAAACTAAAAGAAAAAAAACTAAAATTGTTAAAAAAAAAAAAACGCTAAACAAAGAATATCAAATCTAATACCACAGAATTCCTAATCACATGATAAAGTTTAATTTATTTTCCGAAAAGATTAATTTCGTTTAAAAAAAAAAAGGAATTTAATTTTTTTTATATAGTGTTAAATAATTAAATTTTTTTTGTATATTCGAAAAAAACTCTAAAACCTAAACCTAAATCTAAAAAAAAAAAAAAACATAAAAACATACACTAAGTGAAACAAAAGAACAATATTATTAAAAATTATTTTATTTTTTTACATGTAAGATATACATGAAGTGAGAATATTTCGTATAGGTCATTTGTAATTTTAAAATTTAATTTTTTTATTAATCCACAATCACCAAAACCTGTGCATAAATCAAAGAGATTTTTTTTTACTCGGGTATCTACGTTTTATTAGTACAATTGTACTAAAATTAATAAATTTTATTAAAAATTAATTTAAAAACGCTAACGCGAACAAAAAGTGTCACAAAAATTTATAGAAAAAACAATGACAAAACAATAAAAAAAAAAAAACAAGTAAACATTTTTTTTGTAATTTACATAATTTAATTAATTTTGTTATATTAAATTAAATCGGTAATGACAATTAATAAATTATAATCATCATATAATCATCCTAATTTACAACCCCATCATCATTGAAATCATACATCAGCAAATTGTTCCGGCTTTGAAAGATCTTTCAACGTGGGAGTGAAAAGGCTGTAAGTGTACAATTTATTTATTTTATTATTTCTAATCAATTTAATCTGCCAAAAAAAAAAGAAAAACAAGACTTTTACCACTGTTATCCCATTAGCAGTACCAATGTTAATTTAAATTTAACATTCTTGCATTCTGTTATCTACATAATGTACCAATTGTTAGCATTGGGATGTTTCTGTTAACTTAAACAGTGTTAAAAGTTTGTTTTTTTCTCAAGTGATCATTAAACAAACAAATAATTAAAAGCATCATATAGAAAATTTTCTAACGTAAATTTTGATACCAGAAATGTGGTGTAAATTTTTTAAAATAATTAATTAGTCTATGAAAACATAATTAATTATTTTATAAAATAAAAAAAAAAAAACATATATATGTATATAGCGGAACGAAAGAAGAAGAGTGATTTTCTATAAATAGCCAGTGTGGTGAATTTCTTTTTATTCAATTTGTTTACATACATTTAAAAGAATAAAATATTCTTTCCTCAATTTGAAATAAAAACATTTAAAAAAAAAACAAATTTACTTAAATTTTTGCTTTTATATAAAGTAGTTCATTTTATTTGAAAATGATAAAAGTTTTTTCCATATTCATTCCTTTTATTTTATTAACATAATAATCTGTTAAATATTTTTTTCCTATATCCTTTGTTTTACTCTACGGAAAAAAAATTAATTTCATTTCTAATTTGTTAATAGTAATTTTTTTTCCTCATTCATCTAAAAGAATGAATTCTCCCTTCTGGTATTTCATATGATTTTATTCTGATAAAATTATTTTATCCTTTTATTTCATATAAAATACTTTTGTCATTTAGAACAACTTACATCTGTGTTCCGTTTATATAAAAGAATGAATTCTTTTTACATACATTAAAATTTCCAAAATAGAAAAACCTCAATAATTCGTTAAATTTTTTTTTGTTGTTTTTATATTGAAAGGAATGCGTTATTAAGTTATTTTATAAATTTTTATGGTCAGGTCGTAAGAGAATGCATTCTTAATTCCGTTAAATTTGTTTACTGATCACCCAGATTAAAAAGTGTTATATTTTAATTTCTTTTATTCCGTATTCGGTATTGTTTTTTTTTCCAAATTTTATAAATTTTTTTTTGTTCCGGTAAAATTTTCGAAGTTTAAAGTTTTGATTTATTTAAAAGAGTGAAATCATAAGTGTAAATTTTTATTTAAAAGAAAAAAAATTAAATATTTCTTTTTGTACGTATTTAAAAGAATAAATAGTTCAAGAAATTTTAAAATAAAAAAAAAAAAAATATAGATCGTGGAAATAAAAGAAAGAAATAATTCGTCGCATATCTGAAAGAATGAATTCTTCGGTCAAATTTATTTTATTCTTAAACGAAATCTAATTTTGACTCGTTTTGTTTCGGTTAAAGAGATGATAAAATCCATTTCAAACACATTTCAACATTTTATTTTCGAGTTATAATTTTTTTTTGTATTTTTGGATATTTTTGTTTTTATTTCGGTTAATGATTTTTTTTCTACATGATAAGTTGATTTTCGCGAATATATCGAACAGTTTTACTTAATACTTTATACATTACCCTGATATCCGAACTGGATATAGACCTTTAAATTCTTTTCAGCTTTTTGATTTTTGCACAAAAATATATTTTTGGTGATTGATTTTTTTGTCCTATTTTTGATTTAAATTTATTTTTTTTTGGAATTATGTTAAATACAAAATTTTATTCATCTCACTTCATATTAGCTATCGATATAAGCTAGTTTTAATTAGTTACAACAACTATAGGTTGTGATAATTTTTCGTTATTTTTTTTTATTCAATAAATTTATGAATTTTATAATGTTGCACTAAATTTCGGTGTTATGATTTCTCACTAGATGGTCAGATAGGGAAACATGATTGGGACCATATATAAACTACAGGCTTTCCACTATATGGTCATGGTTGGGAGGGGAAATATTATGTGTTAACACCTATACACATTCGGTCAACAGAGTGTCTTCACCTTCCTTTAAATGTCTTCCGTTTCCTGTCTTTATTTTTCCATTTTAATTTTTTTTTCACTTCTACAGTTTATAAATCTCATCCAGCACGTACTAATAAAATAATTTTCTGTACATAAAATATCATAATTATCGAGCTATGATAGCCACTAGAATCCCCCCAAATTGCCGACGAGATAGAGGCCGGAAAATCATACGTGCTACTGCTATTAGTACTCGATGGAAAAACTTGCTAATTTTGTTCATTTAAAATTTGGTTATATGCTACAGATATTATTTTTGGCGCCCAACGTGGGGCCCACGCATTTAAATATTACAAAATTATTGTCATCTTTTGAATTTTATTAAAAATTATATTTGTGTGGCTCCTATTTAATTTCTTTAACTTTTTCTTATCTTTTCTAACTTTTTTTTTTTGTCTATTCTTTCCCACTGTGCATCTTTTCTGTGCTATAATTCTGTTTTCATATTTCACCTCTACGTATGATGAACTTTTTATGTTATGGAATTAACATGCAACTATCATACGTTCTGCTAACCTGCATTAATATTCATTATACGCCTACGTCTTCCAATTTTTCTAACTTTATTTAAATTTTGAATAATTTTTCCGGAAATGCTTTATTTTGGAGACTTCCTCTAAAATTTTGACCGTTTAATTTATCAATATTTATATAAAGTTCCTTTAAATCAAAATTTTGTGCGGAAATGACTATTTTGGAATAATTCTGATTTAGTACCAACAAAATACCTTCTCTATAAATTCTTTCTACTATTTATTTTTGCTATTCTTTTTCTTTTTGTTTTCCTTTTCCGAAGTTCGGTTATTGGTTGTAGGAGTTCTTCCTTTGTTGGCCACATTTAATTGCCCTATCTGGCGTCTACGTTGAGAAATCTAACAGATATATTATAGATATTTTTTGAAGAAATTCTATCGTTTTGAGTTATTCCGATTCATTTGTTTTGAGATATTTTATTTAATTTTCTTTGTTTGCGTGTTGATTATTTTAATTATTTTTTTACCGTGTGAACTAATTGATTTTTCATTATTTTTTTTTTCTTTGGTTTTCTTACTTTTTTATTGGTCTAAATTTTTACATTTAAGTTTTTTCGGTTTTCTTAAATAATTAAATTCGAATTATTTGAAACGTTCTTATAGTAATTGTGTTGCGTGAAACTCATGCATTTGGTTCTTATTTTTTTAGTTGTCTTAATTATTTTTAACTGAAATTAAATTTTTTTGGGAAATTTCGAATTTGTTTGCATTTTTTTTTTTTTGCGTTTTGAATATACAATTCGTCGGAAATTACAAGATTTTTTTATTTTTAAATAGTTTTGGTTTTCGCTTTTTATTTTTTTTTAAATTTTGATCAT
Organism: Delia radicum; assembly: GCA_021234595.1. Classification (NCBI taxonomy): domain Eukaryota; kingdom Metazoa; phylum Arthropoda; class Insecta; order Diptera; family Anthomyiidae; genus Delia; species Delia radicum. The sequence goes on from CM037851.1 coordinate 116,866,445, forward strand.
GCCTGGACCAAAGGAATCTGCTGAGGGCTCTAGTTCGCCAAATTGTATTGCTTGTAATGCAGCAATTACTGATCCCTCGTATATGATTACCACGGTTTGTGAGCATCTTCTTCATAAAGCTTGTTTTTTCAAATTAATCAAGTCAAAATCGAATTGTCCATCATGTGACCAAGTATTAGAAGCATCAGCTTCTACAAATCCTCATTCTGGACCTTTAACCAGATCTCAGATTAAGAGGGCGGATGATTTTGACAAAAATAGACCCAGAGACAACGATTCTTCTATTTTATCTGAGGAAGAAACTCTTCTTGAACAAAGTGATCGTATTGGCGAATTGGTTAATGCGGCTGTTAGTACACAGACAGGACAAATTGTACAAATTTTGAACCAGAATTTTTCTAGATTGATTGAGGATAAAATAGAGGAAGCTCTTAGTAAATTAACTGTGGCTATGCAATCGAGCAATAATATTACTCCACCACTAGCTACAAATACAAATCCCATTCCTTGTATTCCTTCTGTCGGTGATGTAGAGCAACAGACTCTAGAGCAACTTCTTGGGTTACCCGGTAGTTGTAGACAAAATATAGGAACTGGAAATAATATTCTTAATTTATCAGGTAGTAATATTCCGCAAACTTCTGATTCGTCTTTTAGGCCAGATAAAATAGGTCAAATTATTTATAATTGGAAGGTAAGATTTTCTGGAGATTCACGAGGTATGTCAGTTGAAAACTTTCTCTACCGAGTTGAGGCTCTTACTCATCAGACCCTAAACGGAAATTTTCATCTTCTATGCGATCATATTTCTACTTTGTTTGATTCAAAAGCTAACGACTGGTTCTGGAGGTATCATCGGGAATGCAAACGTGTTATAAGATGGCCAGCTTTGTGTGCTGCACTCAGGAAACAATATAAGGATTCGAGAACCGATATAGATATCCGCGAGATGATACGAGATCGCAAACAAAAGCTAAATGAATGTTTTGATGATTATTATGATGCCATAGTTAACATTTCGGATCGTTTAACTGAACCATTACCAGAGAAAATTCTCGTTGAAATTTTGCGTAGAAATCTTTTGCCCGAAATCCAACACGAGATTTTAAATTTGCAAATTAGGTCGGTTTCTGATCTTAGGGATATTTGCAGGCGTAGAGAATTCTTTCTTCAGGATGTTGGTCGTAAACAATCGTTTACGAAACCTTTTGTTCGAAGACAAATTAATGAGTTAGATAATGAAATTCAAGAATCTGCCGATGAAGAGGAAATTTCAGCGATCTGTCTTACATGCTGGAATTGCCAAAAATCTGGTCACCGCTACCATGATTGTTTAGATGAGCGTAGGGTATTCTGTTATGGCTGCGGAGCACCAAATATTTATAAGCCAAACTGTTCACATTGTTCAAAAAACTTCAGGTCCAGTGTACCGAAAGGTGCACTCAAACCGACCAAACCGAGCAGTACCAACACGGATTAAATCTGTCTAATCTACAAATTTCTTCAATTACTAATGAAAACAAAATTTTACCTGATTTGTCAATACAAACTTTAAAATCTACTGATAGTAGCTTTGCAAATAACAACCTGGCTAATACAAATTTTGATAACTTTAAAATATCGTCTACTGGAAATTCTAGTCATTTAGCAGAAAATAATTGTTCTAATAATATCGAAATTTCAAATGAAAATGCCAAAACCACACCCATTATTTTACAACGACCAAAAACAGATTCAGAATTTAGTAAACCTGCGATTACTAATTCTAAAAATTTTAATTTTTCTGGTAAAACTGTAACAACAGCTTCACCACCCACTTACCTAAAACCTTTTCACATAAGATTGTCTGAATACAACTCTAAACGTAAAGAAATTTTTAAAAATGTTAATCCTTCAAATAGGCAAAAACGTTCCACACAACGTATGAAAGATTTTTGGCGAAATATTAATCAAACGCGCCGTATGCTTTTAAGTGCCATATACGATAAACCCAATGATATTCGACCTTATGCTGATGTTTTGTTATTTGATAGAAATTATAGTGGTTTGCTAGATACTGGTGCATCTGTGAGCTGTTTAGGTTCTAAAGCTGCACAGGAATTTTTGGATATGCATACAAATTTTAAGAGAATTAGGTCGTATGTAAGATCAGCTGATGGGAAACCACAAACAGTTTTAGGTCTTGTTAAAACCGAAATTACGTTTAGAGGTGTTACTAAACCAATTAAATTATATATCGTTCCAACTTTGTCACAAAATTTGTATCTTGGTATAGACTTTTGGATTTTATTCGATCTTTTACCACCTGGTTTGATTTCCGAATTAAATAAAAAACTATTTTTAAATACAATTTCCGAATTATTTGAGCAGAGAACATTGTCTGAAATTGAAAAACAACGGCTTCAAAACGTTATAAATACATTTCCTTCATTTTCTAAGGAGGGGTTAGGGCGAACAAATGTTATTTCACACGTTATAGATGTTGGAAATGCCACCCCCATCAAACAAAGGCATTTTCCGGTCTCCCCGGCCATTGAAAAATTAATTTACGCCGAACTCGATAGAATGTTGGAGATGGGCGTGATCGAAGAGTCCGACAGTGCGTGGTCATCACCGATTGTCCTGGTACGAAAACCAGGTAAAGTTCGTCTCTGCCTTGACAGTAGGAAAGTGAATTCCGTTACGATCAAGGACGCTTATCCGTTGCCAAATATCGATGGTATTCTGAGTAGGTTACCAAAAGCAGAATATATAACGAGCCTGGACTTGAAAGACGCGTTCTGGCAAATTCCGCTCGACAAGTCGTCGAAAGATAAAACGGCATTTACCGTCCCAGGTCGCCCCTTATACCACTACAAAGTTATGCCTTTTGGGCTTTGTAATGCGCCCCAAACAATGTCGAGATTAATGGATAAGGTGGTGCCGGCGACTCTGAGAACGGAAGTGTTCGTCTATCTGGACGACTTGTTGATCGTGTCAGACACGTTTGATAGGCACTTGGAGGTTCTTCAAATCATTTCGCAACAATTTCGCTCTTCAGGACTTACGATTAATGTCGAAAAATCGAAATTTTGTGTACCGGAAGTCCGTTATTTAGGCCATTTAGTAGGTAATGGGGTAATTCAAACAGACCCCGAGAAAATTTCGGCCATAGTAGAATTTCCGACGCCGAGGTCTGTTAAGCAAATCCGACGCTTTTTGGGTATGTCCGGTTGGTACAGAAAATTCATTAAGAACTATGCTTCTGTGACCGCTCCTTTAACAAACTTGTTAAAGTCAAACAGGAAGTTTGCTTGGACTGAAGAAGCTCAAAGAGCTTTTGAGGAACTAAAATCTATCTTGACAACTGCACCAGTGTTGCACAGCCCTGATTTTTCACAGCCGTTTTACATACACTGTGATGCTAGCAACACTGGAATAGGAAGCGTATTGGTTCAGAAGACTGCGGAGGGTGAAGAGTTTCCTATCGCCTTTATGTCGAAGAAGCTCAACCAAGCCCAACGTAATTATTCAGTAACCGAACAGGAATGTTTAGCAGCATTGTTAAGCATTAAAAAGTTTCGGGCATATGTGGAAGGTCATGAGTTCACAGTCATCACCGATCATGCATCGTTGAAGTGGCTCATGTCTCAAACAGACCTGAATTCGCGGTTGGCAAGATGGGCTTTAAAACTTCAGGGTTTTCAGTTCAAGATAGAGCACCGGAAGGGAAGTCAAAACGTAGTTCCTGATGCGCTTTCACGTACCAACGTAGAAGATTTGTCCGCTCTTCAAGTTGAAGAATTGTCCGCTATTGACGAGACTGGGGTCTTCGTGGATTTAGAATCCGAACATTTTAAAAGTACTGATTATAACGAACTCCTAGACAAAGTGCGAGAAAATCTTGATAAAACTCCAGACTTAAAGATCATTGACAATTACTTGTACCGACGAACGGAACATTGCACGGGAGAGCAGTTGCAAGATGATCTATGTTGGAAACTTTGGATTCCCAAAGATATGGTAGGAGAAGTACTCCGTAAGGCACACGATAGTCCACTTTCATCACACAGCGGAATAAACAAAACATTAGAACGAATTCGTCGATTTTACTTTTGGCCAAATCTCGTAAATGACGTCAGAGATTATATAAATGATTGTGACATTTGCAAGAGTACAAAACATCCGAACTTTGTTATGCGTCCTCCTATGGGCAAAACACCTGAATCGTTTCGCTTCTTTCAAAGAATTTTTATTGATTTTCTTGGTCCTTATCCTAGGTCAAAGTCTGGGCACGTAGGAATTTTCATTGTTGTAGACCACTTCTCTAAATTTTGCTTCCTTAAACCGATCAAGAAATTTACGGCTGATGAGGTAGTTAAATATATGGAACAGGATCTTTTCCACACTTTTGGTACTCCTGAGACCGTTGTTTCCGATAACGGCTCCCAATTTAAATCCAATCTTCTAAACAAAATGTTTCAGAATTATGGAATCAACCACGTTTATACTGCGGTCTATTCGCCACAAGCTAATGCGTCTGAACGTGTTAATCGTTCAGTACTTTCTGCGATTCGGGCGTACATAAAAACCGACCAAAGTAATTGGGATGAGTACCTCAGCAGCATATGTTGTGCTTTACGCTCCGCAGTGCATGCATCCACTGGTACTACACCTTATTACATGGCATTCGGACAGCACATGATTACCAACGGTAAGACATATGCACTGTTACGTAATCTGAATATGTTGGATGATAGAGGTGTTCGGTTTAATAGGGAAGATTCGTTTGATATTATTAGAAGTCGAGCTGCGAAGAATATGGTAAAACAGCAGGAGCGAAATGAGAAATCGTACAATCTAAGGTCTAGGGAAGTAAATTATGTAATTGGTCAAGAGGTGTTCAGGCGAAACTTTAGTCAGAGTTCGTTTGAAAAAGGTTATAACGCAAAATTGGCTCCACCTTTTCTCAAGGCTAGGATACGCAGAAGAACTGGGGCAAGTTATTATGAACTTGAGGACTTAAATGGACGTTCGATAGGCATATATCATGCGAAAGACATTCGTCAATAGCCAGAGGTTCCCAAACTTTTATTTTGTTCAGTTATTTTAGCTACAAGCGGGATCAGCTTTGTTTGCTACAGCCCCAAATCTGATTTTGGCGGGGGGGTTTTGTAGAGGCGCTTGTAGCCGTAGAAACGAATTTGGTATTAATAGTTATTTTAATTTTAACGGTCATTATTGATTGATCAGCGAACTCTGGTGTCAAATAGTGATACGATATTGAAACCTTAGTTGGCAACGAAAAGCCCTATCAAACTCCTGTCAAGGGTGTTGAGTTTGGGTTGGCGCATTTAATGGTATTTGTATGTGTGAGATAATTTGTGTGTATTTAAAAGATTTGCTCAACTAGCGTAAACTTTCCACGACATTCCACATTTGTGGGGTATAAAAGAGTCGTTCAAAGGTACAGGCTTTCTTTTGCTGCCAAAAGTTTTTTCAATCACCGACGGAAGATAAAGTAAGTTGGAAAAAAACACTAAATTTCTTTTTGACTTTTTTTTTATCAATTTTCAATAATTTTTCAACAAAATTTTATATAAGTTTTTTTTACAAAAAAAAAAAAAAAAAGATATGAAAAATTCAGTTTTTTAAAAATTTATATAATTTTTTGTGAAAATTTTCTTTAAAAAAATTTTTCATTAATTTTCCTAACCATAATTTTGTTGGTTTTCCTAGGAAAATCTACTTTAAATTCTGTAATTGTTCCAAGTCTCGGGTCTTCAATTGGATTTAATTTTTATTCATACCCCCTGTTGTTAGCTATCAAAAAGCCTCCTCATACAATTTGTTTCTATTTTTTTTTTACCAGTTTGGTCCCCAAGCGAAGGGCAACGTCTGATTGAGAGTGTTCCGGACCCTACTTATGGTTTCTATTTTTCTGGGCACGGGAAACCCTCAACGGAAACCCGCAGCTTTTCCCGAAAAATTACATTTATCAACTGGGAATCTGAAGGGAGATCTACACTATTTTCTTCAATTTTCTTCGGAAACAGCTCTAACCAAGTGAAAGTGCTAGTGGTGTTAGAAAAAAAGTGAAAATGTCGGTGTAGGAAAATTGTGAAAATTCTGAAAAAAAAAACTATTAAAAAAATAAAAACCAAGTGATTTTTTTTGAGTGTAAAAGAAAATTTGGCTAAAACTAAAAGAAAAAAAAACTAAAATTGTTAAAAAAAAAAAAAACGCTAAACAAAGAATATCAAATCTAATACCACAGAATTCCTAATCACATGATAAAGTTTAATTTATTTTCCGAAAAGATTAATTTCGTTTAAAAAAAAAAAGGAATTTAATTTTTTTTATATAGTGTTAAATAATTAAATTTTTTTTGTATATTCGAAAAAAACTCTAAAACCTAAACCTAAATCTAAAAAAAAAAAAAAAACATAAAAACATACACTAAGTGAAACAAAAGAACAATATTATTAAAAATTATTTTATTTTTTACATGTAAGATATACATGAAGTGAGAATATTTCGTATAGGTCATTTGTAATTTTAAAATTTAATTTTTTTATTAATCCACAATCACCAAAACCTGTGCATAAATCAAAGAGATTTTTTTTTACTCGGGTATCTACGTTTTATTAGTACAATTGTACTAAAATTAATAAATTTTATTAAAAATTAATTTAAAAACGCTAACGCGAACAAAAAGTGTCACAAAAATTTATAGAAAAAACAATGACAAAACAATAAAAAAAAAAAAACAAGTAAACATTTTTTTTGTAATTTACATAATTTAATTAATTTTGTTATATTAAATTAAATCGGTAATGACAATTAATAAATTATAATCATCATATAATCATCCTAATTTACAACCCCATCATCATTGAAATCATACATCAGCAAATTGTTCCGGCTTTGAAAGATCTTTCAACGTGGGAGTGAAAAGGCTGTAAGTGTACAATTTATTTATTTTATTATTTCTAATCAATTTAATCTGCCAAAAAAAAAAAGAAAAACAAGACTTTTACCACTGTTATCCCATTAGCAGTACCAATGTTAATTTAAATTTAACATTCTTGCATTCTGTTATCTACATAATGTACCAATTGTTAGCATTGGGATGTTTCTGTTAACTTAAACAGTGTTAAAAGTTTGTTTTTTTTCTCAAGTGATCATTAAACAAACAAATAATTAAAAGCATCATATAGAAAATTTTCTAACGTAAATTTTGATACCAGAAATGTGGTGTAAATTTTTTAAAATAATTAATTAGTCTATGAAAACATAATTAATTATTTTATAAAATAAAAAAAAAAAACATATATATGTATATAGCGGAACGAAAGAAGAAGAGTGATTTTCTATAAATAGCCAGTGTGGTGAATTTCTTTTTATTCAATTTGTTTACATACATTTAAAAGAATAAAATATTCTTTCCTCAATTTGAAATAAAAACATTTAAAAAAAAAAACAAATTTACTTAAATTTTTGCTTTTATATAAAGTAGTTCATTTTATTTGAAAATGATAAAAGTTTTTTCCATATTCATTCCTTTTATTTTATTAACATAATAATCTGTTAAATATTTTTTTCCTATATCCTTTGTTTTACTCTACGGAAAAAAAATTAATTTCATTTCTAATTTGTTAATAGTAATTTTTTTTCCTCATTCATCTAAAAGAATGAATTCTCCCTTCTGGTATTTCATATGATTTTATTCTGATAAAATTATTTTATCCTTTTATTTCATATAAAATACTTTTGTCATTTAGAACAACTTACATCTGTGTTCCGTTTATATAAAAGAATGAATTCTTTTTACATACATTAAAATTTCCAAAATAGAAAAACCTCAATAATTCGTTAAATTTTTTTTTGTTGTTTTTATATTGAAAGGAATGCGTTATTAAGTTATTTTATAAATTTTTATGGTCAGGTCGTAAGAGAATGCATTCTTAATTCCGTTAAATTTGTTTACTGATCACCCAGATTAAAAAGTGTTATATTTTAATTTCTTTTATTCCGTATTCGGTATTGTTTTTTTTTCCAAATTTTATAAATTTTTTTTTGTTCCGGTAAAATTTTCGAAGTTTAAAGTTTTGATTTATTTAAAAGAGTGAAATCATAAGTGTAAATTTTTATTTAAAAGAAAAAAAATTAAATATTTCTTTTTGTACGTATTTAAAAGAATAAATAGTTCAAGAAATTTTAAAATAAAAAAAAAAAAAATATAGATCGTGGAAATAAAAGAAAGAAATAATTCGTCGCATATCTGAAAGAATGAATTCTTCGGTCAAATTTATTTTATTCTTAAACGAAATCTAATTTTGACTCGTTTTGTTTCGGTTAAAGAGATGATAAAATCCATTTCAAACACATTTCAACATTTTATTTTCGAGTTATAATTTTTTTTTGTATTTTTGGATATTTTTGTTTTTATTTCGGTTAATGATTTTTTTTCTACATGATAAGTTGATTTTCGCGAATATATCGAACAGTTTTACTTAATACTTTATACATTACCCTGATATCCGAACTGGATATAGACCTTTAAATTCTTTTCAGCTTTTTGATTTTTGCACAAAAATATATTTTTGGTGATTGATTTTTTTGTCCTATTTTTGATTTAAATTTATTTTTTTTTGGAATTATGTTAAATACAAAATTTTATTCATCTCACTTCATATTAGCTATCGATATAAGCTAGTTTTAATTAGTTACAACAACTATAGGTTGTGATAATTTTTCGTTATTTTTTTTTTATTCAATAAATTTATGAATTTTATAATGTTGCACTAAATTTCGGTGTTATGATTTCTCACTAGATGGTCAGATAGGGAAACATGATTGGGACCATATATAAACTACAGGCTTTCCACTATATGGTCATGGTTGGGAGGGGAAATATTATGTGTTAACACCTATACACATTCGGTCAACAGAGTGTCTTCACCTTCCTTTAAATGTCTTCCGTTTCCTGTCTTTATTTTTCCATTTTAATTTTTTTTTCACTTCTACAGTTTATAAATCTCATCCAGCACGTACTAATAAAATAATTTTCTGTACATAAAATATCATAATTATCGAGCTATGATAGCCACTAGAATCCCCCCAAATTGCCGACGAGATAGAGGCCGGAAAATCATACGTGCTACTGCTATTAGTACTCGATGGAAAAACTTGCTAATTTTGTTCATTTAAAATTTGGTTATATGCTACAAGAACCAGTGCAAAATGTAATGACAATTTGATTTCTTACCGTTGTATCATTCACCAAACTGTGCTTTGCTGCAAACTCAATCTTAATCTCGAGAGAACAATTCAAGGAGTGATGAAAATAAAAAATTTTCTTCGGGAAAAATCAGCACTGAAACATCGTGAATTGAAAATATTTCTTGACGAAGTGGATGCTCTATATGACGCTCTGTTATTGCATAATAATGTGAGATGGTTAAGCAAAGGCTGCGTTTTACAACGATTCTTAACCATTTTAGAAGACTTAAAGATATTTCTTTTCAAAATTGATCAAACGATTACTTACGTTTTCTTAGCGATAAAGAAAACGTAACTTCTTTTCAGATATTTTTAAACACATCAATGATCTGAACCTTAAACTTCAAGGCAAAGGAAAGCTTGTATGGGAGCTCCTGACAAGTAAAAAGCTTTTTGCGAAAACTCGATCTTTTCAACATTGATCTGGAACTGAATTGATCTGAACGCCTGCTCTTCCCTAATTGGATTTGTGCTAATAAATACTCAGAATTAAAAAAAATAGCCTTGAAACTTCTCACTTTGTTTGGGTCAACATATGTTTGTGAAGCAGCATTTTCTAAGATGAACTTCATTAAAAATAAATTCCGGAACCGACTTGCCGATAAACATCTCCAAGATTTAAAGAGAATAGCCTGCACAAGCTTTACCTTAAACTTCAGACGGATAGCCCAAGATAAAAAATGTAATTTTTCTAATTAATATTGTAAAAACCCTTAATACTTACTTCTTTTTATTCAAAGGATTTGTTTATTATTTAATAAAATCATGCACCGAAACCCATTCGTTTTATTTGTCCATTGATACAGTATCTAAACATATTATTTAAATATTTCAGTTTATTACTTTCCGGACCGCGACGGTCGTGTTTTTTTTTTTAAACGGACCCCAAATGAAAGTAGTTGGTGACCGCTGCTCTAGACCAATGGTCAAAATAGTGCACACAACTAACAGAAATGTTGTTATTTTGAATGCAAAAATTCAAACAGAAAGTCTTATCGACTACAAAATTGTTCACCCAACCAGAAATTCCCGGAGGGATCAGGAAAAAATCGAAATACTATTCAAAAGTTTTCCCAGAATTGGCTAGGGACAAGCTTAAGGATATTTGTAGTGAGTATGTGGATATTTTTGGATTGGAGTCTCAGAAAATGACAACCAACAACATCTGCAAACAGAAGTTAAGGTTAAAGGACATCATTTCGAGTGCATTGGCATGTGCGATGTCAAAAAGGTCATCCAATATATCGGCAAACTCAGCTACCTTTTTTCTTTTTATTTCGCCGCCTCTCAAAGTACACTATTGAAATTGCAAGTGTTGGTACTTTTTACGTTAACAATTAAAATGAATTATGGGTTTTGGGAAAAAATATAAGAATCAGTATTGGGGTTTGTTGGTTAAACAATTGATGATACATTTTTTAATATTACATTTTTTAAATTTTAAAAATTAATTTTAAAACGTGAACAAGTGTTTTAGCTTGACAAAATATATTTTATCTTGACACTTGACAAGACCTAAAAATCTTGACAATCAAGCTAATTCCAGGCCATGTGGCAACCCTATTACAGTGTCAGTCATTTAGTATGGACTTTCGTCAGCACTTTATTTTACGTTGTCTATTGCCATAAAAATACATCTTGAACGCTTGAATTCTAGACTGCAATTTCGTTCCCATTATATTCGAGCATGGATATCCGATTAAAAAAAGTTCGGTATGCGATCTCAAACTTCTCGCAACGCCGACCGATGTTGATGCCTTTTTATTTTAAATACTTCACGAATTATATGTTGGATAAATTGCTTAAAATTCAAGTACGGTGCGTGACACTCTAAAAGCGCAAAGTTTACAAATTAAACAAAATATGTACTTTTTGAAGTAATTTATGATACCCAGAAGTTTAAGAGCGTTAACAATATAAAAAAGTTTTTATTTTTTTTTTCCAAAAATTTTCCTATAAAACACCTTTGAGAACAAATATTTTTAATATACAAATTTAAAATACATATAAAAAAGTAATTTTTTGTTTTGGTCGTTTTTACGAACATTTTGTATAGGAGGCCCTATAGGGAGAGGGGATAGAGGGTAGGTATGTTCGGGTAAAATGTTGAGAGAGAGGAATAAAAGTGGTCGATCTCACATTTCAAACCTCTAGGAGGCACCATGGGAGCGGTAGGAGCTGGTTTCATAAAAAAAATTATAAAAAATTGGTATGGGGATAACCTTAATTGTTTGTAGGAGGTTCAGAAAAAGTATTCAGGGCCAAAATTTAATGGGCCCTATGGTTACATTTTAGCCCTCTAAGAGTGACTCAGGGCCAGTTGCTTTGACCCCATTTGGCGGGGGCCAAATGGCTCCGTATCGAAAAATCCTGATATATTGCTATATAACCTCATATAAATATTTTTGACATAACACAAAGCTATATACTACTAGATACAAATATTTATGCTTTCACAAATATGTTTATATGAATATATATATTTATACATTGAAACATTTAATTGTATAAAAGTATATCTGAATATATATAAACTTTTTTACTTGGGTTATATAAATAATTATTGTTTTTTTAAAACCAATAATAATTTTTCAAATAAAAACTTAATTCAAATTACTAAAGAACAATTACATTTCTGATTATACTCATATGTAACATTTAAAAATCGGTGTTCAATAAAAAACCAAGCTTTAATAGCTAACTTTTCGTCGCTTTAAAATTCTGAAAGCGAGCATTTTTATTAATTCAATAATTTCAAACATTTTACAAATTACCTTAGTTTGTTAACTAATGGTTTACAATTTTTGTAGTGCAACACCGCGCTTAAGATTCAATTGCAAATGGCGAATTTTATACAAGGAAAGTGAAGCAGAATAAAAGTTTAAGTTTAGATATGACAAGCAAAAGAATAAGAAGATTAAGCTGTTATGACACTGTATAGTTTTTGTATAGTTTCAAGATGTATTGGGAGAAAGAAACAACATTAATGTGCGAATGAAACATATATACAATTTGTAAACAAACAGTTTTGTTTTTTTTTTAACTGACAGTTCCAAAAAGAAACTGACAACAAACTTATTTGCCTGTGAGAAATGTCAAGATAAAGTTCAAAATTGTCGTCTGCACTTTTGACAGATATCCCAATTTTTTGCTGATTTATCGATAACAAAAGTATTTGTTTTGACATTTACTACAATTTGGCACTATGTGTTCGTACTCTTTACACTAGTTAAAAAATTGAGTAACAATATATTTGTACTGCTTTAATTTAGATTGTCAATACAAAAACTATACAGTGTCATACGGGCTTTAAACACAGTTGTAATAAGAGTTGCTGTTAAGAAGTATCGATAACTGCGTTAACCCTAAAACTGTCGGTAATAATCGGTTAATCGGCTTTTTTAAAATTCCAGAAACTGAAACCGCTTTTAGTGAAATTTCAACTATTGGGAAAAAACAGGGTTTCGACAAATCTGTAATAATCGATCACCCTAATGGTTACATAATCAAGAAAAAAAAAACAATTTAGTTAAATCAATTAGAAAAAATAACCATTTTTGCATTTTTTTTTATATAAATTAAAAAATAAAATAAATACAAAAATTGTCACAGTTGGCGGGAAACTTTTGCTCCAACCCTAATTGTTATTTACGTTTTATGTTGACATAAAGCACTGCTCAAAATTAGTGCACTTACTTATCCGTATTTGTTGCTCGAATATCTTCTTAGCGACTTATTTGAAAATTACAATTTTTGGTATTTAAAAACACAATTTTATTTAGAATTTAAAAATGCAGATACTTATTTCCTTAACTTCGAAGAAAAAAAATTTAAGTAGGTGCCTTTATCTATAAAATTAGTGTGTCAAAATTATAGCACACTTTAATACAATCTTAAAACAAAAATCAAAATATGGTTTAGCTTACTTATTTTTTAAGCCGTAACATATTTTTCGCACAACGCATTACACAGAAAATTCGTTTTTCAGTCGCACTAGCCGTATGTGGAATTGTCTCCCTGCGGAGGTCGTCCCTGCAAATTACAATTTAGAAAAATTCAAGTCAAATGTCCACAAACACTACTCCCTCTTTTCCCTCCCCATAACCTATTTTCCTATTATCAACACAATGCAATGCATTAGTAGGGGCATCCCCTGAGTGTTGGTTCAGATTTATTTTTATGTTTCAGATAATATTAGTCCACAAACACTACTCCCTCTTTTCCCTCCCCATAACCTATTTTCCTGATATCAACACAATGAAATGCATTAGTACGGGCATCCCCTGAGTGTTGGTTCAGATTTATTTTTATGTTTCAGATAATATTAGTGATGAATCTGACTTAAAATATGATATATTGCTGTCCAGAATTTTTGGCTCCGATATACTATAGTCATATTTTATTCAAAATCCTCATCAAAAAAGAGACGAAAGTATTGAAAGATGGCATCAAATTAGTCTCTGGTGCTCGAAGCTACTTTTCATAAACAATAACTGTCAATACCAACCTCGGGAAATACTATGGATCATGGTTTAATTACACAGTACAACACATGATTTTGGGACTCAACTCTGAGAATTGCACGTGAAAGAAGCTCCAAAAATAAGAACTTCTGCATCATTCGTTTTGTCAAGTTGGCTACAGTAATAATTAAATGGCCATACGGATTTTTTGGCTCAAGACGGATTTTTAGCACTTTTTCTATATTTTAACACGGTTATATCTCGGTATAATGTACGAAATATCTCTTATGTGTCTGAAGCAAAGTTGTAGATATTGAATAGGAGAAAAAAAAAAATCCGGAACAATCCTACCCGAAAAAAGTGCATCCGGTGCTTTTAAAATCGCAATAATGCCCCCCTTTTTCACTTTTTTTGCTCAATAACTGGATTACAAAAATACAAACATGCTGATTTTTTTCATTATAAACTTTATTTTGGATAAAAATAAAAATTCCGATTTTTTTTCATCCCTATTTTTCACCTTTTTTCCTCCAGTTATTGGATTACAAATCCTCAAATATGCTGTTTTTTTATTTATAAACTTTATTTTGCATAAAAATAAAAATTCCGATTTTTTTTCATCCCTATTTTTCACCTTTTTTCCTCCAGTTATTGGATTACAAATGCTCAAATATGCTGTTGTTTTATTTATAAACTTTATTTTGCATGAAAATAAAAATTCCGATTCATATTACAGCTATTCTTACACAGAAAATATGAGATTTTTATATGTTATATATGCATGGAAACAAAATTTAGAACATTTTCAATTATAATTGAAAATTTAAAAAATAGCATATTTGTGGATTTTTAATACAGTTATTGAGCAAAAAAGGTGAAAAATAGGGATGAAAAAAAAAAATCGGAATTTTTATTTTTATGCAAAATTAAGTTTATAAAGAAAAAAATCAGCATGGTTGTGTATTTTTAATCCAGTTATTGAGCAAAAAAAGTGAAAAATGGGGGAAATGGGCATTTTTGCGATTTTTAAAGCACCGGATGCACTTTTTTCGGGTAGGATTGTTGCGCCTTTTTTTCTCCTATTCAATATCTACAACTATGCTTCGGACATATAAGAGATATTCCCTACAGTATACCGAAATATAAACGTGTTGAAATATAGAAAAAGTGACCATTAAATTATTACTGTAGAGTCATTCTATATGAAAACACAGAAAAAAAATGAAAAATTGTTGCTGGACCATTTTGCATTTTGTTAAAATTTTGTGGAAATGTTCCTAAGGGTTCCCACAATCAAAATCCAAGAGGATTTAATTTTTGCATACGGCACTACCGGTTCACGCAAAATAAAAGAACTAAAAAGTCTTGATTTGTGTGCGTACTGGTTTGAGCTGTTAAAATTTTTCTGATAGAGATATCTACATGATGAAGGCATCGTTTTAAAGCTGAGGGATTATAGTTTTTACCAAAAATATAAAATTTTACTTAATTCATACACCCGAAAAATAACGTGGTATTGAAAATAAGCACATTTCATTGGTTTTTTGTGTTTTTCAATGAACTCCAGTGTCGGCGCTAATGAATATAAAAGCATAATAATTCCCAGATACAAATTAGACATGTCGGAGAAAAATACAAAATTAAAACTGGCTCAATCTGGCAACTCGTTATGAAAAAATCGTTACTTGAAATTTTGCAATTTTGAAAATTTGCATATTTCAGGCTACAATTTGGTCATGTTTGTTAGCAAATACAAACTTGAAAATTACAGAGGGCTTACTCCCTACTTTTAGCTTTATAGCACTTCAAGACCCGTTTAGTTATTTTCACTCCTCTCGAATTTACAGGGTTTTAAAGAAAAGCCTTTTTGATTTTTTGTATGTATTTTTATACTTTCCTCAATTGTTATATACAGAGAAATTAAAATAAAAACAAGCAGTATTATGAAGTAACAAAGAACACATCAAACAAGTTTTCAATTTATTTTTTGTTCAATGGTTAAAATCTTTAACTTCAAACTCATATGTATATTAGTTCTCATGTAGTAAACTAGTTCATATGAATGTTTGATGTTTGCCATGGGATTGTTACCGCTTTCAAAACGTGTTCTGATGATGGGAACCTAGAAAATTCCTGAAATAGATCTATCAACACATTCCTGAAAGGGTCACATAATAAATTTGAAAACAAAAAACTCTATAGATTATTTGTTAGGACAATATCCTAATGAAGAAATATAGAGTATGAATAATTTTCATTTTCATTGCACAATTAAAGGTCGAAAAAAACATAATTTTTATTTTTAATAAAAATTATAACGAACTTTAACAAAGAATAATTATGGACTAAAAAATATATTTAATAAATTCAGTAAATTTTTTATGTTAAAACATTTTACAGTGGTGGCAGAAAATAGGCACATGGTATATTTTTATCATTTAATGTGGCAGAAAATAGGCACATGGTATATTTTTATCATTTAAAGTAGAAAAGTTATAGTTTAAATGTGGGTAATTAAGAATCGTGGAATAAGTTTTATTTTATTTTAATAAAGTACTTGTTCTTATAATATTCGGAGTTTCAAAGTTATCAGAAGCTGAAAACTTTCGTACTTTTAACTAACTGTGAGAAAGCGGAGAGAAACTGTGGTAGTTTCTTGTATTTTTAATTGTGCAAACATCAGTAAATCTTTTTGACAAAAAGTTTTCGATAGCATTAACATCAGAAATGGATACAAAAAAAAATTTTATACCAGGAATTTGGGTGGAACAAATATCAAACATTGTTGTAGGTGTTAGGATATGATGATCAGCAGTTCGCTGTAGACTTGCTTTCCTTACAGTCCTCCTGTACCTCCTGTTCCGTCACAAGGACTTTTGCCATGAGAAGTGGCAAAAAAGTGCCACTCTGCTTCTAAGCCGAAATCGTCTTTGTGATGACAAATGTTGATATTTTTTTTTATTTTTGTATTGAGCTGCCGATCCATCGCTAAAGTAATGGATTTTTTTAAACTGGGGATACTTATTTTTTATATAATCGATGAAAGTTTTTTGAAATGAATAAAATCATATGGTATTGTGGTTCAAACAATCACTAATTACGCACAATGTTTCGGTTTTGATTGATCCATTTTCTTTATAATAAATTACAAAAGGATGTAGAGTAGCTTGATCGTTTGTCCTTATTCCACGATTCTTAGTTACCCACATTTAAACTATAACTTTTCTACTTTAAATGATAAAAATATACCATGTGCCTATTTTCTACCACCACTGTAAAATGTTTTAACATAAAAAATCTACTGAATTTATTAAATACATTTTTTAGTCCATAATTATTCTTTGTTACTTGATAATACTACTTGTTTTTATTTTAATTTCTCTGTATATAACAATTGAGGAAAGTATAAAAATACATACAAAAAATCAAAAAGGCTTTTCTTTAAAACCCTGTAAATCCGAGTGAGGTGAAAATAACTAAACGGATCTTGAAGTGTTATAAAGTAGGGAGTAAGTACTCTGTAATTTTCAAGTTTGTATCTGCTAACAAACATAACCAAATTGTAGCCTGAAATATGCAAATTTTCAAAATCTCAAAATTTCAAGTAACGATTTTTTCATACCGAATTGCCAGATTGAGCCAATTTTAATTTTGTATTTTTCGCCGACATGTCTAATTTGCAGCTGAGAATTATTATGCTTTTATATTCATTAGCGCCGACACTGGAGTTCATTGAAAAACACAAAAAACCAATGAAATATGCTTATTTTTAATACCACGTTATTTTTCGGGTGTACAAACTAAGTCAAATTTTATATTTTTGATAAGAACTATAATCCTTTGGCTTTAAAACGATGCCTTCATCATGTAGATATCTCTATCATAAAAATTTTACCAGCTCAAACCACTACGCACAAAATTAAGACTTTTTAGTTTTTTTATTTTGCGTGAACCGGTAGTGCCGTGTGCAAAAACTAAATCCTCTTGGATTTTGGGTTTTCAGACCCTAGATATCATTTCCAGTTAGTTTGAGTAAAATCTAAGATATGCCAGCTTTGACGATTTGGTGATTTCATACAGAATAATTCTGTAGCCAACTTGACAAAACGAATGATGAAGAAGTTCTTATTTTTGGGGCTACTTTCACGTGCAATTCCCAGAATTGAGTCCCGAAATCATGTGTTGAAAAACGTTGTACTGTGTTATACAAGGTTTGCTATACAGTAGTTTTGACTTAGCTGCACAACCAACTTCTGCACGAATTTTTGTGCAGGTAAGCCAAAAGCGCTGCTAACTCAAATTGGTTACCTGGCTTAAAGTGCAGGTAAACTAAATTGTTAAAAACTGCAAAGACCAGATATGATTTAATTTATTTTTATTAATTGTTTATTTCATACAATAGAATTTATATAAAAAACAACAAAACGAAAATAAAAAAACATTCATAAAAAATTTTATAAGGTTTTTACATACAAATTTATGTAGGTACAAGCGTTAACTAACCAAACTAACTAAGTAAGCAAAACATAAGAGGCAGCTAACGGCGATCTTTTGTATGAAAATAATGTACAACTGCCAAAAACATGAGGCACTTATTTTAAATGCGCAGGTATACACAGTGCACTTAATGAAGGCAATTGCATACGTAATTTTGTAAAATAACAACGAAACCAAAATTTTGTGCAGTTATGTGAAAAGTGCACGTAAGTAAAAGGCAGTTAAATCAAAACTACTGTATTACTGTTTTCTCGGTTGCCCTCGATCGTTTTAACAAAATACAAAACAATAATATTTACGAATTTACAAAACTTAATAAGAAAATAAAATTCGGCATAAATAACACATTTTCACAGTAAAATATTTTTGTTTGAAAAATGTATAAAAGCTTTGAATATTTTGCGTTGTTTTGCAAGAACTTAAATTCAATTTCAATTTAAAAGCTAATGTGTAATCTTTACTCATAAATATTTTTAAAAAGACCTTTTAAATACCGTTTAAAAATTTAAGATCGGATAAAAAATTACCGAATAACAGATGTTTAAATGCGCCAGTCTCCAAAAATACGCTTTTACCGTTATTTCGAGAATTTGAGGGTATATTGCAACTTCTCACAAGGAGAGTCGCCTGATGGGTTCTCTGTGATCTTAATTAAATTTGAAGATAAGAGAAAAAAGGGACACGTATTTTTTTAGCTGCCCAATCTCATGTTAAGGGGTTAAAAAGTTTGGTCAAAAATTACCCCATTTATTTTTTTTTTTCTTTGTCCCATATACAAATTTCATAAAGATCGAAGAGAGCCGATCGGAAGAATCCCTTTGTCGGCTAGACTTATAACTAGGGCCTGGAAGTTAATGCAGTTAAATTTGTGTTTTATGTACATAGAATTGTATTTATATCTTAAAAAATGTACTTAAAATTAAAAAATGTACTCTATATTAGTTCCACACTTTTTGTAATCGTACAAGGGAGGTATCCCGACTCGGATCTATAGAATTTAATGAACTTCGCATATGTTGTATGTAGAGAATACAAATTTAATGGGCCCATGGTTTTTTAGCTGCCCAATCTCATGTTTAGGCGTTACTAAGTGGGGTCAAAAATTACCCCATTTTACGTTTTTTTCGGTTTATTTCGTTCTATTAAAACTATAGAGCAATTCCATATGAAAGCGATCACCTTTTGGACGACCCCTCTCCGATTTTAAAATAAATAGTCTCAATCGATTGCCCAGCAAAAAATAATGTACCTACATATTTTTTTTTTTTTTTATAGTGACTGGTTTAGTGGTGGTGTGCACCACTGTCATGTGACAAAATTGAAGAATTCTTCATAAGGGACCTCATTGAAAGTGGTTTTAAAAAAAAAACTACTAAAGCGATCGCAACGAGTGATAGCTCGTTGGAAAGGTATTGAATCAGGCTTTAATTGAAAAATAAAATTTTCCTAATTTTTCTCAGAAATTTACCTTTTTTCCCATGAAAATTAAATTTTCCCATGAAAATTAAATTTTCCGATTTTCCACAGAAGCTCCTAAATTTTCCGGCTAATTTTATTTTTTTTTGGATTCCCCATAATTTTTGCTTTAAGAATCAGCAATAAAAAAATGGGCCCCGACTCCTTGTTTGGACAGGAGAAGAGCATTTAAGAGACCACCTTGTTCTCATTGTTTTTATATTTTTTATAATTGAATTATTTTTAATTATTTAACAAGAAAAATTAGGAAAATTTTATTTTTCAATTAAAGCCTGATTCAATACCTTTCCAACGAGCTATCACTCGTTGCGATCGCTTTAGTAGTTTCAATGAGGTCCCTTATGAAGAATTCTTCAATTTTGTCACATGACAGTGGTGCACACCACCACTAAATCAGTCACTATAAAAAAAAAAAAATATGTAGGTACATTATTTTTTGCTGGGCAATCGATTGAGACTATTTATTTTAAAATCGGAGAGGGGTCGTCCAAAAATTTGCCAATTTTGATCGTTTTCATATGGAATTGCTCTATAGACAAATTTGAAAGACTTTTTGTAATTTACAAAAATATGTTTTCAATACCATTAAATTTGGCGTTTTATTAAGGAATTTTATCTGTATTTAATTTAATCGCGGGGGTGTCAAAGCATTTTCAGATATTCGAAACCGTTCGGTTTTTATACGACTTTCATCGACTATATTTCAAATGATTCAAAAATGTGGCAACTCTGGGTGCACTACATAGGCAATGTGGGTATCAAAATTTTTGTTTTCTTGAGTACTTTAACCCTGCGTACAAATATATATAGTTTTCGTTAATTAAACACAATCTTTCATACAAACACCAATGAAAAAACTACGTGTCTCCTTTTTTTTCCTCCTTTATAACATATCCAAAGTTCAATAAAATGTGCCAGTGCGGGTTGGAATACCTCCCTTGAGTTTTAAAAACTGGTTAAAATATTGAAAATTACGAATAAACATCGCCACGGCTGGCTCGGACGTAGTATAATCTGGAGGTCCAATTTTCGATGACTTTTTCCAGCATTTGTGGCCGTATAATGGTCAATCGTTTCAGGCTTATCGGCGTAGACTAGCGACTTCACATATCCCCACAGAAAATAGTCCAGCGGCGTAAAATCGCTCGATCTTGGAGGCCAATTCTCGGGTCCGAAACGTGAAACTATGCGGTTACCAAACGTTTCCTTCAATAAATCAATTGTAGCACGAGCTGTGTGACATGTTGCGCCGTCTTGTTGAAACCACAGCTCCTGCACATCATGGTTGTTCAATTGTTGAACGAAAAAGTCAGTAATCATGGCTCTATAGCGGTCACCATTGACTGTAATGTTCTGACCAGCATCGTTTTTAAAGAAGTTCGAACCAATAATTTCACAAGCCCATAAAGCGCACCAAACAGTCAATTTTTCTATATATAACGGTGTCTCAACATACACTTGAGGATTATCATCACTCCAAATACGGCAGGTTTGTTTATTGGCGTATCCATTTAAAAAAAGTGAGCTTCATCGCTAAACAAAATTCGCAAAATTCGTGCGCGATACGTATTTCGAACAGAACCATGATTTTCAAATCATAAATGTGCACAATTTGATAGCGTTGTTAAGGCGTCAGTGTATTCATGTTGAAATGCCAAACCAAACTAAACATAAATCACTTGACAGCTGACAAAATGGCCGCCAATTTTAAGTATAAAAAACACACTTTATAAATTTGATAAAATATTTAGTTTATAAAATTTGCTAATTGTGTAAAATTTATAATATGCAATTTCATGCAAAATATTCATTTATAGCAAAATATACATCGAAAACTGGTAAAATGTGCATTCAAATATGTATTTACAGCAAAATATGCAAACATGCATTTATAGCAAAATATGTAAAAATATGCCTTAACAAATCGATGCTATTTGTTGCAAATTTGTTAATGGCTACGGCAAATATTGGAAAGATCCAATAAATCCTCGCCAAATGTATTACCAGCGAAGCCACGGTAGCGGATCCCTCATGGTATGGGCTGCATTTGGAGCACAAGGAAAGTCCTGAATATGCTTCGGCCTTACTAAAATGAATGCGAATACATACTGGATGAACTATATGGAGACAATTGGACGTTACAACAAGGCAACGCACCGAGCCATGTCGCTCGTTTCACATAAAAACATTTTTAATGATCACAACATACCGGTATTGGAGTGGCCAGGCATAAGTCCAGAACTAAGACCCATTGAAGACCTTTCAAAGTCAAAGCTATAAACTACGCTTAAAGAATTTAGACTAGCAATATTGATAGAATGGGAAAATATTGATACTGGAATTTTGAGAAACTGTGTGCCCCTAGGGGTACAATCAGTTTTAATACAAATGGGCAACAGAATATTATTTTAATTACCCATTTATAGTGTTAATCAAAACGAATAAATATGAGTTTTTAAATGCACATATAAATATTGTTATAAAGTATTTACGTTTTTATTTTTTTCAGCATTAAAAAATAAATTTTTTTTTTTCATAAAAAAGTCTACAAAAAAAACAAAATAAAATAAAAAAAAAAATATGTAAAAAACTTGTTTTTCTTATCTATAGCTCAATATACAATAATATATTGCACATATAATTATTTGTCTTAGGTACGTAAAAAAAATTTAAATTAACCCTTTGACGACCAATATATGCCCCATTTTTAGTGTTTGTTGTATTAGCTCTTTAGCACTTTTTAACCGACTTTATCAAGTGTAACGTGTATCGACAAAGGCTATATGTAGCTTTTATATCATACCAACCACATGGACCAATATGGTCTCAGAGCCGAACAAAGTGACCCCAAAGCTAATAAATATGAATATTTTTTCATAATTTTTCGTACATATTTTCTCGAACACATTTTGGTAGGACATGGTTCAATCCTTAACGTTTCAAGAAACATTGAGATAAGTTTACAAGACTATAGCCAATTAATATCGTTATCTCATTCTACAAGAACTGGGGGTGTTATTATATATTATTATTATAAAGAATGGAAGTTGACAAAAAAAAATTGAAAAAGGGGCCAAATCCAATTACTGGATTATAGTTTGTTCAGCCAAACATGGAAATACACACTTAATAATCGTGGCAGTATATAGATCACCAAGTGGTTACGAGGCAGAATTCTGCGAAATTTTACAGGAAACATTGGAAGAATTAAGCGATGAAACGTGTGATATATTAATAACTGGAGACTTTAATATAGATTCAACTAATAATTTCTACAAAAATAAAATTGAAACATATCTAAATGACAATGGTCTTAAACAACTAGTAAATGAATATACTCGGATAACACATACAACAAGAACTATTATTGACTATGTTATAACAAATAGCCACAAGATATATGTACAAAACTGCAACAAGAACAAAATATCAGATCACGAAATGATAAAAATAATGATTAAAGATGAACAAAATAACAATAAAAATATAGATATTTTTAAATATCATAAACACATACATATTTACAAGAGAATTGAGTGAAATAACCTTTAAAGATAATATAAGTGTTAGCCAAAATGTATTAATATTTGATAAATGCCTGGAAAAAACAGTACAAAGCTTATTTAAAAAAAAAACAATAAAAGAACAAAATAACATAAATAATTGGTTTACTAATGAACTACGTATAATAAAACATGAGAAAATAACCAAATATCAAATTGCTAAATTTGAAAACACAAATGAAGCGTTGAGAAATTATAAATTAATTAAAAATTTATATAAAGTAAAAATTGAAAATGAAAAATATAAATACATAAACAACAAAATAAATATAGCCAAGGATCAAAAACAAATGCGGAGAGAGATCAAAGATTTAGTAATAAATAAAAATCAAAATAAAAATACGAGAAAATCTGTGATATTTAACAATGTAGAGTATAAGGAAAATAATCAAATAGCTAATCATTTTAATAAATACTTTGTAAATAGTGTTAAAACAATAAGAGACTCAATAGACGATGTGCAATATACAAATCAGATTCAAATGATTAACTCAAAATTCGAATTCAGTGCAATAACAATGATAGAACTTAAGAATACTATAAAACTTTTAAAAACAAACCGGACTATTGTAAAATATCTACGAAAATTATCCTGGATAACTGGCATTTAACATGAAAAATTATACTAAAAATAATAAATAAATCATAAGAAACTGGAGAGTTCCCAGAAAATTGGAAGGAATCCATGATCACTCCTGTTGAAAAAACTCCAAAAACAAAAAAATATGAAGAATATCGTCCCATAAACACACTGAAAACCTGTGAGAAAATATTAGAAAAGATAGTAAAAGAACAATTTGAACAATATATGGAAAATAATAATTTATTCTCAAAATATCAATCGGGTTTCAGAAAACACTTTTCGTGCGAAACTGCAGTAAGCTATATTGTAAATCGATGGAAAAACATTGAAAAAAATAGAAAAGTTATAGCTCTGTTCATAGATTTTAAACAATCGTTTGAAACTATTGATAGAGAAATTTTAATTAAAAAACTGAATATGTATTGCATCCAAAGGAAAGAACTACAATGTATAATGTACGTGTGCTTCTTCAATAGGTTGAGCTTCTTTGTTGAAAATAAAAGAGAGCTTGCTCTTTGTTGAGTATGTTTTTTTTTATGTTACAGTTTATTTTTATAATAACACATCTTTTATATTTTAGTATTACTTTTCTAACATCTATACACTAAGAAGTTAGACAAGATAATGAACTATGACTAAACTTAGATTCTAGTTTATATATTAAATTATTAGTACTAGGTACAAATACAAATAGGAAATAACCATAGATACTAGCCCTTGGCCAACTTGAACATCTGTATCACAGATATCTAGCAATGCAGCACTTTTTGTTGCAAGTCATTCTTATTGCATTGAGTATGTGGGGTCTAGTCATGAAAAAGTCATAAGCAACAAAACACTTAAAACATGTGTTGTGTAAATAAACCCATCGTATGACATTGTAATACCCTTTTGTATGTTGTATATACGATAATGAAATGTAATAGCCTTTTATATGTTGTATATACGGTATACACTTATATTAATATTTCTTTCATTAGTTCCGACCAAATTTAAGTTTAATTGCTATTTCCATTTGTACACTATGTACTGTGAGTATTCACACTACAAATGGTTTAAGTCCTATTTAAAAAACAGAAAACAAATTACTAAAGTTAATAATATAAAATCAAATATGATCTATAATGATTTTGGAGTACCACAGGGTTCTATTCTAGGAGCCTTACTATTTATAATATACATCAATGATATGCCAAAAATACTGAAAAAATGTGAAATAGTTTTATATGCGGATGATACACTAATATATACAGAATGTGACAACAATGTTGAATGTCGAAACAATATGATAAATGAAATAAATAATCTTAATACATGGCTAAAAATTAATAAACTCAAACTTAATGAAAATAAAACAAAACTCTTAGAAATAAATATGACTAGCGAAACAATTATACAAATTAATGAATATACTATAGAAAAATTAAAAAATATAAAATGTCTCGGTTTTATAATAGATGAAGAAATGAAATTTAAAGATCACATAGAATACATATGTAAAAAATTGCTAAAAAAAAATTGGATTTTTTAAAAGAATGAGAAGTAAATTAAATATAATAACAGCAATTAATATATATAATACAATAATAAAACCAAATTTCGAATTTGGATCAACAATCCTGTATACATGCTGTAATCAAACACAATTGGAAAGGCTTCAAAAGTTACAAAACATGGCAATGCGAACTATTTGGAAATGCAATATATATACATCAATATGTACAATGCTTGATACACTAAAATGGGTAAACATAAGACAAAGACAACTAAATACATTAAACTTTATACATAAAATGAAACATGGAAAAGCACAATGTGAACAAATAAGATACGTCGGGGAAGTACAACCATTTATATTAAGAAATATAGAAAACTTTAGACTGAATAGAGTAACCACAACGGCATTGCAAAGATCACTTTTTTGATAACTGATTTAACTTGTTTAAAAAACTTACAAATGATATTAAAACGGAAAGAAATAATAGTATATTTAAAATAAAATGTGTAATTTTTGTTAAAAACAATGTTTATGTATAAAAATTTTAAATAATTTAATTTTAATTATAATTGTAAATGAGAATTTTTATAGAGTATTTTGAATACTAATAAATACATAAATAAAAAATAAAATAAAATATTTGGAATTCATTTATTGCGTTTACACTGGGACACATGTATCCCATTGGTCGTCAAAGGTAAAAAAGAGGAGGATTTCCTTTAGTTTTTTTATTTTTTGTTTGTATTGAAATTTAAGTAATTTTTGTTCGATTTAATTTATAAAGTGATATTTATAAATTTTTATCTCCAGTGTATCCTTTTACATTTTTAAAATGTCGTATAAAATCTATTTTGTAAAATGTTTACATATTCGTGTTTTGCATAACAAAATTTCATTAAAAAGAAAAAAAAAAGCACAAAATATGCATTCAAAATCAAAATATGCAAAAAAAAGCACTTTTTCCAAAATACAACTACAAGTCGATGCCACTTTGTTCTTAATTTGATGATTCGGAAAATATTTATTCAATATTAGATGTGTCACGAATAATGCATTCGGCCCTTTACTACTGGATATTGCCGACTAGCGCTTTCATATATTTTCATACAAATTTCATATAGAACTACACTGTACTTTTGATATAGACAAAATCAAATAGAATAATAAAACTTTTTAGGTTGATAAAATCAAACAGCCCTGCTTGACGTTTAAAAGAAAAATATATGAATAATTTGATTTTCTAAATTTTGTAGATAAAAATACAGGTTTTTAAGCTATTTTATTTTAACCGAATAATTCTGCCGAATATTGGTACTATTCGGTATTCCGTCGAATAGTAAAAACATGCCGAATAGTAATATACTGAATAATAGTGGCATCTCTAGTCTAAATCCATTTTAGAGCATCGAAATTTACATGAAATCCTTTGCCCTAATTAGTATTATTTTTTTCATTCAGAATCACAGTTCTTGCAGATAAATACGTGCGTAGTTTTTATATGAACTGAACAACTAATTGAATTTGCATTGTTAATTTTTTTTTGGCTAAGACATAAACACAAAATACAAAAGCCTTCATCTTCTGTATCGGAAGATGAGAGAGTTTATTTGTTTTTGGAAACCAATATATCTCAGTCGACATTTCTGTTGTTGTCATAAATGGCGAAGAATTGACTAAAATAGACAAGAATAAGTAAAGTAATGCGTAGGATAATCACGTTCTTAATAGGGACTACTTGTAGGACCGTGAATGCGACCAGAGGGTGTCCTCAGGGTGGCGTTTTGTCGCCATTACAATGGACACTGGTCATTGATGAATTACTCGAGGGTCTGAACGACTTGGGTTTCAGGACCTATGGATACGCCGATGATCTTGTCATTTCCGTTGTGGGCTGGGATGACAGGACCATCTCAGAGAGTATACAATAGGCTCTGAACTTCACTCTTTCGTGGTGCCGGGAAAAGGGGTTGTCTGTCAATCCGTCGAAGACAATCCTGGTACCATTCACGAGAAGGAGAAAACTTAACCTGTATATGCCGGTCGTTGGGGGTGTAACGGTTGGCTTCTCTAGCAGTGTTAAGTATCTTGGAGTGACTCTTGATAGCTCCCTTACCTGGAACGAACATTTTGACCACGTCTCCAAGAAGGCCACCAGGGCATATTATGCCTGCCAGAGGCTTTTCGGGAGAACATGGGGCCTAAGGCCACAAATGGTCTACTGGTCGTTCAATACTATTGTTAAACCGACGATCACCTATGCTGCCCTTGCATGGTGGCCAAAAGTTGAACAGAGTAAGGCAAGGGATGCTCTTAAGAGAATCTACCGTCTTGCGTGTGTTGGCATTACAGGAGCCGGCGGAACTTGCCCGACGGATGCCTTGGGGGTTATGCTGGGGATCCCGCCATTGCATATTTCTGTAATGGAGGTTGCCAGTATGGGTTCTCTAGACTTAGTGAATTTAGTGGCATGAGGGGGGCGACCTAAGGGGTCACATGAGGATCGCGCGAATCTTAATAGATGACCCGATTTCTAAGGTTGCGGACAAAGTGTCACCGGAGTGGATCTTTGATAGATATTTTGATCTGTTATTGTTTGACAGAGACATGTGGACCAATCAATCCAGGGAACCGGGTGTGGTTTACTGATGGCTCTAAGCAGTCGAATGGTAACACGGGTGCGGCCGTCTTTGGACCAGGCTTCCAGCGTGCTTTACCTATGGGAAAATATCCGTCCATTTTTCAGGCGGAGATTTGGGCCATCTGTGTCTGTGCAGGGGAATGCCTGCGAAGGGGAACTCGCAGATCTCGCATCTACATTCTTTCTGACAGTCAGGCTGCACTGAGGACCTTAATGACTTATAAGGTGTCGTCCGGGTTGGTCATGGAATGCATTCAGACTCTCAATAGGCTCGGTAGGGGCAACTCTCTAACCTTAGGGTGGATTCCTGGTCATGAAGGGCATGAGGGCAAGGAGAGGGCAGATTGTCTTGCCAACCGCGGGGCCCGAAAGTCCTTTATTGGTCCTGAATCATTATGTGGAATACCTGCGGGGTATGTTAGGGAAAGGCTCAGGGCATGGAGAGAGTCTGAATTCTCTGGTTACTGGGAAAACTCTCCTGGTCAGCGCCAGGATAAAAGATTAAAAGGGGGGTTTGAGGACCCTGGCGTCGTACTTAACTGGACACTGTAATTTCAGATACCATCTGCACAGGAAGGGTCAATCGGACACGGATATGTGTAGGTTTTGCGAGCTGGTGTCTGAGACCTCGGAGCATGTTCTGTTCGAATGTCCCAGGCTTTGTGATAGGAGACTTAGGTTTCTAGGTGATCGCTTCATTTCGCCTTCCGACATCGCGAACATTTTGCCTAATAGGATAATTGGCTTTATAGGTAGCTTGAATCTGTAGGTAACTTTAGGCAGCACAAAAGACCTACATTGGTCACGGTGCATAGTGCCTTCTGATCTAATCTAATCTAAAGTAATGCGTAAAGCATATAAAAAATGCTAAAACTTTGAAGCCCATCAAAAAAATAAGAAAATATGACAAACAAAGTGCCACTTTATGAATATATAATTTTTTCTTATATGTTATTTTTTTATAAAATCATTTGGTTTAATTAAAACTGTAAATAAAATTCTTACCGTTTAAAAAAGTCCGATTTGGAAAATGGTTTAACACTTTTTTTATTTAGATTTTATATTTTCGAAAAATTACACTGTATATTGCGTTTTTTTTTGCAAAAACACAATAACAATAAGGAAAACATATGCATTCACGTCGAAATTGGAAACAGGCCACAATTGGATTAAAAACCTGAAAATTGGAGCAACATAAAAATCTGGACCAGTTGATCGCTTGGCTACGGTTGTGAACAAGGTAACTTACTCTTCTTTTCTTCACTTCTCCTCTAGGTCCTTGCAGCATCCTTGACGGACCTTGACATTATCCTTGAAGGTCCTTGACAAATCTTGTATGGTCCTTGACACATCTTTGAATGTCCTTGAGACATCATTGGATCACGGAAACATCTTTGAATTCGGACCAACAGAAGAAACGTGCCGTCCCAGGTAGTTGCCCTCACTCGGATAGAAGAAACCAGAGGGAGCGTGCCATCCCCGGTCTCTGTCCTCCTTTGAAATAGGACCAATCGAGGAAACGTGCTGTCCCTGATGGTTTTGTGCTCCTATGCAACAGAAGAAACCAGAGAAAGCCTGTCGCTGACCTCACGTGAACGTAGGCCAACAGAGCCGTTATTCCTCACCGGAATTTTCCGGGTGTGGTTCAGGAATAACAATCATTTCTGGAAAACTTGGTCCAGTTTTAAACACGATCTTCGGAAGTTTTTTCTACCAGCGAGATACTTCGACCGACTCGAAGACACGATGTAATTACTTCGTCGTATATTAGACAAATATATGGCAGCCTATCTTAGATTTACGAATTAATTATTTTGCAATTTATTACATTTCATTTTGGTTTTATAGACCAAATGAAAATATGATATTTGTCATTAAAAATTAAAATAAATACAAATTTAAGACTTCATCGCTGTTGGTGGGTAAGCTTTTTTGATGTCAGCGAAAAAATAATAGTTGTTTATGGCCTATTCGACTATACTACACCAAGTTTGATATTAGCAAGAAAATTTAAAAAGTTATAGCCCTAACCGACAGGCAAACATATATCTTAGGGTGCCCCTTTAAAATAGATTTGTCATTACACCACCCCAGTTTTATTGCAAATGGTTCCAGATGGAAGAAGTCGATTTTTTTGAAAAAGGTTAACCCATGCTGAAAGTCGGTCGAAAACGGGCAATATTGGAAAAAGGTGTGTTATTATTATTATAAATTCTCAAAAATTCCAACAAAAAAAATATTTCATTTAATATAAGCCTTGTTTCGTTCCTCACATTTACTATGGATATGAAAAAAACGATTGGCAGAACGATTAGTAAACAAATTGTTATTTTAAGGGACATTCGGTTCTAGAACAAGTTCCTGGGAGTCCAAAAGTAGGGTTTCACTGTGCACTAACCAGTTCCGGTTCTAGACTAGAACCGGCTCTAAAGCAACCTGCTCTTGTTTGGAGGCAAAGAACTTATTACAAATAAAGCAAACTCCATATAAAATGTATCGGTTGTAATCAGTGTTGCCAGGTTTAAACATTTATAGTCATTTTGACGATTTTTAGTACCCAAATTAACTAAATGGTGATTAGACGGTTTTTGCTTCCAAAAAGACGATTTTTTTAATGTGTAGGTTTATATCGTCACCTATAATACAAATTAGCGTAACGTAACTCTTTTTAAAGTTTTACATGAGAAGCAAAAAACGTAAAATTAAAAATATTAAAAATATACAAACAATTTTTTCTATTTATATTTAAGCTAAAAACACAACAATAGGTCTATTACAGAGGAAAAACATTAGTTTTGGAAATGTTTTTCAAGGTATGGCAGTTACGTTATTTTGCATTCGTATTTTCTGAAACAAAATGACGTATCATCAATGAAATTTAAAGTGAAACAAATGAAATTTAATACTAACAAGTGAGGTATCCCGACCCGGACCGGCAGATCTTAATGAATTTCGGATATGTTGTAGAGAATAAACGTTTAAAGGACACATCGTGTTTTCTTAGCTCCCCAATGCTTAGATCTTACTAAGTGGGGTCAAAAATTACCCCATTTTACGTTTTTACGGTTTATTCGTTCTATTAAAAGTAACTATAGACTTGGTACCAAATGAAAGGTTTTTAAAAGACACATTTACTGATGTGCAAATTATGCCCAAAGACTTTCATATATACTTTTTTTTAACCAAAAACGTGTGTTTTGAGTACCATTAATCAGTTGTTTTATTAAGAAATTTTAGTTTTATTAAGCATAGCAATGCCTATTTAATTTAATCAAGGGGCTATCTGAGCTTTATCCGATATTCCAAACCGTTCGGCTTTTATGCGACTTTCCCCGAAAAGCCTTTTTCCCCTATATTTCAAATAGTTAAAAAATGTGACAACTCTTGGTCCACTATATGGGCAAAACGGGTATTTTCATCTTTATTTAATATGAAATATTACAAATATATAATAAATAAAGAATAAGTTAATTAAAAACTTTGACTTAAAGTCGTCTGTTGTATATATGTATTCTAACATATGATGTATGTAAAAATTTAAATTAAATTAAAATTTAAATTCATCAATTATTAGTTTTCTATAATTAATAGCATAATTAACAAAATTATAAAGCCTATTCCTTCCATTTGGTATTTCGCCGTTTAAAATGTTTATCAATTAATTTTCCTCTAATTTGCCTAAATGTCTGAATCTGAAAGTATTGGGCATCATGCCATGAAATGCTGCAAAGTTTATTCTTCCCTTGCCTTCTATATTGTTGAAAGAATTGCAATTCAGTGGTAAAATATCGCAAATGGTTTGGAAAATTGTATTAATTTGATTTATATTTCTTGAGTTTTTAATATATTCTGATCCTTTACTGTGTAAATGTTGATAAAATCGCTATTTAAAGAATTTTCCTGCATTTGTATATGGTTTTTTGATTTTAAATGTTCCAACAGCATTGTACCTTTACTAAGCCATTTTTGTAATGAAATATTTTCAAATATAATATTGAATTCACTTGCAACTTGATTTAATTCATTTGCCCAGAAAATATTGTTTTTAAAATCAGCAACGATAGTTTATGAGGTAGCCTATCTTGGTTATATATAAAAATACTTTTTAAATATAATTCATATGTAAGTTTAATTCATATGTAAGTTTAACGTTTCTGCGTTTGTTTCTAATGTAAGTGCATAATTTGATGTAAACTCTGGTATTCTTAGCATTCTTTTCATAAAATACCGCTGCAATTTATCAACCTCATCAAAAAACCAACACCCAAATACCTGAGCAACGTATGATTGAATAGATAGAAGAGGGAGTAGTGTTTGTTGACATTTTACTTACATTTTTCTACATTGTAAGTTGCAGGGAAGACTTCCACAGGGAGACGATTCCACATACGGCTAGTGCTACTGAAAAACAAATTTTTTCTGCAAGGCTTTGTGCGATTTGCCGGACTATAGACAACAAACGGACGAGATCTACTTGACAAGCGGGTAGTAGGAATATAAACCCGAGCTCTCGGGATATATACACAACAAAGTAACACAACCCACATTCCGACGATGCTCCAACGAGTCAATAGAGTTAGAAACCCTTCTGTCGCTGCTAAACATCAACTCCCGTTGCACACTGTCCAGAAGCCCCTAAATAGACTTTGAAGCACCTGTTCATATATGTTAGTTGCATTCCATCTTCGGCCGGATGCAGGCGGTATATATAGTAAGGAGATCAGATGGAGTGAAGTATATCTTACACCGATTTAGAAACCAAGACACTTGAAAGCTTCTTTCGACACTTGAATGATGTGATTTGTCCCTCTATTTTTTATTTTGATTATGTATTTTTTTTTTGTAGCCCGTGGAAACTTATAAAACAAAACTAAATTTTTACCTATCAGCACGTAATGGGCAATAATGTATTAGTGATAGAAATCGCTTTTTCAAGTCATTTTGATCTGCATAAAGTGCATTTCCTTAAAAATTAATTTTTTTCAAGTTTTTAACATTAAAGTTGTACTAGTTGACCAATAATACTGCTCACCATATATTAAATAACTTTTTACTTATTGTGTTCGTTATTTTGCGAATTTTTATGTATATATCGCGAAACAACGCTTTTATCGTCAAATTTGAAAACGTTTGTGTCCTTTAGTTGGCAACCCTTTATTTGTGTGAGTCGTGTAATAATTTGTGCTCTTGATAATTTTTATTTAAATATTATTTTAATTGGATTTTATCCCGTATTTATTGTTTTAAATTGTTTTTATAACTTCCGTAAAGTGAGATTTATAAAGTGTATTAATGTTCATAGTGTTTTATGATTTCTTTGCTTTGCAATTTATTTAAAATAATTGATCTTTCTTTGTTTCATTGATTGTGCTTTGTTTTCTTATAAGTCTTTGCTCAACTGTTGTTGTTGGTACATTTTTTATGAAAATAATATTTAAAATCACGGTTCACGTAATCTATTTCTCAGACCTACAGATAAGCCATATAAACAGCTTCGCGGGTCTTAAGTTAAGCATTTTTGTAAAACTAAAAATTTTAAATAAAAATTATGAATTGAAAAAAAAAAATAAAAATAAAAAAAAATTTATTGGTGTTTATTTTAAAACTGGTTTGAGTTTATTTTTAATTATTAGATTTTTTTATTGCATACCTTTGTGCTTATTCATTTATATATTTATTTACACTCAGAAAATGTCGTGCTTATTTGCTGACTCTAAGGTTAAAAATGAACATCGTTTTTTAACATGCTGACTATGTGATAACCTTGCTCACTACCAGTGCGCTGGGTTTAATGGTAGGAATTTTGATAAAATAACTGAGTCATCTAAAGCTCTTCGGTGGTCTTGTGTCAACTGTAGGTCATTGGACATAAATTTTTATAAACTTTTTAAGGATGGTAAAGTAGGGTTTACTGAGATTTTTTTTTTTATTTAAGTCTACGGGATAGACAATTTTCTTGCATATAATAAATTGCAATAGTGTTTTAAATCTACGTATTTAGGAATACTACAGTACTTTTCGTTTACAGTCACATCGCTTATAGTCCATTTAGCGATATAGTCCATTTTTACACTTTTACTGTCATCTAAAATCAAATTGCATACAAAATATTTAGGATATAGTCCATTCACGATATAATCACATTTGGCTTATATGCCACTAAACTCTGGCTACTAAAAGTAAATTTATATGCAAATAATTTAAGTTATAGTCACAATACAGAAACTTTCTAATATAATTGTGAAATCTTGAATTTTTTTCGGTTTAAAATTATTTAAAAATTTAAGAGGCTAAAACGAAAATTGGAACAAGGAAACTGAGCTGAATCGTTTCAAACATCGTTTTTATATTCCAAATTTTCCACCTGTTATAATAATAAATAAATTGCATATAGTCACATTTTATGATGACTATATCACAATTTATTTATAGGCAACAAAATGGCATATAAAAAAACTAGCGATATAGTCACATTAGCGATATAGTCCACAACTTGTGTGCAACTAAGAGATGTGACTATAAGCGAAAAGTACTGTATTATATTGGGTTTAATTACATTAATATTTATGGAAAAATCTATAAAATTATAAAATTTATTAAAGTCGTCGCATAATCTTCTAAATGGATCAGCATTAGCATAGTTCACGCGAAAGTAATCAATATAAAATGGACTGGAGTTACGTGTTGGACGTTGAGGAACGTTAAATGTAAGATTGTTCACCAACAATTCAGAGCAAACGTCGCCATTTATCAGCTTGATTAAGAATGTTACATTTAGCATTTTTCTGCGGCTAATTATTGAAGGTAATTTAATTTGAGCTAACCTTGATTTATATGAAGGAAAATTAGTAGGATCAGGAAAAAGATTTCGTAAGCAAAAAATTAAAAATTGTTTTTGAACAGACTCAATAATATTACTGTTAACGTTGTAATACGGATCCCAGACAACGCATCAGTATTCCAAAATTGGTCTAACAAGAGACGTATACAATTGTTTTGTAATGCTTGTATCAGTAAATTCTTTAGCCCAACGTTTAATAAAGGCAAGTACCCCACGAGCTTTATTAGATGTCATAGTAATATGTTAAGTAAATGTCAGTTTTGTGTCCAGTAAAACACCGAGATCGAGAAAAACATTTACGAACTCCAACTGATGTTCACCGAGAAAATATTGACCAAGATCTCCAGAATTTCTAGAAAAACGCATGTACTTGCATTTACTTAAATTCAAATCCAATTAATTTAGATTGCACCTAACGAAGAAACTATTTAAATCAAGTTGAAGGTAAGCTTGATCACAAGTATCTTTATAGCTAAGGAAGATTTTAATGTCGTCAGCATACATATGCACGTTAGAAAATTTAATTATAGATGGAACATCATTTATAAATAGAGAAAATAAAATTGGACCCAGGTGGCTGCCTTGCGGTACTCCAGAATTTACAATTATTTTCTTAGATGAGGTATTATTAAACAAAACACATTGATCTCTAGCTGTTAGATAAGATTGAAACCAGTTTAAAGAGTTTTTTGTAAATCCCATCAAGTACAATTTTTTAATTAATAGGCAATGATTAACTTTATCGAAAGCTTTGCTGAAATCGGTGTATATTACATCAGTATGTTTTCTTTGATGAAACCACGGGTAATTAAAGTTGTAAGTTCTAATGGATTTGTCACTGTTGAGCGAAAACCATGTTGAACCGATGATAATATGGAAGCGACTTGATGACATAAGGAATCAGTGATGCATTTTTCAAACAGTTTGGGTATTGCACTTAGTTTAGCTATACCTCTTTCATTGGTAACATCAGATTTACTACCAGATTTAAATAGTGGTATAATGTAGGACTTTTTCCAAATTTTTGGGAAATAGCCATGTTTAATAGACAAATTAAAGATGATGGATAACGGAGTTGCTAAGGAATTAGCACAATTTTTTAGAATGCAGCTAGGAATACCGTCAGGGCCGCCTGAATAAGACGATTTAATTTTTTTTTAAAGCGCTAACAATAGAAGACGTGTCAACAAGAGGAAATGAAATTGACGGATGTTCAGCTATAGTAAAAGGATAATTATTAGAACTATCATATTCAGCATCTGTGTATGCAGTAGCAAAAAAGTCAACAAACATGTTACTGATCATCAAATAATCGCTAGATTCACCATTTAAATATTTCATTACTGGAGGGTAGCCGTCAGATTTTCTTTTAGACTTTACAAACTTACAAAAGGATTTAGAGTCACGTTTAAAGTTAAGTTTTATGTTATTAAGGTAATTTGTATACAACTTTAGATTCAGCAAGTTGTATTCTGCGCGGGCTACAGAATATTTACGATACTTTTGAAACCGTTTATTTTTCAAATTTTTTAGTTTAGATAATGATTTTGAGTTCCATGCAGGACAGAATTTTTTTATTACAGTGTGCTTCGGGATACATTCATCAAAGTAACCAAAAACAGTTTTATAGAAAGAAAATTCATTGTGTCTATAGCATCTGATGATCCACATAGAGTCCTCAGAATTTGTTGTTTGAGCAACAAATTTAATGGCTACAGAATGCTGAGAAAAAATCAATTTATCAGTCAATTTATCGGTACTCGGAGGAATATAGGAACAGGTTATAAAGACTTGTTTACGATTTAACTTTATTCTTACTCTAATAAATTCGATATTGCAAATAGGGTCGGTAGCAATTTCAACCGAAGGTAACTGGTTAGACACAGCAATTAAAACACCTCCACCAGTAGTATAAGCAATTCTATCCCGTCTATAAATCTGATAATTATTCAAAGTAATTTTCTAAATTTATATGTCGAGATAACGGCATCACATTTCAAATTTGATTTTATATAATGATTAATGTCATTAATTGTAGTTTCAGAAGCAAAGCGTGAAACAAATATCGATTTTTCTGTTGGTATTATTCTTAACGAATTTAAAGGAGTTTCATTATTATTTGTATTTGAATTTAAATAATTTCGATTTACATTTAACGAATTTTCAGCAGATCCACGCAAATTATTCAGTTCAGCAGTTTCCGCAGGAGCTGATACATTCATTTGTGGCACCGGGACAGCGATTTCCATAAGTTGAACAACATTTGTATTATCAGCGACAGTAATAACAGGACGAGGAGAAACAGAATCGGTTATGTTTTTAGGTTCAGCAATCACTGACTGAGCGTTTTGAGGTTGAAAAAGATTGTTTTCAGTTTTTTCCGCTTAGGTGACGAAAGTTGATGTGCACTTATCCAAATTTGGGAATTTTGTAAATAGTTAGCCAAACTTAGTAAGTTTTTGATGTACTAAAACAAAGTCGCTTTCATGTTGTTTAAACTCTTTTTTAGAACTTTTGAAAAAATTATAAAATTCCACACTGATAGGTCTGCATTTTGGACAGGTCCAGTGGAGAAATTTTCCATTGTCAGCAAGTGCATCCGATTGGCAACGAGTTGCATAATCTAACGGTGAAATTTAGAAAATTTGAGAATCTGTTCATTGATTTTGAGCTCTCAAGCGGATTGGGTGCTTCACCGAAACGGAAGAAGTCCTCTGGAAGGTTAGAGGTTGGGGATATTCCCTCAAATATTTCACCAACTTCGCCCGGTGTTTCCCAACTTTTTTCGTCTAATTCGCTTGGTACCAGGACTTTGGGACCGTCCAGTGGGACCATCGTGGATCCACCGATTATTTCTGTAACGGCGGCTATCAAGCTGGTAAGGGAGTAGGGGTAGTAGGTGGGGGTATTGGGGTGATGAGTAAGGAGAAGTCCGGTGATAATGGTCCCTGTTCAACCTCGTAGGACTGTTTTTGTGTCAAAATTCGCTCCGGATACAACTGTTTATGACTTAAGGAATTTTGTAGAGAAAAATTGTTCAGGTATAAATGGGTCCGATTTTAATGTTATTAAGTTTAAATTTTCGCAGCCTAGAGATATTTCTTCCTTTAGGATAATTGTGCCGTTGAATCTGTTTGATGTTCTCAATGATTAATCGTGTTGGCCGCAGGGTGTACTTGTCCGTGAATTTATCTATAGGGTAAAACGAGAATAGACAGACCCGCTGTTTGTATCAGAATGTGAGAGGTCTAAATACAAAATTGCATGAGGTTTGTAGGAATAGTTTTGGATGTTGCTATAGTATTATTGCTTTTACTGAGACTTGGCTGAATCCTGATATTTTTAATAGTGAGATTTTTTGTATTGATTATCATATTTATAGATGTGATCGTTATGGGAATGATTGAAATGATCTGAATTGCGTTCGGAGGAGAATGGGAGGAGGTGTTTGATTTCTGTACACTGCTCCAAATCTTCGGATCGCGTTGATTTTTCCAGTGCTAGTGATGTCGAATTTTTATGTGTTCGTTTGTCTTTTGATAATAAATATGTTTATTTTACCTGTTCATATATTCCACC
The DNA here is from genome assembly GCA_021234595.1 of Delia radicum. Lineage (NCBI taxonomy): Eukaryota > Metazoa > Arthropoda > Insecta > Diptera > Anthomyiidae > Delia > Delia radicum. The sequence continues at coordinate 116,904,847 of CM037851.1, forward strand.
TAGATCTAGTTTGCAAGTTTATCTGGATCATGCTAATTTGATACGTGAAGTTGTTAGCAGACTTGGTGAAATCGATATTATCATCGTTTTGGGCGATTTTAATTTACCTAAGGTGTCGTGATCATTGTGCCCTGATCTTTGTCGATTAGTACCGTTGTGTTCTTATAACGATTTGGATAAATTTTTCGATATCTTGTTTGATTCGTGTCTTACTCAGTTTAACAATATATCTAATATAGGTGACAAGTTTCTGGATCTTGTTTTTTCCAATTGTCCTGACATTTCTCTTTCTAGATCGTTACCGTTTGTTTGTCCTGAGGATAATTATCATCCAACACTCCTCATTGAGGTTGATATTATTGATTTTTCTAGGGCTCCCTGTTCTGAAGTTGTTTCCCTTAAACAGTTTAATTTTAGTAGGACGAATTATGATTTACTAAAATGCTTTTTAAGAGAAAAATTATGGCATTGTTTGAATAATGGACTGGATAATTGCATATCCTCATTTTATGATATTTTGTTTTCTGGGTTTTTGAGTTCAGTCGCTATCCGTAATAATAAATTTGTTACAATAATTTGTTACATAAATTTGTTTGGTTTACGAGTGAGTTGAGAAGATTAAGGAATGCATTAAATCAGAGATGTTATTCGGATTAGTGGGTTAAAATGATGACTAGGTTTTGGACCTATCCAAAGAGTTTTTATAGTTTTGTAAACTCCAAAAGAAAGATTAGTGGTTTTCCGCATCTATGAATTTTGATTTCAAAGAGTCTTCAAATGTTGTTGAAATATCTGATTTATTTGCAAAATTTTTTTAAAATACTTATTCTGCTGTTCCTGTATCAACAACTATTTACCAATCCAATCTTAATGTTTTTAATATTGGTTCTAATTTTATCATTACTGAGGACGAAGTTTTAAAAGGTTTAAAGAGTCTTAAATTTTCTAATTCACATGGGCCGGATGCTGTGCCTTCATCTATCTTGGTAAATTGTGCTAGTGAATTGTTTATTCCGCTTACTAAGATTTTTAATTATTCACTGAATATTGGCTACTTTCCTTCTTTTTAGAGAGAGAGTTTTATTATCCCCCTTCACAAAAATGGTAATCGACGTTGTATTGACAATTATAGAAGAATTGCGAAATTGAGTGCTTTGCCTAAGTTATTTGAAAAGATTGTCACTGACAGATTGATTCATATGGTAGGAAATTTAATATCTCCACACCTGCATGGTTTTGTTAAGGGAGATCTACAACAACAAATTTAATGGAATTAACCTGTCATGTCTTTAATGCTTTTTCGTGTGGTTCTCAGACCGATGTTATCTACACAGATTTTAGTAAGGCTTTTGATACGGTCAGTCAAAATCTTTTAGTACACACATTAGGTGCCTTTGGTTTTCTTCCGAGGCTTTTAAATTGGATATCGTCATACTTGAAGGATCGAACTCAAAGGGTTATGTTCAGAAATCAAGTATCTAGGAAGATATTTGTCACGTCTGGTGTGCCGCAGGGTAGTCATATTGGTCCTATTTTATTTGTTTTATATTTAAACGACCTTCCGTCTATTATTAATAACTCTAGAATCTTGATGTATGCAGATGATGTTAAGCTAGTTTTATCCTTGAATAGTAAATCAGATTGCATTTTGTTACAGAATGATATTATAAAACTTGCTGAATGGTGTGGTTTTAATGGGATGTCTCTTAATTTGAGAAAGTGCAAGAAATTGTCTTGTTACAGGTCATGCCCAATTCAGTTTGATTACTTCGTTGGAACTTATGGGTTGGAAAATGTTGTTTCGTTTTTGGATTTAGGTGTCTTACTTGATCATAAGTTAAGCTTTAATGTACAATGTACAACCGTAAAAGGAAAAAAACAAGAAGGGTACCCGGTGAAGAGTTTTTGCGGGGAAACGGTGAGCTTAGGAATTTTTATATTTTAAAAAAATTGTGATAATTTGGTGGAAGCAATTAAGAAAATTTTTGCAGTTCCAAAATTTTAAAAAGTGTTTGGTATTGTGTGTGTCATTAGGGTGGCATAAATTTTTTTTTATCTCGATTTTTTTTTACAAAAAAAATAAATATTGAAAAGTGTTTAAACCGAAATTTCTACGAAATAAAATCGTGACGCGAGACAAGTTAATGAAAAATTTTATACAGGGTGCTACAACAGGCTCTCAACAATTTTCAAAAAAAAAATCTTTTTTTAATTTTTACTACAAAATTTTGAAACGGAAGTTTATTTCGAAAGCAAAAATAAATTTTATTAAAATTTCTACTACAGAGTGCTGTAAAAAGCTGTAGTCAAAAAAGAATTTTTGTGCGTCAAATCAGATTTTATTTGAAGTCAAATCGTGAATCTTGAGGAGATTACAACATTTTACAAAAAATCGTTTTTTTTTTCTGTAAATCTTTGATGATACAGGGTGGTGCAACAAGAAACCCTCAATATAAGGAAAACCTGTTTATTATCCTACCACGTAAAGTGGCCCGAGGAAAATGTTTATAAATTGTTAAATTTGGTGAAATTATCGGTGTATAACCAGAATTTTATTTTCCCTTTTTTACGAAAGGGTGACCCAGGAAAGCGGCTACAAATTTTGAAAATATTTTTGAAAGCTGAACTACACTTTAGCCAAAATTGTTGGTTAACTAAAAATTTTTCTATATTGATATATTGAATAAAGGGTGATCCCATAAAAAAGGAAAAATCTTATTTTTCTCGTTTTTCGCATATATTTTGAAATTTTTTACAATACTGATTGGAGAAAAGAGTGGGTAATTTATTTGTGAATTTTAAGCACATATTCAATTGTTTTTAAATTTTTTTTATTGTTTACGAAAAAAATCTTGGATTTTTTTTTGGTGAAGAATTAGTTGGATTTGTTTTTTTTTTAAAAAAAAAGCGGTTGAATTTTAAAGCAATATTACACAGAGAAAAATTATTTGATAATTTTTATAAAAATTTATAGTGGTTGTAAAATTTTTGATTGAAATTTTATAATTTTGCTTGGCAAATTTAATCCCAACTGGAAAAAACGTACTTCAAGTACGAGGCCCTACCGGAAAAAGTTATTTGAAGCTTTATCTCAAATATTTTGAAAATTTTAAGAGATTGATAACTTAAAGTAAAAGTTAAAACCCCCGGGACAAATTTATTTGAAATCCTTAAAACAAAGTCTACTGAATTTAAAAAAGTTTTTATTTGAAGTAGTCTCAAAATGGCTAAAAGGAAATGCAAACATAGCATTTTGCAGCTAACTGCCTTCATCACTAGTTTTGATGAAATTTCTCAGGATACTTTCACAATTTCGTTGTTAGAGGTGAAAAAAGAGGAATTAGATAGAAGGTGGTCGAAAATGGTGTCTAGTTATGAAAGTTACATGGAAGGAGATGATAAGGTAAAAGAAGAAGATATTTACCAAGATGAGGTTTCAATTAAGTACGAAGAGGCTAGCGAACAATATCAGGTTGTGAAGACTAGAATTTTAGAGATGATCAAGGCTAAGTCAGCAGGTCAAGGAACAAATCAAGAGGTAGTTCGTCTTTCCGCTCTTAAATTACCCACTGTAAAAATTCAGAATTTTGAAGGAGGTTTTAGCAACTGGCCTGCATTTAGGGACATGTTTATGGCAGCGATCGGAAACGAGCCATCAATAGCTCCAGCACACAAACTGTATTACCTGCTACGCAATACGACTGGGGAGGCCCATGATATGATCAAAGATTATGATCTAGTAGATTCAAATTTCGATATCGCTTGGAATGCGTTGAAAAATCGCTATGAAAACATAAGAATCTTGATTAATACCCAAATTGACAAAATCAAAGTCATTCGTACCCCTCCAACGGAGAATTTAAAATTTTTGAGAATTTTTCAAAATACGGTCAACGACTGTCTTTCAGTCATAGGATCATTTCGGATCGATATACCGAGTAATGACCCGTTTCTAATGAACCTTTGCGCTGCAAAGTTACCGGAAGAAACGTCTCGGGCTTGGGAAGACTCTTTAGTTGATCATAAAGAGCTGCCTACTTGGCAACAGCTCAGCAAATTTCTCACAAGTAGAATTGAAACTTTAGAGACTTTTGCCAATTTAAGAAAACCAGTCGGTAAAGAACATCATGATTCTAAACCTCAAGTATTTTATTCTCACACTGAAACCGACAAAAGAGCATTCAGCTGCAAAAAATGTCGACAAAACCACCCGTTAAGACTTTGTAAATATTTCAAGTCACTGTCAGTTAAGGACAGAATAAAATTCGTTTATGCCAATAAATATTGCACTAATTGTTTTTCGACAAATCATTTTAAATCGAATTGCCAAAGTGCCAACTGTTGTACCAGATGCAATCAGAGGCATCACACCATGCTTCATCTTGAAACCGAAGACAAGCTGAAAAGAGTTACCGCTCCTAAGGAAACGCCGCAAAATTATCATCGAGATAATGAAAGACCATCCGGGTCCGGCACTCAAAATAAAACGAACTCGTCAAATTCACAAGCATATACTGCAAATGTAAATCAGAAGGAAACCGTTTACGTTAACTTATCTCAGCATAAAAATCAGAGCAATTGTGGTACCAACATTGGCTCATTTTATGCCTTCACGGCCTATTCCCATCCATAATCTAAGCGAAATCAAGGATTTAGTAGTCGCAGACAAATACTTTTATAAACCTGCTTCAATTGATATGATAATCGGAAGCGATTATTTGCCTTTCATCAACTTAAAGGGCGTTAAAATGAACATTGGAAATTGCTTTGAAGCTAGAGAATCCCACTTTGGGTGGTATTTGTTAGGGCCTGAACCTGTTAACGACGTCCAAACTTTTCATACAATGGTTTCGCCATCCCGCGATCAGATTCTCCATGAAGATTTGAAAAAGCTTTGGGAATTAGAACAGCCCGAAAAAAGCAATATTGAGTCCGAAAGCGACATTATTTGTGAAAATTACTTTCAACGTACCACAAGCCGACAACCTCACGGCAGATACATAGTTCGCCTCCCATTTAAAGAGCAGTTTCCGACTGAAATTTTTTTGGGCCTCTCCAGAAATATGGCACTCGAGCAGTACTACAGAATGGAGAAAACTTTAGAAAAAACTCCTGATTTAAAGTCCCAGTACACAGAAGTTCTCCAAGAATATTTAGACTTGGATCACATGGAACAAGTTGTACACTTTGAGCCCAAAGCTGAAAAATATTCGTAATTTTTTCTCCCACATCACGCAGTGATCAAACCAGAAAGCAAAACCACAAAAGTACGAGTGGTATTCAACGCCTCAAAAAAGACGGCAAGTGGTTTCTCGCTTAATGATGTTTTGTATCAAGGTCCAACTCTTCAAAATGATTTGATGCAGCTTGTGCTAAGATGGTGCAACTATAGGTTTGTTTTCACCGGAGATATACAAAAAATGTATCGCCAAATCTTGGTCCATGAAGCGGACCGTCCTTATCAACAGATTTTGTTTCGCAGCGAAGCTGATGGTAACGTGAACTCGTTTGAACTAAAAACTGTCACGTTTGGCGTAAATTGCGCCCCCTTTTTGGCAATAAGAACCCTATTGCAGTTAAGTAGTGATTGCAAAAATTTGTCCCCAAGGATGCCTTGATGCCATTTTGAAAAATGAAGTCTACGTTGATGACATCCTGTCTGGTGGACACACGATTGAAGAAGCCAAGCTCAAACAGAGTGAGCTTATAAAGGCCCTAAAATCTGCTGGATTCCCGTTGAAAAAGATGACAGCAAATAATAAGTTGCTGCTCGAAAATTTGCCCCGGGAGGATCTTCTAGATGAAGATTTTTTGAAATTTGACGATTCCAGTACGATTAAAACTCTTGGAATTCGATTCATTCTACTATGTTGTGGAACCCATTGAAATTGCTGCATCTACTACAAAAAGAAGAATTTTGTCAGTGATAGCAAGATTGTTTGACCCTCTAGGTTGGTTAGGCCCAGTCGTGATAGTTGCAAAAACTCTTATGCAAGAATTATGGGAAGGAAAGTCTGACTGGGACGAAGGGGTGCCTACACCCATACTGATAAAATGGAATTCATTTATAAAGAACTTGCCATTTATCTCCAGCATTAAAATTCCTAGATGGGTGGATTTCTTACCACAGTATCGCATCCAGATACACGGCTTCTGTGACGCCTCAGAGAAGGCATACTGCGGTTCTATATATATCAGAACAGAAAGTCCAGAAGGCCAATTTAATAGTCATTTGCTAGTTGCAAAAACTAAAGTAGCCCCTATAAAGCGGACTACTATTCCCAAGCTCGAACTTTGTGGAGCTTTATTACTTGCTAAGCTGACCCGAAGCTTAGTCGCGAACTGCCAGTTCAACTATGAATTGTTCTTGTGGACAGATTCATCAATAGTACTGGGTTGGTTACAGAAACCCCCAAATACCCTAAAGACATTTGTCGCAAATCGTGTGACGCAAATTATTAGCATCGCCAGCACATCCCGCTGGAAGCATGTGAGAACTGAAGAAAATCCTGCAGATATGGCACAAGAGGCTGCTCCCCTCAGGAACTTGCAGAAAACCAACTTTGGTGGCACGGACCCACCTGGCTGAAACTTCCCACAGCACAATGGCAAATCCCGCGGACTTTTGATCCAAAAGATTTGGAGACCAAAAAGTCTGTAAACTTCCACTGGATGTACAAAGTACAGATGTACTAGAAGAATTCTCTTCATTTGAAAGGGCGTTACGAGTCGTCAGCTATCGACTTCTATTTATAAACCGCGTCCTTAAAAAACCCTTTGCAACCGAAAAGTTCATTACAGCTCAAGAAATCAGCTCTGTGAAAACTCGGCTCATCTCATTGGCTCAAAAATCCTATTTCCGCAAGGAGTACGAATGCTTAAAGGAAAAGAAACCTTTGAGTCGCAGGAGTAGATTACTCACCTTAACTCCTTTTATCGACAAAAACGATCTTCTACGTGTTGGTGGCAGGCTTAACAACTCAGGGTTAAGCTACGAAGAAAGAAATCCAATTATCGTCCCAGAAAGATCTCGACTGGCAAAACTTCTCGTCGATTTTACACATCGCATTCTGTTGCACTCTGAGCATCATATCATGTTGCGAGCAATTCGATAGGGATTCTACATCCCAAGATTACGAAACTTGGTACGAAAATGTATTCGTGAATGTAAGGCGTGTACGGTCTACAAACATAAGTTCCAGCACCAAATCATGGCCGCCCTCTCGCCAGAACGAGTAAGCTTTTCCCTACCATTCACGTACACCGGAGTCGATTTTGCGGGCCCTTTCAACATAAAGTCTTCGACTTTGCGAAATGCCAAAAATCTAAAAGGATATGCAGCTGTTTTCGTTTGTTTTTCTACCCGAGCCGTTCATTTAGAAACTTGTTCTGACTTCTCAACCGATGCCTTTTTAGCCTGCTTCGACTGATTTATTGGGCGTAAAGGTCTCCCGAAGACCATGTTCTCCGACAACGGTCGAAAATTCCTCGGCGCAAGCTACGCGCTACTGAAAAGCCATAACAGCTTCCTCCAGTCAGCAGAAAAGAGGCTGATCGAAAAATACACCACTCTTGGTTTCACCTGGTCCTTCATACCGCCGTATGCACCTTACATGGGTGGCCTCTGGGAAGCCGCCGTGAAAAGTATGAAATCCCACCTCAAAAAGGTAACTTGTAATCTCTCTTTTACCTTTGAAGAATTTACAACTCTTCTTGTTCGAATTGAGGCAGTATTAAATTCAAGACCACTGTCATCTTTAACTGAAACCCCGAACGAAATTTTACTACTGACTCCAGGTCATTTACTTCGAGGAGCTGCGATCACCGCTCTGCCAGAAGCCCCTGCGGAACCACCACTTGAGAACTTGCCGTATTTAAAACGTTGGGAACGATTAAAAGCACTACAACACATTTTTGCACGAAGGTGGAAAACCGAGTATATAACCGAGCTACAACGCCGATTCAAATGGCAAAAGGAACGTGACAACCTCAAACAAAATGACATCGTCATCGTCAAAGAAGACTTTTTACCTCTGTATATCTAGATGAGAGAACGCCCACGATGCCACATACGCCATATCCAACGTCAACGCCGCCAGCCCGTTTATAATCAGAAAGGTGGCTCAAGAGTTGCCGGAATTAACACCAGTAACAAGCCATGATGGGAAGATATGTGGTCGATTCATCATGGAACCGTGGTTTACCCACAATGAGCGAGATTCCTTCATGATGGACTTGATTCTCTGTGAGCGTCTGGGGTTCGTGGCACCCCCCTCATTGAAGGATGAAGCCCTAAGCCGCCACTTTGCCAATTACTCCCCGTTGGTTCATCCTCTCTTCCATGCATATCGAGAAATTGACGGTGTATTGGGAAAAAGGTAGCGGACAGAATCCTATTGCCAAACATCCAACAACCAGCTGCTGACCTGCCCCGTATCCAGCAGTCCACATTTGGGTGGATAATATCCGGACCTAGGAAGAGATGTTCTTGCCATTTTCCGGCGGGAGCATGTTGAAGCGACTTCAACAGTTTTTAATTAATTTCTGCTAAATTTTCTATTTTTAATGAATTTACTCTTTTAAACATTATTGATGAGGTAGACGGCCATCCGCGCCAACTTCACCTCTCTTTTTTAAAGAATTTGTCTTTAAATCATAATTGTAAATTTATATTGTATTGGTATTCCCATTTTGATACACTCATTGGTGTCAAAATATAAGAGAACATGAAGTTCTGTTTTATTCTCTCTCTTTTGAGTTGATCTGTGGTAATGAATAAAAGGCTGGTTGTTCTTTCTTTAAGCTCTTATGAGCAACTGATTTTATTATTAAATTAAAAATACTTAGAACTATTTAAACATATTATTATATAGCGTGGATTTCGCAATGTAAGCAAAATCCCACGCTAGTAAGATTGGTGAGAAGTTGACAAACAACATTCCACAAAGTGTGGGTCTCCAGTTACATACAGACGGTATGGTAACGCAGACTTGTCAAACACACTACACCTCAATTTTTAGGAAAAAGATCGATCAATCAGAGTATCTTATTGATCGGTCTTTTTATATAACTTATTTAATAAAAATATTACATTGCATTAACAAGAGGAAATTTAAAACAACGATCTTAAATAAGAAACTATTTCTAATAATATTGGTTTCAATTTATTATAAAACTTTTTAATGAAAATAAAAAAAATGATCAAAATAAAAGATAATTAGAGAAAGGATTTAAGAGACGATTTAAATTATTGCAATTCATCTTCATAAAAAATTTGTTCAAAAATAAAATGTATCGCTTAAGTATATAAAAGCGAAATCAACCAACATTTTTATCTCTGTATTATTTGTAACTTATGTTATCATTTTTCTCTATAATACTATAATTTTCAAATGATTTGTCAATTCACTATGTAATGCCTTAAGATCAAACACATCACATGCCTTTCAATTACATGTACCCGCCGGTATGGCCATTACCGCAAGGTCATTAATGTCAAAGAATGCGATGTTTTCAAAGAAAAATGGGACTTGGTAATAATTGTATTTCCCAGTGTCCAAGTTCATAAGTAATAATTCAGGTAATAATATTGGTTGTCATTAAAGGACATGCGAGAATTATCAGCGATATTTATTATAGATTGTGGGTATTTTAATACCATAAATAATTGCGCTGTGTCTAAATATATTAAGAATTTATCATTAATTAAAGAATGTTTTGCTGTTTACACTTAGTGTAATAGCTAGTTGACCGAAAAATAAAAATTTTAGATTTACATAATAATTTATAGATTTTATCAGAAAATCCGATTGGCAGTGCAGCTCGTTGATCACTGCAAGGTTAACTTTTTACCCTTTTCCTCTTACTGAATCGTTCTATTATTATTTTTATTATTATCAATTATCCATGGTGCTACTAATGTCTAATGTAATGTTCGAATACATTAGCAATTTAGTTGTCTTATTCATTTGGCACGTCGTTTTTCTTTATTAAGTTTTAGGAAAAGGACTCTAATTGCCGGTCTCGGGACCTGAGGCGCGTGGAATTATTTCCAATGCCTTTAGCAATAGCTTGCCTTAACTTCAAAACACTAAGTCTATTTAATAGACTTGGTATACAACTTCTTCGGAATTCTAGTTCCGGTATTGGGTTTCCTGTCTTTATTTGACACAATATTTAAGCTTTGATCAAGCTGCTCTATCAATTTAAGATCAGAACTCTAAATATTCTTTTGGAATACCCCGGTACTAACAACAATCGCGATTGCGCATTTCTATAATGCTTATCAAAAAGTGCACTTTTTATTATTCCATCCAAAATATATGTGGCCTATTTAACGGGCTCCGTTCACCTCGCCTTGCCGTCTCATTATTCAAGACTTAGGATGATTGAGTCTAGGTCAATATCCTTTTAACAAAGGGGCTGGCTAATGTACCGTATATATATAATTCATCATGAATTATCTTCATAACGCGCTGCCATTTATTATTTAAAATTTGATGGACGTCTCCCTCAAATTTATATTAGTCTCATTTGAGACTATAAGCACCTCTATCAAAATTCAGTAAGGGTAAATATACTGTTAGTAATTTCTAACGTATTTGCATCTGGGTAGATATGTTGTGACATAATGAAGTATAAGAATCAATTTTTGATGATTGATGCATCCGTATAGTATGCACAAGTGTTGAATCTATTGCTTTTGAGAGCAACGAAATCGAATCAATTTTTGATTCCGAAAATGAGATCCATATGACGGAAACCGAGTCCGTATCGCGCAGTTTTATTTAAGTCTACATGAAATTTATAGACGGAAACTGAGTCGAAATTGCATGGTTTCATTTAAGTCATGTAAAGTATATAAATACTTTTAATACGCGGATTAATTCAACGTTATCACATTGCGAAATAATCCATAATTGGATCAATTTGTACGTACTACACAAATAGTGCGTTGTAAGGAAATGGTTAATCTCCAAAAAAAATAAAATAAAGGCTCAAATCCGAGGAAAAAAAGGATTTCCTAGAGAATTTTGAGACATCTTAGCAATTTCAAAAGAACCTTAATATTTACAACAATAAGAAATAATAATTACAACAAATATAGTTGTAAAACAATTAAAACGCAACAAAAAATATTCAAAGTTTCTTTGGAATAAAAAAATTATATTCCCTTAATAATGATGATTTGACTTAGGAACGTCTACAAAAATTTAATTTCAAAGACTCTACTATTTCAATTCAGTATTACTTTAGAAAATTCCCAATGTCAATTCGCCTGTTATAAGGGTTTTTCTTGTTGTTTGCAAGGAAAACTATAACGAATTTTTATCCATTGGTCATGGCATCATTTTCATAAATACAAAAATGATTCATTAAATTTTCTTTAATATCGGAGAAACTTTATTTTTGTATCGTTGGAGATTTTCCGAATTTCCAACTTTAGTTTACGAAATTTATTTAATATAGAAACAAAAATTTGATAATATTAATAATTGGACATTCAAAAATATTTTTAAAAATTCCATGGAGTTTATTATACTTCATTATATTTGGTCGGTCTAAAAAAAAATAAATTAATGATTAAATAGTGTGGCATACTTTTGTGCACAGATTAGTGCTGCCATTTAATCATTTTCTCGCATTCCTAGTATTGGAGAAATGATTCCAAATAAGGATAACTTTAATGTAAAGTTATTAAATTTTTTCGTAAATATAAGATTTTTGGCACTTTAATGCACATGAAAGTGTGGCCAGTTCTTTAAAATCAAGAATAAAATTTACAGTGTAAAACACTGGTCTTATCCATCTCTGTCAATAATGCAACCCATTACATATGCAAAAATCAAGTTTACATTGATTTACTTAAACTAAGTTTAATTGGGCTGTTATTAACAGGGATTTCGATTTGTTAGTTGTTTTCAGTAATTAAAAAAAAATTATATATTTGTCGTGGCATTCGTTATCCGTCACCTTCAGGTAGACAGATCCCAATTGCAACGGCAAATATAGGTCATACATCATTTGATGACCGGTAGATTTTTATTGCACCAGGGGAGTGTCCCGTAGGAGTCACCATAGTCAATAAAAATAGTTATTAGATTGTTAGTAATTTTTTTTTTTTAATAATCAATGAACTTCAAATAATATTCAATGATCTTGAAAAGATAATCTTTTATTAAAATATTTTTTTTTATTTGAACTTTCTTTCTCTTTTTTTTTTTGTGTTAATTTCAATTAACTAATTTCATATTGTTTCTTTCGTATTGGTAATTATAATATATCAATACCATGTTTAAACAATCCTCTGTTTTTGCAATGTAAAAAAAAATGTTTAAAGAGACATAGATAAATAAAATTTATTTTCTTTGAATAAATTTATATTTGTTTGTTAAAAAAAAAATTGTTTAAAGATTATTTTGTAATTAATTGAATTGTGTGAAAAGACCACGGTAGTTAATTGATTACTTTTCAATATTTTCAATAAAAATTAAACTTATAATTTTTTTTTGAATTTATAATTTTTAAATTCAAGTTTAAAATTTTGAATTTATAATTTTCAAATTTTAAAACAATTTTATAATTTTAAAAATGTTTAATTTAAATTAAAATTTATAATTATTATATTAAAACTTATAACTTTTAAATGAAAATTTAAAAAAAATATTAATTGAATCTTATATATTGAATCTTATAACATTTAATATTTAACATCTGAACTTGTACTGTACGGAACAGACGATGCTATAGCTTAAACTATGTTTACCTTGTTTAAATCTGTTATTGATGTTGTAATATAATGGTTGTTATCTTGTTGATTAATTTTCATCTTACTGTTGTTGTATTTGTTGTAGTTTTAAGTTGTTGTGGGTTGAATTAGCATTTTTCTTCTTCCAAACCATGCATTGAAGAACATTAAGATGGGTTGATTTTGTCCATCAGTTTCACGATATTCAAACATGTCAATCATACCATTGAAGCCCATAGATTCACCAGTGAAGAATTGGAAGTTCTTGAAGCGACCCAAAATATCTTTCATTACTTTGTTCATGTTGGTCTTGTTTTCCTGGTGGTGTTTTGGCCACACCACCCTTGGAGCACTTGGCGTGTGTCTCCGGCAATGTTTGTTACATTGCATCTTCCTTCATCAGGATGCACTTGCTTCAGTATTTTGCAATTGTAGATGGCACAATTTATGGCAATTGTAGATGGCACAAATTTTTTTTTTTTTTTTGTTCAAAAAAAAAAAATTTTAATTTTGTTTTATTCTGTTTTTTTTTTTTTGTATTGTTAAATTTGTGTTGAAAATTACACTACACTTATAAAATGTTTTTTTTTTTCACTTAAGGGTCAGGTCCTGTTGGACCCAACCCTTTATTATATATATATATACTACACTAAACTGGCAGGATCGCCATGTGGTAATGAATAAAAGGCTGGTTGTTCTTTCTTTAAGCTCTTATGAGCAACTGATTTTATTATTAAATTAAAAATACTTAGAACTATTTAAACATATTATTATATAGCGTGGATTTCGCAATGTAAGCAAAATCCCACGCTAGTAAGATTGGTGAGAAGTTGACAAACAACATTCCACAAAGTGTGGGTCTCCAGTTACATACAGACGGTATGGTAACGCAGACTTGTCAAACACACTTCAGATCTCATTATAAAACTACCACCACGGTTGTGTAGATTTAAGTTTGTAGATAAGAATTTATTATACTATTGATAATCAAGAAAGCAAGAGGCTTTCTAATAAAACCTCCCTCTTTTTGTTGAATTTTAAATTCAAAGTTTTTTTATTTGCTAAAAAAAAACACCCATAAAAGTGAACTTAATTAAAAGTGAAATTAAGATCAGCTTTTCCATTTAGTCCTTTACACTTGGACTTCTACATTATTTATATTTAAATTATCAAGGTATAAATGTCCCCATGCTAAAGTATCTATTTTATTTTCACAAATAAATCCCTTATCATCTAAGTTGTTTAACGCAACTTTAGTAATATGTGTAGTGTATAATGTATGTAATTTTGATCTAAAAACATACATATCTCCATAATAAATTTTATCAATATTTTTAGTCTATCAACAACATTACGTTTTACTCATTTAGCTTTTTTATTTCTTTACAATCATCTAATAATATAGAATACATTTTGGATCTTAAACCAACGAATTTCCTCATAACAACACCATTGTTTTCATCTTTCGTCATACCAAAAACTTTTTTATTTTTTTGTAGAATGTTAAACGGGTTATTTATTGGATAATCTGATGTGTCATAGTTATTATCAATATCACTTATCATGTCTTTATAAAAATCTTCAGTGTGTATAGTGTAAACAAAAGAATCCGTGTCCATATAGTTTAGAAATATATTATCACCATATTTCGGTATCATAACTTCATAATGAAAATCATACATTTTAAATTTTGAAATTTCTAAAATAGAAAACCCCAAATAAATTGGTTTGTTATAATAAGAATGGGTTTTTTCTAACTCAATCGCTACCATATTATCTTCAAATACACTAACCGAATTGAAGTTTGGTTTTGCAATCAAATTACCATCATTTTCCCAATGGCTTACAATTTTTACTATCTTTCTTTTGTCTATGTTTTCCATGGTTTTCCCATAGACAGCATTATTCAATAATTTAAAAAAAATTTTCTCAAATGTAGTTTTAGCCTCTTTTCTAAGTTTATTAATTAATAAAATATATTTTTCTAGCCATGGCGATTGTTTAAATTTTAGGACTCGATGTATTTTCTTGAGTTTTAATCCATGTTTTAAACATTGCGTTAAATTTTTATAATGAATGACGTAGTGCTCTTTGTCATTTAAATCCGTTACTAATTTCTTCTGTTTTGCATGTGGTGTTTTTTTATTTTCACAACAAAATGAAAAATCATTGTGTTTTTCATGAATATGAAAAGGGTAAATTAAATCAACCTCTAGAATATATCCAATGTTAGGATAGGAAAACATCAAATTAACGTCAAAATTGTTCACATCATTTACCGACCCAAATTCACCCTCTGGTAATGCTTGCGACATTACCCAACCATATAAATTGTTCGCATTCAAATACATAAGATATTTATATGGTAAGTTTGGATTGAAATCAGTCATATACTTATTATTGGCTACAGAATGCCTTTGGGAATATTGCACAATCCCTCCACGTATTCTTTTTGAATAAATAACATCATATTTATATCTGTCAATAACTCTAAATTTATTTTGATCATTTTAAGCATAGCTTCCCACGAAAGTCCAGGAGCCGTATAATAATGGCAAGGATCTAATTTATATATGTCTTTACACACTTTTCTAAAATTTTCAAAAACGTCTACCAAAAGCAAAACATGCGTTTTCAAATGCAACATTAAATAATCATTTAATGTTTTACATTTAAATGTTTCCCATACATTTTTCGCATGACAATAATCTTCAGGAGAACATTCAGTAACAGTTAGTTTATTAAAAAAGTATTCTCGTTTCGGTAATAAAGTTTCATTTAGCTTAGATTCTGAATTCATATACTCATAAGGAAAAACCCCTTTCCTTATCAACAAATTAAATTCATCATCATTTGAAAATTGTGATTTAACAATTTTCAAATCAACTTCTGATAAATTTTTGACTAATAATTCCAAGCTTGAAGGCATAAATCTTAACGAATCTATAAACCTTATTTCTATGCTTTCACCATCCTCTGCGTATATAGTCTTTGATAAAGATATGTATTTGTATTTGTATTTATTTAGTCTATGGAAAAAATCCTTACAGACAATATCATAAAAATTACATAAGTAGATACCTAACATAATATCACAGAAATCAGACATTCAAAGTTAAAATTGTACTACGTTTAACAAAGTTAACATTTTTTGAAAAATCGATACAATTATAAAAATTATTAAAATCATTGCTCATTCGTAAAAGAGGATCAGCATCAGCATCAGCATAATTTTGACGGTGAAATGGAATAAATAGAGGAATATAGTACCTCGTTGGGCGTTGAGGAACATTAAATAACAGGTTATTGACGAGGAATTCCGAGCAAATTTCACCATTAATCAGCTTGAATAAAAACGTAACATTCATCATTTTTCTTCGGCTTTCCAAGGTTGGCAACTTGATGCGAGCCAGTCTAGTAGTGTAGGATGGAAGATCAGCTGCAGCCCCCAAATAAAAACTCCGTAAACAGAATAGCAAAAATTGTTTTTGGACGGACTCAATTAGTTGGATACGAACATTTTCCTGAGGATCCCAGATTATGGAACCATATTCCAAAATTGGTCTTACAAGGGAAGTATAAAGTTGCCTTGTGATATTCGGTTCAATGAATTCTTTTGCCCATCGTTTGATAAATGAAAGCACACCGCGTGCTTTATTTGCAGTCAAAGTAATATGTTGTATAAAAGTTAATTTAGGATCCAAAAGAACACCAAGGTCATTAAAGGTATCAACTAACTCCAACTGATAGCCCCCTAAAGAATAGAAATCGGGAACACAGAATTTTCTGAAAAATCTCATATGTTTGCATTTTTTCAGGTTTAACTCCATTAAATTTAAACTGCACCATTCGTTAAGACTGTCCAAATCTTCCTGAAGGTATATGTGATCAGAAAAATTATCGAAGCTATGGAAGATTTTCACATCATCAGCGTACATTAAAACATTTGAAAATTTAATCACTAACGGTAGATCATTAATGAATAACGAAAACAAAATAGGACCAAGATGGCTACCCTGAGGTACTCCTGATTTAACATCAATATTCTTAGATAAAGAATTGTTAAATAGAACGCGTTGTTTTCTGTTACTTAGATAAGATTTAATCCAATCCAAACCGTTGTTTGTGAATCCCATTAAAAATAACTTTTTTACAAGAAGATTGTGATTTACTTTGTCAAAGGCTTTGCTGAAGTCTGTATAAATAGCATCAGTATGTTGGCTTTTGGTAAATCCCCGGTTAACTAAAGTTGTAAGGTGTAACAGGTTTGTAGTTGTAGAGCAACCTTTTCGGAAACCGTGTTGAAATGGTGACAATACGGAGGAGATATTATGACATAGTTGTTCTGTTAAACATTTCTCGAATAGTTTTGGGATATTACTCAATTTAGCAATACCTCTATAATTTGTTACCGCCGATTTATTACCAGATTTAAATAAAGGTATAATGTAGGACTCCTTCCACTGTTTAGGAAAATAACCGTATTTGATGGATATATTAAACATAATCGATAGAGGAGTAGCTAAAGCATGAGCACAATTAATTAGCATGCAACTGGGTATGCCATCAGGTCCATGATAAAATGAAGATTTTAAGCTTTTAATACATTTTTTTATATCTGAAGTGGTAAGAAGTGAAAACGATAACGACTGTTGTTCAGTTAAAGGGATTGGATAATTGACAGAATCATCATAGCGAGCATCAGAATACGTAGTTGCAAAAAAATCGGCAAACATGTCACTTATCAGTAAATCATCGCTAGACTCATTAGATAAATATTTCATGACAGGTGGATATCCACAAGACTTCCGCTTTGAATTAACAAATTTATAGAACGCCTTCGGATCTCGTTTAAAATTTAGTTTCATATTGTTTAGATATTCATTATATAATTTCGTATTAAGTAAGTGATATTCAGCTCGTGTAACTGAATATTTACCATAATCTGTAAGAGAACCAGATTTCTTGTAGTTTTTATAACGTTTATTTTTTAAGTTTTTGATTCTCGATAATTGTTTAGAGCTCCACGGCGGGCCAGAAAGTTTACGAACGTATTGTTTTGGGATGCAATCTTCCATATACGTAAAAATTGTTTCATAAAAAATATTAATCATGTCATCAATAGCAGTTAAAGAATTGTTGGAAATTGATAACAGTTGTAGCCAGTTTTTATTACATAGAAGAAAATTTAAATCGTTGTAATTAGCACGTTTAAAACAGAAAGTTTTTACGGGTTTGTCCAGTTTTTTACGATTAAGTACCAGTGGTAAATTACAGCTGATTTCAATAGTAGGATGGTAACAGTCCTCAGGTTTTGTAATTGGATCAGTTCGTTTTAGAGAGCAGTCTGCAGGTTCATTAACAAACACTAAATCCAGCAATCTTCCAATATTGTTATAAATACCGTTAATTTGAAAAAGGCAAAGCTCAGATAAATTTTCCAGAAATTCATCAATCCATTCATTTGACTTTAATGGTGAATAATAGAAGGAATCAGATAAAAAAGTCCAAGAGATCAAAGGTAGATTAAAATCGCCAAAAACAAAAATTGAATCTTCAGGATTTGCTCTTAACACGACTGACTTAATACACTTCAAATGCTCAAAATATAGTGAACTATCAGATTTTGGGGGAATATATGAACAGGTTATAAAAACACGTTTACTTATCAGTTTTATCTGAACTCCAATAAATTCAATTTTATGAGACGAACCAGATACAATTACTTGAGATGAAAGAAGGCTAGAGACTGCAATCATAACACCACCACCCGTAGTTTCGGTTTCTCTATCGAGTCTATAAATATGATATGCTCCACAAAGTATCTCTGTATTAAAGATTTTATCATTTAACCAGGTTTCCGTAAATATTATGACGTGCTGATTAAAATTAAAACTTTCAATAAAAAGCTTAGATAATTTAGATTTTATTCCATTTACGTTTTGGTAGGTTAAACACAGCTGATTATCAGAAGCAAGCTTTAGTTTTTTTGATTACTTGTCATACGTGATGAAGAACGGGGAACACTATTAAATCGCTTATTCTCGTATTCACGAACTAATATATTATCAGGCCAAAAACTAGGATCAACCATTTCATCAAACAAATTGAATGGGACAGTTATCTTAAATGATATTATGTTTCTCGGTTGAGAATATGTGAATTTATGAGTTAAAATATCGGCATTCGAATTAAGTTTAGTTTTTATATAATGATCAATTTCTTCAACAGATGTTTCAGAATCCAATCGAGAAATAAATATTGATTTTTTGGGAGGCCAAATACCTAGTTGTTTATAAATCACTGCATTATTATCAGTATCAGAATTTACAGGTGGAGTATGTTGTTTATTCGGAATGACTTTTTTGTAAAGATTTGATGCAAATGTAGTAGAACGAGGCGTTATATTTTCAGGAGTATTGGTTTGAAAAGCATTAGCTAGCAGCAGAATTAATAAGGTTAGAACCAGGTACAGGGGGAAGAACAGTTGCGCCAGTAGAAGTAGAAGGAAGAATAGAAGCATTATTAGTTCCAAAGTTGGAAATAGTTGCAGGGGGAGGAACAGAGTTAGTTTCAATAGAATTGACGGCGACAGGTTTAATAATATTTGAAGCAGGGGCAGAGGGTGGAACAGTTGATTTTCCCGACGTTTTCTTTCCAGAATCAATAATATTAGAACCAGGACTTAGAACAGGAGTATCTTTATTTTTTCGGGCTGATTTCCGACGTTTCGGAGAGGATTGCGGAGGAGAATTAAGGGTACTTAATTGTTTAAAATCATTGAAAAGCTTTCCATAATCAGACACATCACTCGAAAGCAACGCTAGTTTATTTTGAATATTTGTAAACGAGTTTTTTGTGCTTTGATAAAAACGGTGATATTCAACACCAATTTTTTCGCACCCATCACAGCACCATCTTAAGTTTTTGGTTTTATTAACAGCTTCAGCAACTAGACCAGACAATCCAGAACATTTAAAATGACACAGACTATTACAGAGCCAACAGGACATCATTCTCTCATAATCATTGGTTATGGTACAACCTTTTTTAATACAGCTATTAATATCAGCCATATTCATTATTATATATATATGTATTATTACTTTATTTGTAAATCGTATAGGTGTGGTTAAAAAAAACTAATTTGAAATTAACGGAAATGAAACGGTTAAGGTTGTTGTCTCAGATAAGTAAGCTTTGCAATAAGCTTTAGATTTCAGTGGAAAAAGTGGAATAACGTTCCATATGAAGCAGGGTTAAGATCCCAATGCGAAAGGTTGTTGTCACTGATAAGTTGAAAAAAGCTTAAAAAATTCCATTAATTGGAAACAGTTTTACAAATGTTTATAAGAAATAAGTTTGACGTTTATATGTTTCACAACACAGTGTAATATTAGCAAGTTTTTTTCTTATGTTCTTTTTTGTTTGTGTTTCTTTATCGTTTTTCGTATGAAGAAATTTTTTTTTTTAACAATTAAGCATTTATTTTAGCTTTTAGATTATGATTTTATACACTTTCACATACACCAAGACTGATAATATGACTAAAAATTATCTTTAGATTTTTAAAGTTTATTAAAAGTTTGTATTTAGTAAAAAAGAGGACAGTAAATTATTAGCTTATTAAAACCACGTCTTTACACGACAGTGATGCCAACACGGAATCAAAACTACATTTAATATAATATGCGAAAGCATAAGGAACATGCTTTTGAATATTTTATGTAGGGTGAAAACTTAAAGAAGATGTATCAATACTTTTTAATATACACTCGAAATCGGCGTATATTACAAAAGGAACATCAAGTTTTCTTTTATGATTACAAAAACTAAAAATAGACTTATCTTTTTTCGGAACCAAAGATACCCTTCTGTTACACTCATTAATGTGTGATGCTAATTTTTCTGCATTATAGAAATGTTGTAGACAGTAATCACATAAGTAAAGTTTCCTCTTAGAATTATTTGACTGTTTACTAATTAATTTGTAAATATTAAAAAGAACAATTTACAAGCAAAGCGAATATTATGCATATATACATATATAATTTTTATCTTCTTTTTTTTATCTTTCCTTATGTTAAACTTACCTTGACATATTTTTAATCCAAACATAGTGTGCGTTTGATGCAGATTCATCTTGAATATATAAAAGATTAATATGTTTTGGATTAAGATGATCCAACAATTAAACTCAATTCTTCGTCATACCCGAAAACATTCACACTAATATTAGGGTTTATCTCCTCAAACTTAGTGACGTCTTCTGTTTTTAATGGAAACTTTAATCCAGTAAAATTTACCAAACAATCATTAATATTTATTTCTGGAAGATTGATATTAAAACTAAAGCGAGATGTTCGACATGCATGTTCATGTCTATGTACTGGTGCAAGCGCTGATATTATAGCACATTTAAAACAAGTTTTAGGGGTAAGGGAATATATGTTGGCCCTTTGGGGGGTTGATATTTATTTAAATTTATTTCTAAACGTTTTAGCGACATCAAAGCAAAATCACTGTCCCTTTCGTGGAATTCCTCCATCTGTTTTAAAATTATTTCAATTTTTCTTTTGTACTCCTCTATAAATTCGTTTACATTAAAGACTGCAATCATTTTTGATTGAAATTGTTTCAATTCAATTTTAGACATATCCTCATCTTTTTTATTAACATGTATATAAAACGCAAAAAGTCTAAGGTTAAACTTAATTGCTATATGAGATTTAAGTTCTGATTCCATGATTGGGAGTAAATTTTCTAAAGCATTGTTCATAAATTTTTCTGCTAACAAATTTCCCTCGTCCTGGTTTTATAGACTAATGTTTTAATTCTATTTTTAAAACCAGGATATATTGTTTTAAAATTTATGTAGCTTTCGGTTTCAAATATATTTTCAGTGTTAATTTTTTGTTGGTGTGATTGTGAACTTATATGGAGACTCCAATTCCGTTCCGGAATATCTTTTTTCAATACATCACATTTTTTATAAACACTTGATGACGAACCAGCCTCAATTGTATCGTCCCTTTGACAAGTAGTTTCATTATCATAGGTAGATATGAGCGGTTTTTTTATATTGTTGATATCATAATTAATTATGCGTCTTTTAAGGCTGCCAGCCTCAATTTTTTTATCACATTCGCAATTTGTTTGATGTCTTTTAAGGTTGTATTTTGTAGTAAATAATTTTTTACACATACTACATTCAACTTTTATATATTCACTATGTTTTGTTTTGTGTATTGCAAATGTAGCACTCCATTTTTTTGATTTTAATTAAAATGTTGATGTTTACTAAACAAAGTTTCAAAAACAATTAAATTTATAAAAATTCTAATTGGTGAAAATCCACATTTTCTTCCTAAATAGATTTTGGTAATACTTACTCTTGACCATACTCAATACTTATTATGTTTAAAGTTTTAAAAAGTCAATGAGCTTACAAAATAAAAAAAACCAAAAAAAAAAATTATATAAAATCTATATATATAAAAAGAAGTGTGCATTTTGATTGTCACTCCATAACTCGAAAACGGCAGCATAAAATAAAAAATGGCTGAATACGTTTTGTAGAACATGCAATGAGCATGGTTTTTAAAAAAAATTGTTTAAAAATATTTTTGTTTGGTCGAGATGTGGTGATTTTTCTGAATATTATATAAAATAGATGACTAATGTTCAGAAAAATCACTTTGCTTTGCATAAAAATATTTTTAAAATGGTTACATTAAAATGTGATTAAAAAAATGATTAAATATTCTATAATCAATTGAAAAGAAATCACTCACCTTGAAATTTTTATTTTGAATTTGAGATGCTAGGTTAGGTTAGGTTAGGTTTGGTCGGAGTGGTAGCCGGCTACGTGAGCACCAGCACACTTAGACTCTGACGTCCGTTGTGATGCCACGAGACTGACGGATTACCGATCAGACTCCACCGTTAAACTAGTTAGAGCTCCTTACGAGCTAAGGAAGGTGCGAAATACCAGCACCTGAAAGATTCCCAAGATCGTGAAAGAACGCCGATCCAAGTGAGGCCCTGATACGTAGCGCCAGTACAGGACATGAACAGAGAAAGTGATCAGTACTCTCCTCCTCCTCCTCGTCCCCGCAGCTCCTACAGAAGTCAGGCGATAACACCCCCAACCTACGAGCGTGCCTTCCAATAAGACAGTGGCAGGTTATCACCGCCACCATGTCAGAGATTTCCCCCCTGAAAAGCGACAGGAGCGCCCTCGTTCGCCCCAGATCCAGAGCCGGCCAGATGTGCCTTGTCACCACACAAGTCACGCCATTAGCCCACCTAAGGTCAGTCGCCCTCTCGGAGTAGAGCCGATTGTTCAGCTTACAGGTTGCTAGGGGAACACCAACTCCTGCAAATTCCGCAGGAACTTGCAGGGTGGTTCCTAGCCTTGCAAGCTCATCAGCTCTACAGTTCCCTGGTATGTCCCTGTGCCCCGGGACCCACACGAGTCGAATGTCGAACTGCTTGGCCATCTCTTCCAACTAGGGTTGCCATATTTGAAAAGTGAAAAAAAAGTACATTGATGAAAAAAAACAGTACTTTTCAAAAAAAAAACAGTACATTTTTGTATTTATTGTTAACATAACTTTTACTTCAATACATCACATATTTACTTAAAATAAGTCAATACACCGAACCAAATAGCGTATTTAAAATCAACAAAAAAAAAATGTTAGATCTTTAACGAAATTTTGTCAATTTGTTTTTTAAGATTTAACAAATTTTATTCAAATCAACAATATTTCGTCAAGTTTACATCCTCTAAAGAAGTAAAATTGACTGAATTTCATCAAATTGACTAAATAATTGGCTAAAATTATTAGTTTGGACGCCATTACTTTTTGCATTGGGCAGTGTCATGAAAAAAAATTGTGTTTACAAACATCCATTGCTTGAAAAGTAAACAAACCAAACTTATATATGTACAAAGAAACGAAGTGGAATTAATACAGGGACATTCAAAAAATTTATATAAAAAACTATTGTACACACGAAAAAAAACATGGTTAAAAAATAAATATTCTTTGTACACGCAAAAAAACTTGTTTATATAAAAATATGTAAAATATACAAAAAAACAGTACAAAAACAGTACAAATCCAAAAAAACAATACTTTTGCATACTGTTTTAGGTGTTGTGAATAAAACAGTACATTTTTCAAAAAACAGTACATGTACTGTTTAAAACAGTACGAATGGCAACCCTACCTCCAACGATGCGCGGCAGTTAAGGGCAGTTACCGTAGTCAGAGACGTTGGCCCCAGGGACCTTAACGCGGCCCGTCTGTCAGAAAAGATGTTAACGCTCGTCGTGGACAGGACGTTCCGTCCTAGTCAAGCGGCAACCTCTCCTATCGACATCACCTCAGCCTGAAAAACGCTGCAGTTATCGGGCAGCCTCAGAGCCAGTTCCAGACCGAGCTCCTCGGAGTAGACGCCGAGACCGACTCGCCCGCCGAGCCCCGATCCGTCCGTGTAGAAATTGACGACACGTCTCCTTGTCGGCACCCCACCCGCCCAGAATCCCTGGTCGGTATATGGATAGCAAACAGACGTTCATGCGCCGTCACCGGAGTCACATGATCCACACTCTGTGGAAAATTTACCCCCAGAATCGCACCGTGACCAATCCATTGCCCACCCATTGCGAAATCGACCGTAGTCTTCCCGTTGTTCCCCCTGTGAAAGAGAACAAGCTCCGTTTTATTGGGATTAATCCCAAGTCCACAGGTCCTTGCTCAAACCGCCAGCTCCCTTAGAGCCGCCCGCATAATATCCCTAAGCGTAGACGGAAACTTCCCTCTTACCACTATCGCCACATCATCGGCGTAGGCGACCACGCCCCTGCCGCCTCTTTCCAGGGAAAGAAGCACAGGGTTCAAGGCCAAGTTCCACAATAGTGGAGAAAGAACCCCCCATCCCCCACCCCACCCTCCCTGGGGCGTTCCCCTGTTCACGATTCGGGTTATACTAGTGCAACCCAACTCCGCCGTAACGCGCCTGCCGGTCAGCATTATACTGATCAAGGCAATGACCTCCGGATCCACCCCCAGACTCGATAACGCCGCAATTATAGAGTCCGGTTGGATGTTATTAAAGGCCCCCTCGATGTCCAAGAAGGCCACCAATACGAACTCCTTAATCGAGAACGACTTCTCGATAGTACCAACAATCTCGTGCAGAGCAGTCTCCGTCGACCTTCCCTTGCTATATGAGACGCTAACTTTTCAGGAGGCCTCCTCTTATTGTAAAAATCATTGCGAAATAATTACAATTCTTAACAAAAATGATTTGTTACAAGCATTGAGAGTGTGAGAGGTTAATGCAAAAAAAAATTATATTCTTTATTTTAATATTTTTTATTTACGAAATACATTTAAAATATTCAGAGAAAGAGAAAACAAATTAGAGACCAAGCATTAATTTCCGATAGTTTCGTATTATTTACAAAAAATCGTATTTGAGTTTGTAATATTTATGAATGCTCTTAATATACCAATTTAAAGTTACAATTGAAATTACAAAAATATATTAATATTCACAAAATTTCCGTGCAATGCACAAAATTAAATTAACGAAATAAACTTTCACAATTCTCTACAAGAAATATTTTGACTGTGTATTTGGATTTTTGCAAAATTGAATTTCACATCACATCAGCAAATAAATGTTAGATTTCGATAAAAATAATGTTTTTTTTTTTTTTAATTTTTAACGGAATAACATACATCCAAAAATAGATACGGTGAGAATGACAAATGGATATGATTTGCTGACATATTAAATTATTGACAAAATATCGCCAATGTAAGATAAAGATAAATGCATAACATAAATACCCTTAATATAAGCTCTGCCGACGCATTTTACTTATTGCTACGTTATTTATCTTAGTTTCAAAAGGTCGGATAGGCGCTAACGCCTTTTTTGTTTAAATTCATATCGGTACTTTTTAGTGTTGTGGAATTTTAAATAATTGAGAAATGTCGATTTTCATTAAAAACAGACATCGACAATCGTGTCGCTTACGTCTTTTTGGCGGAAAGGACTCGATATTGTTAGGTATGATGTCAAATACAATACATATTTTACTACCACTTACCACCAATTGCTTCACATTTTAACGATACTATATCGCCTTCACTGTAAGGGCCAACCACAGTCGAACGTTCGACATCTGAATCATCTCGTATTATAACTAATTCTGCAGGAGCTGCAAATAAATTTAAATTAAACTATTATATTGAGTTTACCTTATATATAGTTTAAACTACACACTAATAAATCTTTGCCAAGTAATATAATACAAAAGTTATTCGAAAACTAGTAACATTTTTTCTTGTTTCTACTTAATTATTGAATAATTTATGCATTTTTATATTTTGTAACGTATTGTAAATTATTTTAAACAGAATCACAAAAATATCTTTTATGATTTTCAGCAAATAAATTAACTAAAGTATAATTTTTCTACAAATTTTTGAGTTTTTTTGAGTCTACTAAAATTCAGAAAAAATTTTATTAATTTTTAGCAAGGGTTTTTTAATTTCTAATCTACTAAGTGTTAGCAAAACTTTTGCTGAATCTACTAATTTTGTTGCTAAAAATCAGCTCGCTGATTTTCAGCAAAAGATTTTGCTGACATTAGCAATTTTTTTGCAAGCACCCTCCTGACTTAAATTTTGCTGACTCAGCAAAATTTTTTGCTGACTTTACTAACTTTTTTATTTGAGTGTAGTCTTTAAGTTGGTTTTGTAAGATTTAGGGCCGTTATTACAACTTGCCTTTAAAGTAAATGTTAGTAAAAAGTAACTTTAGCTAAAATGAGGAATAAAGTGAGCTATAATGTTTTTCGTTATTACAACTTCCCAATAAATAAAATTAATATTTCTGATAATGTGGCAACACCAAACTAAAAACCTATTATTGGTTTATGAATTGGTTTATAAAAATATGTAGTGGCAATGTACTTTTATTTATTTGTTCACAAAAAACTATAATTTGTGAAATTCGGTTGTGAAATTCGGTATTTTCTTCTTCTTCTTTATAGAGCAGATATTAGAAATAATTAAGACATTTATGTCGGATTTAATTATTTAACAAACTTTATTATTCAGAGGTTATAAAAAGAGTGAGTTTAATATAAGTATAAAATAGATACAAAAACTAAAGGAAAAAGGAGAAAATGACAAGTGTAACGAAAAGAGTGTTACCAGACATTAGGAATTAAATGTGTTGTCAATTCACACTCCCTCTCAACACATTATAAATTTATTTAAATTATTCAATATAAGCTCATACCCAGTAAAAAACGCTGCTTGCAGGTAAGCAGGTTTGTAAGGGAGTAAGCCAAAAAGAATCCCTTACAAACCTGCTTACACATGCCATGATTTTTATATTGCGAATTCCCACTTGGAAGCATTACTTTTTGGCAAAATAAGCGGTGATTTTAGCGCTTACAAAAAGTTGTGATTTCATGGCGTTCAGTAAAATCATATTTCATGTCTACATTATTACGATTAAAAGTAATAATATGAATATTATATAATATTATTATTAATTTTTTGTTGTTAAAAATTTAGACATATTAATAAAATAATTTCATTTTTCCGCACCACGTGCTAGCTCTTCAGAAACAATTAAATGACTATTTATTTTGTACAACATACTCAAAAACACCAAACACAATCGGAAATCACTCGGTAAAACAGGAATAGATCGTTTATAATCCACGATATGAAACTTACTGCATTACAACTTGCATCCTTGTAAGGGATTAAGATAAGCTGCTTACAACCTGCATTCTTGTAAGGGAAATCAAGAAGCTCAAAAATGTTTTTGTTTATTTTTATACGAAAATTATTCGTTTCATTTGCTGCTTCTCAGTATTATGTAATAGTAAGCACTTACATCAGCGCATTTCTTTTATCCTGCTTCTAAAAACACGAAAATTTTTTACTGGGTAGCTTTACAAAATTTTAAATGCTTAATCTTACATAGATTTTTCGTAAATATATCTGACATCATATCTTCAGTGGACACACAACCAATGTCGATTACACCTTTTGAATAAACATCGCGAACGTGATGGTATTTGGGATCGATATGTTTGCTTCTGGCATGATATGTAGCATTTTTAACAAGACATTGTGCGCTGATATTGTCACCATACAAACGTAAAGGCCATCTTCGTTGAAACCCAATTCAGCAAGCAAATTCTTTATATAAATTGCTTCTTTAGCAGCTGATGACAAAGCAATATACTCTGCTTCGGTGCTACTCAGAGCCACCACATTCTTCTTCTTGGCCTCCCACGAAAAAACACAATTTGCTTTTAAAAAAGCATAACCTGAATAAGACTTTCTGTTCATAGCATCACCACCCCAATCAGCGTCAGCATAACCGACTGTAGCATTACCTGTTTTCTCAAAGTTTAGCTTAAAGTTCATCTTCTTTAGAGGTATCGCAATACATGTTTTACGGCTGATAGATGTTCAGCATGTGGATCGGTATTACGCTGAGCAAGTTTACACACTGAATGCAAGATATCTTGACGTGTTGAAATTGCAAGGTACATTAACGCGCCGATAGCTGACTGATATTCAGAAGAATCGACTTTTCTACATCCCCTTGCATTGCATATTGCCTGAAACCCTGTTTCTAGAGGTGTCGAAACTTCTTTACAGTCGTTCATTCTGAAATCATACAATAAATTGTTAATATATTGTCGCTGACATACCTTTACCGACCCTGTTTCGCCATTGCGCTCAAATTCCATTCCAAGGAAATGGTTAAGCTGACCTCCATCCACAACATCGAACTCTTTGGATATGGCTGCTTTTATGCTGTTAAGCTCCGCCTTTGAAGTGCTCGCAATTATGAGGTCATCTACGTAGACTGCGATTATGTTGACCATGTTATTGTGATTTTGATGTACTACTTTGCTCACTGACGCATTGTGTGAACCCCATATTTATGAAAACGTTGGTTAACTTCATGTTCCAGGCCCGTCCACTTTGTTTTAATCCATATAGAGATTTTTTCAGTTTAAGAACTAGATTTGGATGCTGGTCATCTACGAAATGTTCAGGCTGCGCCATATATACTTAATCGTCTAGTTCTCCATTCAAATAAGCGGATGAAACATCCATTTGGTGCATGTATAGTTCGTGTTCGATGGCTAAAGCAACTAATAACCTTACAACCGGTGAGAAGGTTTCATTATAATTCACGCCATACTTTTGGCTGCAAAATTTGGCAACCAATCTCGCTTTAAAGTTTTAAAGATTTCCTTCTTTATCATGCTTCACAGTAAAAACCCATCGACAGCCAATAGATTTTTGCCCAACAGCTCCCACGTATTGTTTTTTATAAGATATGCGTACTCACTTTTCATTGCAGCTTTCCATGAATTAGCATTTGAACCACTTAAAGCTTCGTTGACACTTCCTGGGATGACGACGTTAATTGAGTTTAAAGTATTATAGACTGAACCAGTTTTTATCAGTCTTGGGCGTCCCGGGCCAATTTTTGGTTGCTGTTCTTCAGGGCTGACGTCATTATTTTTTTCTATTTTGTTGTTTTCAGAGAGATTACTTTTTACTTCACTTTGTGGTACATCAAAGCTTCTTGTGAATCGTAATTTTTATCAGATTCTGACGTATTTAAAAAATCACCAAAAAGGACAATATGTGGCCCATCTTGTTGTTGTTCTTCATTACAATATTTGCCTTCTATAAAAATAACATCGCGGCTTACGTGGACCTTTCTTGAATCTTCTTCATAGAACCTGTATGCCTTTGCTTATTCACTATATCCAATCATTATCATTTCTTTACCTTTAGATGAAAATTTGTTATGGTGGGTTTTATCTAAAACAATGGCTTTTGTACCAAACACCTTTAAATGTGCTACCGATGGCTTAAATCCATTCGATACTTCGAATTGCGTTTTGTTAATTAACACTTTTGTTGTGGTTCTATTACGTAAATATACTGAAGTTAATAAAGCTTCAGCCCAAAATCTTTCCCCAAGTTTAGCTTCTAACAACATACTACGGGACACCTCAACTAATGTCCTGTTAGCTCTTTCGGCCACCCATTTTGTTGAGGCGATAAGGTACGGTCCTGTCTTTTTATTCCATTATTGACTAAAAAATTGTTAAAATCATTATTGACATATTCTCGGCCGTTATCAGTCCTCAAACACTTAATTTGGCAACCCGTTTGTTTTTCAGCAAGTACTTTGTAATCTTTAAAAGCATTAAACACTTGATCTTTTGTTTTAAGGAAAAATACAACAGTCAATAAAAGTTGCAAAATATCTGGATCCAGCAATAGAAGGTACATTGACTGGCCCACAAATATCACTATGTATTATTTCTAGCAATGATTTGGCTCTAAATTGTGATCTTTCAAAAGGTTTCACCTTAATTTTAGATTTTGAACAAGTTTCACATACTGGCTCTTTGCAATTATCTTTTATGTCAAACCCGTTTACCACATTGTTTTTGGCTATTTCTTTTAAACAAGCAAAATTTACATGACCATACTTAAGATGCCAATTCATAAAACTATTTTGCTGTTCTAGGCTCATACATTTATTTTGTTCACTTTCGAATATAAATATTCCATTGTGGCTAAACGCTTTTAATATTGAGTTATTTTCTCTATCTTTTATATGTACATAATTATCTTTACATATAACAATCTTTCCACTCTCCAACATTTTACTAATTGAAATAAAGTTTCCTTTAAGCTCTGGCACATGTAAAACGTTTCTTAGTATTATTTTGTTTTCTTTATTATTAATTATGACATTGCCACGACCAATTACTTTTAATATGATACCACTAGGCAAATATATGCACTCGTCATGTTTTCATATTTTTCAAACATATTAATATCAAAATAATAATGTGACGAAGCGCAACTATCCACACACCACAAAATATTGTTGTTCATTGTTTGCATTGCTGCTAATGACAAAAAACAATTAAACTCTTTTCGTTTTTCGTGCTTATCACGTTTATCTTTGATTCTACAGTTTGCGGCGAAATGACCCCCTTCGCCCGCAATTATAACATTTTTTATCATTGGCAGAATTATTGTTTTTATTTCGTTCATGATCATAATGTTGTCTCTTGTCACGAACCATTTGTGCTTCCGAGGATTCCGGCTAGCTTTTTGTGAATTCCTCAGGAGGTCCCAACCCTCTCGGTAGCACCGGGCCCGAACACAAAATTAAAATCTCAAAAAAACTCAAAAATAAAACTCAAACAAACTCAAACTTACCACAATTTTGTACCACACGATGATTAACGAGTCAGCTGTTAGACTCGTAAGTGCCCACCCAACCATGGTCGTAAGTACATCCCCAACTTCCGCATTTACGACCCCAAAATCCACCAAATCTTTCTCCTCCTTACCTTATCATCATTGCCTGTTAACCCTTATTAAATTAAGCCAACATATTTCAGTTTTCAGCTATACAAAAATATAAATTTATTGAACATATTTTTATATCCTACACAATTTAAATAAATTCTTAAACTAATTATCTAAATATATATTTCTAAATTTCTTCGAATTTCTAAATTTTAATTTCTTCTTATGGTTTGATACAAATCTATATTCCTTTTCTTCTTTCTAATACTTATACTTATACTTATACTTCTATTTCTTTTGATTTCTAAATAAAATATTTTTGTTTTTATTCTTTAAATTTTTCTATTTCATACCTTTTTTTATTCTAATTTTTATTCATTTAGTTTTCAATAATTTTCTTTTCTAATTTTTATTAATTTCGATTTTTTCTCTTTTCAGGCGCCGATACTATCACTGGTTATTTTTTTTAAAAAAATTTAGAAACTTATTTTTTTCCTTTTATGATTTCAATTTTTTTTTATACTCCGTTTAAATTTTTTTTCTAATTAATTTTGTTGTCTTTTCTTTTCTATGTAGGGCTCAAATCATAAAAATTTCACCAATATGGGCCCCGAACACTACAAAAAATCTACCTGAAGGAGCTCCCTAAGGATAAATATACATCTGTCACTCTACAGACGAACACTTTAAACTAACCGCCTACGATGTGAACCCTTTAATTTATATTAAATGTATTTTTGTTCTATTTGAAATGTACGTTTTTTTTTTCTTTAAGATTTTTTTAATTTTTTTACTCGGCCCTAAGGTTTTTTATTCTGGCACTTTTTAAATAAATCAAAATTATAATATTAAATTCCATGCCTCACTTTATTCACTTTTCACTAGTGTACGCTTTGGCTGCCTGCTTACTAATGATTTTATTTTCCATCTGAATCTAGCTGAGTAGCCTTAAAGTTCGTTTTCTATTCCAATATTTACGGGAGTTATTTATCAACTTATCCTTTATTTTCCCGTACATTTTCCCGCCTAACGTCCATCTTTTTTTTCATTTATTTTGTTTCTTATTATTTCTAGAAGCTTGTAGGCAATACAATCTCCATCTTTTCAGTATACATACTGCCTACGTGCATAAGAACATATTAACTTTCCCTCCACTTTGACCATTTTGCCTTTCTCCCCGAAAGATTTGTAAAATTAAATTATTTTAATGTTTTTTTATCCCTTTCCCACATACTTTTGCCTCAAATATACTTTTTCCCTTTTCCCTCAGTGCTCCTAGCCTTAAAATCGCCTCCAACTGAATTCCCATCTACCAGGCGCACATGAAAAATAATAAGGTTATTTTTTCATTGATAATTTCAATTTAAAAATAATTTTTAAAAACAGTTTTTAAAATTCAGCTTCTTCAATGGTTGTTACAACGCTGTGAATTTACTAGTTTGTTTACATTGGTTTTACAACTAGTTACAACTTACTATTAAATAGTACGCAAAACAACAACAATGTATTGATGTCATTCAAGTACATTAATACCCCATGAAACAGCTGACCGGCAAATAAAAGAAAGAACACCAAGGAGAAAGAAACATCGTGGGTAAGTATTTTTTTTTTTTATAATTTAATTTTATTTTAATCAAAAATTTCTTTTCTTTTCAGATTGCTTTATACTATCGACGACAGGGAAGATGTTTGGAGTTGAACCGTGCCAACCCGGTTCCTGGTTTGTATTAACGCATATATTTTTTCATTGCATTAATTTTTCTCCTTTTTTGTTTTTTTTCGTTTCAGCAGCCAACAAAAAAAAGCAATCGGGTAAACTGTGGTGTGACTCGCCACATAACCTTAAAAGTTTACCCAAAAGCAAACGGAAGTTTGGGTTGGAGTGTGGTTCGCTCCCGGACGTGGCCCTCTTCCATAACTTTTAACACTACTAACTATAAATCAATAGACTTGGGACACGGGTTTGAGCAAGTCACTCCCGAATATTCAGCTGACCCCTCCCATTTATAAAATAATAAAAAAAAACTAACAGTAGAAATTAACCATTAGTTACTAAAAAAAATATATAAAAACAACTGGGACTCGGGTTGGAGAGTAGTTCCTCCATTTGGCGCACCCCCTCCCCTTAAAAAAACATGAAACGGGACTCGGTGTGTCTTAAGTCCGATCCTTGGACGTGCAGACCACCCTCCTAACACGGTTTTTCTAAGTACCGTCCACGCCAAAAAAATTTTATGGCCGGAACTTAGAAAAATCGTGCTGCCAACCATAGGATGTCAACCTCCCGCAACAAAACTCCGTTTTCTTCGAGTGGACGTAGTAGGGAACGGTGTGCGGACAAGGTTGATAGGATTTTTTTTTTAACAAACGCTCAACGTGGGGAACTCCTACACCCTGAGACTAGTCTCAACACTTGCTACGATCTAGCCGGGCACTAAAACTTGGATTACCAGGTAAGTTCAAATAAAATTTCACAACGTGGGGAACTCTGACACCCTGAAAAGAGTCTGACCGGGCAATAATTATAACTTTTATTTTATCTTTTAGGAAGCCTTGGACTTGTTTATTACCAACACTGGAAAAACTTATAAATCTTCTCATATTTGCTAGCCGGAAATCCTCAGCTTTATCATCTACGAACAACGGCCTTCTCCTGCATTTTTCTCAGGTAAGAAAAAACATAGCGGCTTCCCCTTTTTTTAAATTTTCAAGATCTTTAATCCAAATTCGTGTAACTGGTTCTTGACCAGTTGGGGCTAAATTTATCACAAATTTTCAAATCAATAACTTTTCAAATCAATAACTTTTAACTAGATTATTGATAATTTTCACGTTTTAAATATTTTGGCCTAATATATAAAAAAAATAGAACACTTGTACCCATAAGCATCTTCAATTTAAACAAAATTTTTAAATTTCTTGTGTTCTTGGGTTGCCAAAATTGTATAAAAAAAAACTAAAATGTCTTTAATATTCCCATTTTAACTTTAAACTTTTTTTAGGAATATTAAATTACATTAACATATTAAAATCTATATTTTATATTTCAGATCTCAAAATTTATATACGAGTAACGCCTCTATTTTCCTCCTTCTTGGGAATTCTGCTGTCCGTTTAAAAATGATTTCATTTCTATAGTGCTTTTACATATAAAATACTTAGAGATTTCTAGATATGGTTCTCAGCTTGAAATTCCGAATCCCTAAAGGACATTTAATCACCTAATTTTACCAGCTTAGTTACGGGAAGTACACCTCTAATTAGCCTATCATATAAGTATTTACTTTGTGAAATCCTTTTTCATTTCCTTTCAGATTTTTCAAAACAATCCGTACTACAAATGTTCATTGGGACACAAAAATTAATCGCATGTGTCAATGTGTTTAAAAATCACATTGCACCAACAAACAAAAATGAATGTGTATAAAAAAAAGGACATCACAGTTCCAGTTAACACATATCACAGGTTTTTATCACCGGCCTTCCTAAAAACTATCAATGTTGTTTCCTAAATATATTATTGCACGTGAGTTGATAAAAAAATATTTTTTTGAACCATAATGTATAATTATCGCTTTTCAAATTCTAAATCAGGTAGTTTGGTAAATTCTATCACAAATATAAAAAAATTAAATTGTTTAATTTATTCTAAACACAAAATTAGGACAAAACTATAAAAAAATTTGATTGTAAAATCTAAATAATAATTTTTTACTAAAATAAATTATCTTATGTCCTAATATTGCACTTTTCCTTTGAGTAAAACTCAAAAATTTTATAAATTTTCAAAATCAATTTAAACTTTATCTTTTACGTGATAAATGCCTATACTTTTACCCTGCAAAGATTCTAGCTCATACATATTATTGCCTATCGGTTTAACAACTCTGCATTTTAAAAACTTTTTACAAAATTTCGCACTTTTGCTCTTTTCAAAGTTACTTAAACTGTATTTCGGCGATAAACTTCCTGTCCCGGTTTAAAAGTAACAACGCGGGCTGTTTTGTTATACCTTTCTGCGCTCTTTTCATATGCTTTTAGCATATTTTCTTTTATTTCCTCGCGAATACTTTCCATTTTGTCAATTTTATTTGCATTTAAAATCTGGTGATCGGCAAGCGACTGGAGTTTGCGGCTTAATTTATAGTCTGCTCCACTTGAGTACATGTGAAAACCAAATAAGGCAAAAAACGGGGTAAAACC
This sequence comes from Delia radicum, assembly GCA_021234595.1. Lineage (NCBI taxonomy): Eukaryota > Metazoa > Arthropoda > Insecta > Diptera > Anthomyiidae > Delia > Delia radicum. The sequence goes on from CM037851.1 coordinate 116,940,214, forward strand.
TGTAGCAGTATATATCGAAGTCCTCAACGGACATTCGACTTCAGATAAATACAGATCCCAGTCCCTATGATCTTCTTTTAAATATGCTCTTATGGTAGCTAATATTGACTGATTAGCCCTTTCAGACGCGTTACTACTCGGTGAATATACAGCGGTTTTCATGTGTTGAATTTTATACGTTTCCATTAAATTTTCAAAACTTCTTGAGATGAATTGAGAACCGTTATCGCTATGGATAATTTCGGGCACGCCAAATTTATGGAATATCTCTTTAACAAGGAATTCAATTACGTTACCCGTGGTGGCCTATTTCATCGCTTTTAAAAAGGTGAATTTAGTAAAATGGTCAACTACTATAAAAATATAACAATTGCCACTTTTTGACCGTGGATATTTCCCCAAAAAGTCAATGTATAATTTTTGAAATGGTCGATCGGTTACAACTTGATTACCTATACCAGGTCTTAGAATTTGATTAGCCAGTTTAGTTTCTCGGCAAGTTTGGCAATTTTTAACAAACAATTTTACCTGTGTAGACATTTTTGGCCAATAGAAAAATCGTCTTAGCCTTTCAAGTGTTTTCGCCACTCCACCATGTGCTGTTGTCAATGTAGAGTGGGCTTTTTCGTTCACTGGTTGTGTTATAGTTGCTGGAATCCACAACCTTCATTTGCTTTCATCATGTTCATCCTGTTCAAAAGACATTTTCTTAAAAATCATACCATTTTCAACTTTTAAATCTGGTAATAATTCTTTATTTTGCTCAATATTATTTTTCAGGTCACAATATTCTTCGGATTCAAATTCTGTGGTTTCGAAATCAAATAAATCATCTTGGCAGATTTCTTCAACTTCGGCTTCTAGGGGCACTCTCGACAGCATATCGGCAACAATGTTTTCTGAGCCTTTTCGGTGTTGTATGTCGAAATCAAACGCTTGCAGCTGAAGTGACCAACGAGCGAGTCTACCGCTTAAGTCTTTTAAAGACATCAGCCATTTAAAACTGCCATTACAGCAGCTAAACATTCTTTTTCTGTAACGCTGTAATTTTTTTGACATGCGTTCAGTTTTTGCGAGTAAAACGCTATTGGATGCTCTTCATTTTGGCCGTTAAGTTGATATAAAACTGCACCAATACCATGATCACTAGCGTCACATTGGATCCAGAATCTTTTAGAAAAATCGGCATGACGAAGTACTGGAGCGGAGGTTAGTGCTTTTTTTAAATTTTCGAAAGCTGTTATTGCTTCAGGAGTCATATTAAACTTTTTTGCTTTTTTCAGGGTATCTGTTAGTGGAGCAGAAATCGCAGCGAAATCCTTAATAAAGCGGCGATACCAGCCGGCTGTTCCCATGAAACTTCGAACCTCACGTGTTGTTTTCGGAATTTTTATGGCTCGTATAGCTGCTATTTTGTCGGGATCAGTTCTGAGCATTCCTCCACCGATTATAAACCCAAGATATTTTAACGTTTAAAAACAAAATTGTGATTTTTGAAAACCGATGGTTAAATTGGCGTTTCCTAGACACTGGGCTACCTCTTTTAACAGTTCTAAATGCTTTTCAAAACTTTCGGAAATCACCAATAAGTCGTCAAGGTATATGAAGACGTTTTCTTTTAGTCTTTGAGGAATTACATTATCCATCAGTCTGCATAATCTTTGGGCCGCATTGCAGAGACCAAAAGGCATAACGCGAAACTGATAGAGCGGGCGACCTGCGACGGTGAACGCGGTATATGGCTTACTGTCTTCATCTAATTCTATCTGCCAGAAAGCAAACTTTAAATCGACGCTACTTATAAAATAAGTTTCGTCAATTCGGCTTAATATCCCATCGATATTTTGAAGTGGGTAAGCATCTTTAACTGTAACTTTGTTTAGCTTTCTTGCATCAAGAACACGGACGATTACTCCACGGACTCTCACTCTCTTCTATGACCTTTAATTCTAACATTGTATCAATCTCTCTGTAAACGATTTCCTGTACAGCCGGAGAAATTGGGCAATGCCGATCCTTAACTGGTTCTGTACCTTCAAATAATTTAATGGTGTGCTTTTATAAATTAGTACAACCTCAACCTTCTTTCTCGAACGCCGGAAACGTTTCAATAATTTTATCTAGTTTCCTTTGTTGTTCAACAGATAACTTATGCGGATCACATTTATGATTTTCGACTTTGAAAGTCTCCTGTAAATTTTGAACGTTCAGTTCATCTAATGGAAAAATCTCCGGGACTAATTGAAAAACCTTCCAGAAATCTACACCTAGATAAGCAACTTGCTGTAAATCTGGACATAAATAAAAAACAATATTTTTGATTTTATCTTTAAACTTAACTTCTAATTTAGTTTTACCTAATAAACTATGTTCTTTTCCGCCAGCTGTTGATACTACCGAAAATATTGGCTTAAAACTAATGCCTAACTTTTCTATAAACTCTCTACAATTTTTACCTATCAAACTAACCGAAGCACCGGTATTTAAAAGGCCTCTAATATCGCAATTTTCGATTTTAATATCCGCGAAAGCTCTAGGGTCAGATTTACTATCAGCTGTTCTGATCGCCTCTACAATTAACTTCATAGTATTTTTCTTTTCCGCAAATTTTCTTCTTAATTTTAGTATTCGGTTCGATATTGGTCTTTTACAATCCATGGCTTCGTTAAAAATTCTATTTCGTACTTTTTCGTAATTTGTTTTTCTTTCTTCCAAAGTGTATTTATGTTTTAATTCAGGAATAAATTTATTAAATTTTTCTACTTCTTTTATTAAATTTCTAATCGTTTTTCCTTTTTCTTGTATTACAGATTCACCTGCGGGTTTTCCTTGGCACGATGGTACCCCGCTACTACCTCGCTCCTCCGAAAATTTTTGTTTTTGCAGTCGGCACAGTTTGGTGATATAGTATCAGGTTTACCACACCTGTAGCAAAATATTGCTCTTTCAGAAGAGGGGCAATCCATAAAAACGTGTCCATTTTCGCGGCAATTCCAGCAAATAAGTGGATTTTTATTTGGCTGATTTACCCTTATTGCAGCTACTTCCTCATAATGCTCGTATTCAGCTGGTAAAGGTTCTAACGGACTCTCAACAATTTCATTTACTTGCCTAGCATATTTATTGGCATTTACCTCGAATCTTTTCTAAGAAAAGTCTTTTCAGCCTCTACACACTCTACTCGCAATTGTTCAACAGATGAAACTACCATAGGGTAAACTATACGACCTATACTTTCTCTTAAATTGCGCTTAACCATCTTTATCATTTCAGCTTCGGGCATAGAAATGTCTAACCGGAGATCGCAGTTGATTCATGGTGAAGAAAAACGAGTCTATCGACTCTCCTGGCTGCTGTTTCCTCCCCACCATGTCTCTCATCAACTCAAAACTTGATCTGGTTGATTGGTATTGCTGTAGTAAAGCAGTTTTCAAAGTGGACCATTCGGATATATAATTTGTACGCACAAAGAGCCAGTACCACTTTTCTGCAATCCCTTTGACTAAAAGATAAAAATGATCAAGAAGATCTTTTTCCGTCATCCCATACTGGTTTCTAAGACGTTCTACTCGAAAAACAAAGTCTTCTACGGGCATTTTATTGTTGTCGCCATCAAATTGAAGACCCCATTTGTCGATGCGTATGCTCACACTTCTATTTGCAGCTAAATCGTTGAAAGATGAAGCTCTTGACATCTGAGCTGGCTGAATCCCCGACATATCCATCTGTTGTCGAAAATCGGTTTGCCTGTTCAAATTGGGTAAGTCATTTTCCAATGGTCTTCTACTTTCCTGCTGAGTTTTCTGAACTACGATGCTCAATCTATTAACTGTATCAGTTAATTCAGCCATGGTCCTCTTCATGTCATCCATTTGGTGACCAACTCCCTTTACGGAATCTTCTAAAAGATCTAAACTCTTGGTATGTTGCTGTTGCTGTGGTCTTTGTTCTTGATGTTGTCTACTAGTCCCTTGGGCTCCTAAATCTTCCTGTAATGCAGAGTTTTCCTGCTGAGCATTTCGGGTATTAGACAATATTGTTTTTGACAAATCGGTTATTTGAGGGACGTTATTCGCGTTAGGTGTCGCTTTGGGAGGTCTTCCTACTTTTGCCTTAGGTCTAGGGGTGTTCGGCTTCAAAACTTTATATGAGATCTGTGGTGTTGACCGATTCAAATCAAATTGTACTACCCTAGTTCTCTTTCTTGCCCTAGTAGACGGCATAGGCTGATCCCTATTTACTCCCATAAAATCAATTTCAAAATTTTAATACAAAATTTTCCCGCAAATATTGGAAAGAAACTCTAAAAATGTTTAAATTAACAATCCCAAATTGGATCAAAATCTAAAATAAAAAACCACTATTCGAAAAGAAAAAGTTAGCTGATTTTTCTCAAAACTCTGAACCAAAATTTTCCTTACAATTTTAACGCTTCAGAATATAAAATTTTCATAAAAAATGCTTACTTCTTTACCAAAAAAAAATTTTTAAAACTGTTAAAAGAATTCAAACTAGGTTTTTATAATATTTTAATGACTTCAAAACTCAAAATTTCAAAAATACGTTCTCTAAAATTCAAAATACCTAAACTAAAAGAAAATATACCTAAATTTTACAATACTTAATATAATACTTAATTATCTCAAATTTTATTTTTTTTAAATGTGAAATAATTTATAATAAATTTTAAAAATTATGTTATTTTTCAGAATATAAAAATATGTTTATACAACAAATTCTCACATATGGGTTTGGCAATGATGATTTGGCTTGGAGGTTAAGGTGGTTAATTTAAAAAAAAAATCTTCGTGTGGCACTCAGTCAAATTTACTAAAAAAAAGGTGAATTATAGTAGTGTGTCTTATCGTACATCAACTTTTCTGACTAATCTTAGAAAGCGAGCTACGACAAGGTTTACGTAACATCCGGTACATCTTACCTCGTGATCATACTTCACACGAGAGGCTATCGAATTCCTACTAAACTTTCTACACTACACCATGAAAAAAATCTGGCTGAAACTACAAAAACTATTAAAACAAACGGATATGAATAACAATACAGTTAAAAAGAATTATTTTATTTATCTTCTAAGTTATTGCTACTCATCCCGGAAAGAACTGGTCGAATACATCGCTTAGACTGAAATCCCAAAACCTTCGTTCCTGTACTACACTATCAAGACTATTCTCCTTTAGCGGCTACAAAAACTACACTTGTGGTACATAGTTTCACGACTTTTCGTTGGGCTATAAAAAAAATCTATTTGGTTATTGCTACATGTTTTGATGACACTACATGTAATTTTTATTATAGTTTGGGACACACTAATTTACAAAAAGGTTTCCTAAACTATTCATTCCAATTTGGGCGCCATTTATGTCACGAACCGTTTGTGCTTCCGAGGATTCCGGCTAGCTTTTTGTGAATTCCTCAGGAGGTCCCAACCCTCTCGGTAGCACCGGGCCCGAACACAAAACTAAAATCTCAAAAAAACTCAAAAATAAAACTCAAACAAACTCAAACTTACCACAATTTTGTACCACACGATGATTAACGAGTCAGCTGTTAGACTCGTAAGTGCCCACCCAACCATGGTCGTAAGTATATCCTCAACTTCCGCATTTACGACCCCAAAATCCACCAAATCTTTCTCCTCCTTACCTTATCATCATTGCCTGTTAACGCTTATTAAATTAAGCCAACATATTTAAAAATTTCAATTTTCAGCTATACAAAAATATAAATTAATTGAACATATTTTTATATCCTACACAATTTAAATAAATTCTTAAACTAATTATCTAAATATATATTTCTAAATTTCTTCGAATTTTAATTTTTTCTTATGGTTTGATACAAATCTATATTCCTTTTCTTCTTTCTAATACTTATACTTCTATTTCTTTTGATTTCTAAAAAAAATATTTTTGTTTTTATTCTTTAAATTTTTCTATTTCATACCTTTTTTTATTCTAATTTTTATTCATTTAGTTTTCAATAATTTTCTTTTCTAATTTTTATTAATTTCGATTTTTTCTCTTTTCAGGCGCCGATACTATCACTGGTTATTTTTTTAAAAAAATTTAGAAACTTATTTTTTTCCTTTTATGATTTCAATTTTTTTTTATACTCCGTTTAAATTTTTTTTCTAATTAATTTTGTAGTCTTTTCTTTTCTATGTAGGGCTCAAATCATAAAAATTTCACCAATATGGGCCCCGAACACTACAAAAAATCTACCTGAAAGAGCTCCCTAAGGATAAATATACATCTGCCACTCTACAGACGAACACTTTAAACTAACCGCCTACGATGTGAACCCTTTAATTTATATTAAATGTATTTTTGTTCTATTTGAAATGTACGTTTTTTTTTTCTTTAAGATTTTTTTAATTTTTTTACTCGGCCCTAAAGGTTTTTTATTCTGTCACTTTTTAAATAAATCAAAATTATAATATTAAATTCCATGCCTCACTTTATTCACTTTTCACTAGTGTACGCTTTGGCTGCCTGCTTACTAATGATTTTATTTTCCATCTGAATCTAGCTGAGTACCTTAAAGTTCGTTTTCTATTCCAATATTTACGGGAGTTATTTATCAACTTATCCTTTATTTTCCCGTACATTTTCCCGCCTAACGTCCATCTTTTTTTTTTCATTTATTTTGTTTCTTATTATTTCTCCATATTTTCAGTATACATACTGCCTACGTGCATAAGAACATATTAACTTTCCCTCCACTTTGACCATTTTGCCTTTCTCCCCGAAAGATTTGTAAAATTAAATTATTTTAATGTTTTTTTATCCCTTTCCCACATACTTTTGCCTCAAATATACTTTTTCCCTTTTCCCTCAGTGCTCCTAGTCTTAAAATCGCCTCCAACTGAATTCCCATCTACCAGGCGCACATGAAAAATAATAAGGTTATTTTTTCATTGATAATTTCAATTTAAAAAAAATTTTTAAAAACAGTTTTTAAAATTCAGCTTCTTCAATGGTTTTTACAACGCTGTGAATTTACTAGTTTGTTTACATTGGTTTTACAACTAGTTACAACTTACTATTAAATAGTACGCAAAACAACAACAATGTATTGATGTCATTCAAGTACATTAATACCCCATGAAACAGCTGACCGGCAAATAAAAGAAAGAACACCAAGGAGAAAGAAACATCGTGGGTAAGTATTTTTTTTTTTTTATAATTTAATTTTATTTTAATCAAAAATTTCTTTTCTTTTCAGATTGCTTTATACTATCGACGACAGGGAAGATGTTTGGAGTTGAACCGTGCCAACCCGGTTCCTGGTTTGTATTAACGCATATATTTTTTCATTGCATTAATTTTTCTCCTTTTTTTTCGTTTCAGCAGCCAACAAAAAAAAGCAGTCGGGTAAACTGTGGTGTGACTCGCCACATAACCTTAAAAGTTTACCCAAAAGCAACCGGAAGTTTGGGCTGGAGTGTGGTTCGCTCCCGGACGTGGCCCTCTTCCATAACTTTTAATACTACTAACTATAAATCAATAGACTTGGGACACGGGCTGGAACAAGTCACTCCCGAATATTCAGCTGACCCCTCCCATTTATAAAATTATAAAAAAAAACCAACAGTAGATATTAACCATTAGTTACTAAAAAATATATAAAAAGAACTGGGACTCGGGTTGGAGAGTAGTTCCTCCATTTGGCGCACCCCTCCCCTTAAAAAAACATGAAACGGGACTCGGTGTGTCTTAGGTCCGATCCTTGGACGTGCAGACCACCCTCCTAAGACGGTTTTTCTAAGTACCGTCCACGCCAAATGGCCGGAACTTAGAAAAATCGTGCTGCCAACCATAGGATGTCAACCTCCCGCAACACTCTTTTCTTTATGTTGTTGATTGTTAATGAAACTTCCACTAGAACGAGCAATATTCAATACCTCTGCACCGGGGTTGTTGTTATAGTTATGGTTATTGGCGGTAACTTCTTGTTGCCGCTCATCCTCTTCCAATAACTTAATCTTTAAAGATGTTAGGTTAGGTAATGAATCTCTAGATTCCATTGCTATTACAAAACCTTCATATTTTTTTTTTTTTTTTTTTTTTTCAAATTTTATTTGACAATTTAATTAACATTTTACGTAAATTACTTTTCCGCGAAGCCTTTTGGCTTGCCTGCGGAATTATAAACTAGTTTTAATTTTAGATAATTGGCAATTGTTTTTTAAAAAATTTTTAAGATTATTCATTTTTCATATTTTTAATTCATTGTGAATCTATTAAGAATTTTCTAATTTCATTTTTTCTTTTATTAAAGTTAGTAATATTTAATATGTTGACGGGTATTTCATTTAGGATCGTTGGTAAAGTGACGTGTAATGATCTTTTGCCATAATTGTTAGAATGACGTTCAACTTTAAGACGTCCTTGTGCTCGCTGTCTTGTATTGTGCGCGTGATTAGTTGGTTGAAGGAAACGTGAGTCATTATTAAACTCATTTATTAATGTTGAACAGTATAAACTCTTGACGTTCATTATCCTTAATTCATTTGCGATATTGATTGGCGTTTTGTTTTTGGTTGGACGGTTATATTTTGTGTTGTTGTTTATGTTGCTCCTGTTGTTGTTGTTGTTGTTTACGATGGTGTTGTTTATGTTGTTGCTGCTTACGTTGTTGTTGATGTTGTTGCTGTTTATGTTGTTGTTGTTGTGTATGTTGTTGCTGTTTCTGTGGATGTTGTTGATATTTCTGTGGATGTTGTTGTTTATATTGTTGCCGTGTATGTTGTTGCTGTTCATGTTGTTGCTGTTTATGTTGTTGCTGTTCATGTTGTTATTAGTTATGTTGTTACTATTTATGTTGTTGCTGAATATGTTGCTGTAGTTTATGTTGTTGCTGTTTATGCTGTTGTTGTTTATGCTGTTGTTGCTGTTTATGCTGTTGTTGCTGTTTATGTTGTTGTTGCTGTTTATGTTGTTGTTGCTGTTTATGTTGTTGTTGTTTGTAATGTTGTTGACATTGTTGTAGGTGGTGTTGTTTTGTAAATTTTTTCGCCTTTGGCTCTTCCATAGTATCTTCAATATTCTATTTTGTGTTTTTTGAAGAGATTCACAGTACGTTGAATTTCCCCACGCGGTGATGCCATGTCGTAAATATGATTCACCAAGTGCGAAATAAGCTTGCTTTAAAACATCAAATGGAGCACAATTACTCAAATGATATAAGCTATATGCCGATTTACGTAATTTTTTTGTATATCTTGTATTTGTGTTAGCCATTTAAAGTTTTGATCCACGTATATTCCTAGGTATTTATAAGTATTTACCATTTCTATTCTGGTATTGCAAGTTGTGTTTGTACATTTAGCATCTTTTTTAGTTTTGTGCAGGCAATCATAATTGTGAAACTTCAAATCGATATTTGTGTGTAGAAAATGTGGCGCTTTTATGTGCATCAATTTAGTTTTGGTTGCATTTATCACTAGACCATTATCGTGACACCATTTTGTTATCACATCTAGTTGGTGTTGCATATTTTCAGAGGCAGTTTTAATGTTTTTATGCGTTACAATTACCGCTGTGTCATCTGCATAAGCATATGTTGCGCTATTTTTAAGCATATTCAGCATATCATTTGCGTAAACGAGATAAAGCACTGGTCCCAATTTCGATCCTTGTGGTACTCCACAGCCTGTTGAAGTTTTTGCACTCAATGAGTTATCGATTTTTACATAATACGATCTTAGATCTAGGTAATTTTTGAACCAATCCAAGCTCATTCCTCTTATACCATTTCTTTCTAATACTTGGAGTAAATTGCTATGCTATATATGTTTTTGGCAAGCTGGACAACAATAAAATTACTAGCATTTCTTCTGGTACAACAACTTCTATTTCTAACAACTGGTCTATTAGATTTGAGAAATCGTTTATGTGAACACTCATATTACCACCCTCTTGCATCGACAAATACAACAGCCTTTTAAATAACATGATCTTTCTAGCAGGCCCCTTTGGTTGATGAATCTCCCGTAGCTTTCGCCACGCATCCGATGCTGATACACAGCTCTTGATATGGTTAAGCTGGTTAGGCTTAACACACAACAAAATTGAAGCTGAAGCCTTTTCATTTTTTGTTTCATATGACGCAAACGCTGGCAATGTGGGGTCTTCAGGTTTTACTTCACGACCACATACCACACCCCACATATCAGTGTGGACCAATATGCTCTTCATTTGGATGCTCCATGTTGAGTAATTAGATTCATCTAATTTATCGATTTGCAATAAAGATGACATGACAAAACTCCCTATGAATTTAGGCGACAATAAAAAATGCGACAAACGCTTTAAGAAAAATTAGCGACGCACGCTTAAATTTTTTTTTTATTTTATTTTTATTATTTAAATAGCGCGACTGGGACTATAACCTATTAGAAATAATTAAGACATTTATGTCGGATTTAATTATTTAACAAACTTTATTATTCAGAGGTTATAAAAAGAGTGAGTTTAATATAAGTATAAAATAGATACAAAAACTAAAAGAAAAAGGAGAAAATGACAAGTGTAAAGAAAATAGTGTTACCAGACATTAGGAATTAAATGTGTTGTCAATTCACAGCAGAAAATGTGGTAACTTTAAACACATAAAACTTACGTTTAAAGTTAAAGGCAACAATATCTTCCCTTTAGCTTATCGGTCACTTTTAGCTTAAAGTATACTTATCATAACGAAAAACTAATAATCCGTCAGATAACATCCGAACTTTAGCTATTGGCAAGATGTAATAATGGCCCTTATACACTTATTGTTAGGCCAAGAATGGGGAGATTCAATAATCGAGATAATAAAGTACACTCAAATAAAAAAGTTAGTAAAGTGAGCAAAAAATTTTGCTGAGTCAGCAACATTTTAGTCAGGAGGGTGCTGAAAATCATAAAAGATATTTTTGTGATTCTGTTTAAAATAATTTACAATACGTTACAAAATATAAAAATGTTCATACTCCCAAATTGACGATATGAATTAATGTAATATCTAAAAACAATAGAAATAATTATATATAACATAAACGAAATTATCTTTGAACTACTTACATCAATTATTGTCTAAATGAACAAAATATAACATATACAACCCTTTTTTGAATTAAGAAAAAGGAAACAGAAAAATCTACCTGTCTTTCGCTTTAGTCTGTCTACTTATTGCATATTTGTTTGCAATTTAACAGCACAAGATTATTAATATATAAACATTTAGTTTATAAATACACATTTAATTTAGATTAGATTAGATTTAGATTAGATTTATTTTGTTTCATTATTAGAACATTAAGAATAAAATTCTTTTATAGTTCAATTGGTATAACATAATAGAAAGTCATAATTATAATAGTAGTAACGACATTTAAAAACATTTAGACACTTGAAAAGTCAATATGTAGTGTATATTAATATAATAGATAAAAATAGGATACAAATTTAAGATAAAAATTTTAATAAATATTAAGACAATTTTTAATAAAGTTGGCTAGCTAGTTAAAGCAACATGTAGATTTGATTTTTTTTTTTTTTTATTATTTTTATTTTTATTTTTTTTTATTATTTTTTTTTTATTTTTTTTTTTTATAATTTATTTAACAAAATGTTAATGAGAAAAATAAATATTGAGAGTTGAAGCTAATTGTTTAGAGTAAAATAATCTTTATTAAATTTAAATATTTTATTTTGTCTTAGATTAAGTTGTTTTAATCCACAATTTTTCAGTCTGGTTGTTGTTCACACTATTGATGTGCGAATCAACACAATTTTTTTGGCAAAATAAATTAGTAAAACATTAGTAAAATATTAGTAAGACATTAGTTCAAAACAGTTAAGTGCTGAATAAGTATAACTAAAATTTTAGTTTAAAACATAATTTTAGCAAAAAATTTGCTAAAAAATAGTATACCTGATTTACAAGATCTTTTACTAACTTTTCTACAAACTTATTTTTTTGAGTGTATTGAAAAAAAAAATTACGTGTTGTTTTTAAACTTTAAGGAATAAATTGTTGTAAGAGATAAATTTAATTATTTTTTGGCATCACAATAAAACTAAAAGTAATAAAATAAAGAGAAACAACGAGTTTTAAAATAGAACTAAAACTTTTTACTGTGTATTGGTGTATGAAATTAGATATAATTGTTGAGAAAAACTAAGAACTGTTTGTATCAACCTTTTCTAATAATATCGAATTATATCTAATTCGGTACAATTTTATATAAAACGATAAAAATTTTATGTTGGCAAAATTCGGATGAAATTGTATCTAATATACATTAAATTGTATAAAATTGTATTTAATTGAAACGAATTTGATATAATTCGATACTATTGTATCGAATTCGATAAAATTCGATGTATTTTAGATACAATTTTATGTTCTCATTTTTCGGATCAAATTTGATATCAATGTATATCTAATTTGTTTTTAATTTAATATAATTTGATGTTGCCGCATACCCATTTTTTTATTTGAGAATTAAAAAAAATATATATTTGGGCAACATATGATTATATGTGATGATGATGTCAAATTTGATCCGAAAAACTAAAACCCAGGTAAAACTAGTTGTATCTTAGCATATGGAATATGATTAAGACATATCTGACCTTGAATTTAGTTACATTACTGCTTATGTCATTATATACAAATACATCTGATCATTTTTATTGAGAGAAGTTTTTGTACGGTACCTGATATTATTATATGTTTGTTGACTAGGGTAACTCCCTTGCCAATTTGTGAGTTGTAAATAAAAAAAAAGCAAGTAGTTTTCTTCAACTAAAACAAAAGCTTCTTGCTTTATTAACAATTTTATTACGACTAACTCTAAAAAATGGGTACTTCAACGTTAGCTATGTAAATATACATATATATAAAAAAAATCGAAAAAATGGCGCCACATTAAGTTCCAGGAGAACTGGCAAAAAGAGGGGCTCTCCTTGAGTTAATTAAAATGTTTTACAAGAATTTGAAAAAAAGAGAAATTTAAGAGAATTTAAGTTAGTATAATTTGGGTTTCGCTAAAAGACTATTTTAACCCTTATTTTCCTGTTGAACTGTGTTCAACATGCTGCCGGGCGAGAGTGGTGGCTACACCTGCATATTGTCCAGCATCCAGATATGACCCAACCAAATACAGACTTTTGTGCCTTAGGGAGCGATGGAATTGGTTGGATGGTTTTATTAGCCAATATGACCGCTAAATAAGTCCAATAGCCAATGATGATTTTTCGGTCCTTTTATCGAGCCACATCGGGCAATCTTTATAAATCACTTGGACTAGAGAGGGGATTGTCCCTTCAACATGAGACGTTGTTACTAAATATTCTAATTGGATGAGAGTGACTGGTTCCTCTACAGCGAACCCGGAACACAATTCTGAGGACGACAAGTGTTCTTCTCAAGCTTGTGATGTCGATCTATCTACTCTTCTTAGTGCAACCACTTCTACGGCATTGGCTTCGTCACAAGGTAATTCATCACTGGTGCTTCTTCGGTGTCGGAAGTAAAGTAGCTGGCATTGGAGACCTGTTCTTCATAACTTGATGACGTAGGGTGATCATTTGAACGAGCAGTGTGGAGTATGGAATGGTGCTTAGCTCCGCATATTATGCACCGATTTATGGACTCACATTCGGTGCGGTTATGGGTATGGGTTATGAATATGGGTATGGGCTAAGGAATTTAAACAGCAGCTCCATTTAATTTTATATGCCCGCCGTGGCATTGTAAGGCTAAATAGGAAGAAAAGAAAAATTTATACTGTGAAATTAGAGTCCTGTTAAGCGACTAGTTTCTCTTTATGTGGCTTTAAGTCAATCTAGTGGATTAATCTAAGGGTTTTGGTGGGATCGGATTTGGTGGGGATTGGCACCCTGGTAGAACACAGAGTTTAACAATCGAGCGTACAATAGTGCCGTTTTCAGTTTTGATTTCTGCAACCCGAACTTTACTATCTCTTCCATAAATGACTTTAGTGATGCGTCCCAGATGCCACTCAGTGGGTGGTAGCAGATCATCCTTCACAATTACAAAATCGTTTACCTTCACATTGTGCTGTTCGGTTTTCCATTTAAACCGTCGCTGAAGCTCGGTGATGTATTCGTTTTTCCAACGGCGTGCAAAAATATGCTGAAGCGCTTTTAGGCGATCTCATCGTTTGATAAAACTTAGGTTTTTCAGAGGAAGTTCTTCAGCAGCCTCAGGAGGGGCGATAAGTGGAGCACCTCTTAGGAGATGACCTGGGGTCAAGGGCAGTAATTCGTATGGGTTTTCGGTCAACGGTGATATTGGACGGGAATTTAATACAGCTTCAATTCGGATCAGCAAATTAGCAAATTCCTCATAGGTAAAGGTGAGATTAGTAACAACTTTTTTCAAATGCGATTTCATGCTTTTGACGGCAGCCTCCCAGAGGCCACCCATGTGGGGCGCATAGGGCGGTATAAATGACCAGCTAAATCCATGAGAACAATACTTTTCTACGAGGGCCTTTTCCGCCAATTTTAGGAATTCGTTATGACCTTTAAGTAAGGCTAAGCTGGCACCAAGAAAATTTCGACCATTGTCTGAAAACATAGTTTTTTTCAGACCTCTACGTAAGGTGAATCTTGAAAAGCTGGCCAGAAAAGCATCGGTCGATAGGTCTGAACAGACTTCTAAGTGTACTGCTCTTGTAGAGAAACATACAAATACTGCTACATATCCTTTGAGAAGTTTGGCATTTCGTATATTAGATGCCTTCAAGGCGAATGGATCAGCGAAGTCAACACCGGTATAGGTAAATGGTAACGAAAAGTTGACTCGTTCGGGGGGAAGTGCAGCCATTATTTGATGCTGAAATTTATGTTTGTATATGGTGCAGGCTTTGCAATTACGAATGCATTTTCGGACCAAATTTTTAAGTCGTGGTATATAAAACCCTTAGTCGTATAGCTCTTAGCATAATATGATGCTCTGCATGAAGTAAAATCTTATGAGTATATTCGACAAAGAGGACGGCAAAATGAGATTTTTCAGGAATCAGTATAGGATGACGTTCGTCATAACTTAACCCTGAATTAGCAAGTCTACCACCTACTCGTAGTAGCCCATCTTTGTCCAGAAATGGATCCAAAGTGAGTATTCTGCTCTTTCGGTTTAAAGGTCGTTTATCTTGAAGGCATTCATACTCTTTGCAAAAATGAGTCCATTGGGCTATCAATATTAGCCTGTTTTTTACGAATCGCATCTCCTCGGTGGTGATAAAAGATTCCTTTTCAAAAGGGCGTTGCAAAACGCGGTTAATAAAACGAAATTGATAACAAATAACTCTCAAAGCCCGTGACAGCGATGAAAACCTTTCCAAAAAATCTTCTGCTTCGTTTTCATATCGAGTGCTCGAGTGATTTTTCGTTTTGTTGGTGACCTGGTTTGCCACTAGGTGAAAAGTAGAAATCGTTTTCATTTCCAAATCAGTGGGATCAAAAGTGCGTGGTTCCGGCCAACATTCAACAGGCTGTTGCAGCCATGTTGGCCCATGCCACCATAAATTGCCCTCGATGAGTTCTTGAGGGGAACAACCGCGCGAACCAAGATCGGCAGGGTTGTCCTAAGCTTTTACATGCTTCCAGTGATTGTTACTAGCGATACTTATAATTTCAGTTACACGATTAGCGACGAACGTTTTTAATGTTTGAGGCTCCTTTTGCAGCCATCCGAGGACTATTGAGGAAATCGGTCCACAAATACAGTTCATAGGGGAACTTATAGGTTGTCAGTAAGCTTTTGACTAACCTTGCGAGTAATAACGCTCCACACAGTTCAAGTTTGGGAATGGTGGTTTTCTTTATAGGTGCAACTTTCGTTTTTGCCACTAACAAATGGCTGCTAATTTTTCCGTCTTCGTTCACGGTTCTCATATAAACTGAGCCGCAATACGCCTTCTCCGATGAATCACAGAACCCATATGACGGTTTTGAGAAAAATTTACCCACCTAGGAATTTTCACGGTAGAAATTATATATAAGTTCTAAATAAAAGAGTTCCATTTAATTAAAATAACTTGTGGGACACCTTCATCCCATTCAAGTTTTCTTTCCCACAACTCCTGCATTATAAGTTTTGCAACCACTACTATTGGACCCAGCCAACCTAGGGGGTCAAATAATTTCTATAACTGATAAAATTTGTCTTTTTGTAGAGGAGGGCGAAATTTAGTTCGGTTCTACAACATAATAAAAATAATCTGATTTAGCATTCCAGCGAATCCCCAAAGTTTTGATAGTGCTGGAATCTTCGAACTTTAAGAAATCTTCGTCAAGAAGATCCTCCCGGGCCAAGTGTTCCAGTAGATAACTGTCATTGGCTGTCATTTTCTTCATGGGAAAGCCTGCAGATTTTAACGCCTGAGTTATTTGATTTTGTTTCAGTTTTGCCTCTTCAAGAGTATGTCCTCCAGACAAATATCATCTACGTAAATTTCATTCCTCAAAATTGCTGATGCTTTTGGAAATAAGTTCTTGCAGTCCTCACTTAACTGCTGTAAAGTTCGTATAGCTAGAAAAGGCGCACAGTTCACCCCAAAAGTGACTGTTTTCATTTGATACGATTTAACGAAACTATCGGTCTCATTACGGAATAAAATTTGCTGGTATGGGCGATCAGCCTCGTGAATCATTATTTGGCGAAACATTTTCTAAAAGTCGCCAGTGAAGACGTATTTATAATATCGCCAACCTAGCACGATTTGCATTAAATCGGACTGAAGTGTTGGGCGTTGATGGAGCACGTCATTCAAGGAGAATCCGAATCTTCGATGCGTTAAAAACCACTCTCACTTTAGTATATTTACTTTCGGGTCGAACAACCGCATGGTGGGGTAAACAAAATGAAAAATGTTTTTCACCTATTGCTTCATTATGAGTAGCTGGTTCCATCTGATCCAAGTCAATATATTCTTAGAGAACCTGATGATATTGTTCCTTCAAGTCTGGCGTTTTATCTAGGGTTTTTTCCATCCTATGGTACTGCGCTAGGGCCATGTTCCTTGAAGGACCTAAAAAAATATCACTGGGGAATTCCTCTTTAAAGGGAAGTCGCACAATATAGCGACCATCTGATTGTCTAATAGTGGATGTTTTATAAAAATGTTCACAATATATATCGGCTTCGGTGGCCGGAATATCCTTTTCGATTTCTTCAAGTTCCCAGAACTTTTTTATCTGTTCGTGAAGAAGAAAATCATCTGATGTCGAAACTGAAGTCGAAAATGAGTTTATTCGGCTTGCGGGTTCAGGTCCTAATAAGTACCAACCAGAATGAGACTCTCTGGCTTCAAATGTGCCCGTACGCCCGTAAGATTAATAACTTGTAAATAATTACTTCCAATAATCATATCAATTCCGGCCGGTTTATAAAAATACGGATCAGCAAGGGTTAAATCTTTGATCTCTTCAAAACTTGTTAATTTAAAAGGTCGTGAAGGCCAAAAATTGGATAATTTCGGTACCACTACTGCATTGATTTTTACTTTGAAGTCTGAAATTCTAGATTTTACAATAACATTGCACATTCCTTTTGATTTGCCTACTACTGCCCCACCTAATCCAGAAATTTTTGAATTTTTGTTATGGAAAGGTATAGAAAACTTTTGTTGCATACTAGTAGTAATGAAACTTTTTTCAGATCCGGTATCAATTAAGGCTCGAATAGTGAATAATTCGCCTGCACTTTCAATTTGTGCAGTTACAGTGGGCAAAACCGTAGTTTCGTCAGTTTGAACAAAGTTAGCCTGAATCTCCTCCAAAGTATTTTCATCCGACGGACCATTATTACTAACTTGAGTGGTAAATGTTTTAACTGGCGGTTGTGGGTTTGAAGATGAAGGTTTTTCCTTATCTTGAAGATTCGTTTGCGATTGAGGTTTCGTGTTCTTGAAGTTTCCCGTATTATCGCGCTTTTCAAGGTGCAACATTGTATGATGCTTTTTGTTGCATACACTACAAGTGTATGTACTTGGGCATTTTGACTTAAAATGGGTATGAGACAGACAATTGACGCAGTATTTATTTGCGAAAACGTATTTAAGACGCTCATTTGGAGATAGCAATTTAAAATAACTGCAAATTTTCAGTGGATGATTTTGTTTGCACTTTTTGCAGCTATAATTTTGTTTATTTGTTTCAGCCTGCACGTAAAATGATTGGGATTTTGCTGGTTGATTATCCCTGCCTAAGGGCTTTCTTACTTCGCTCATTGTTTCCAAAAATTCTATTCTAGATGAGAGAAACTCGCTAAGTTGACCCCATGATGGCAACTCCCTATGGTTTTTTGTTGTACATTCCCAGGCGCGTAGAGTTTCCTCAGGAAGTTTTGCAGTTACTAGATGTAGTAAGAAGGGATCATTATCCGCTACTTCAACCTTGAAGGTTTTTAAAATCGATAAACAGTCGACCACTGTATTCTTAATATATCTAATAGATTTTAGAGTTTCCGTTTGGGATGAATGTATTGCGAAAACCTTTTTCATTTGGTCGTTTACCAACTTCCCAGGCCAAGTTAAAATTGTCATCGACAGAATCAAAACCTTTTATTACATTAAAAGCGTCCTCTTTTACTTTGGTTTTCAAATAATTAAGTTTTTCTGCTGCCGCCAGGAATTTTTCCTTTCCTACTATCGCCTGAAACATGTCTCGAAATGCTGGCCATTTTGCATACCCCCCTTCAAAGGATTGGATGTCACAAGCTGGGAGCTTGAAAGACGACCTGTGCACCACCTGCTCGGTTGGTTTCGGTTCAATTGCTTTCAAATGATCTAAAATCGTTGCCTTATATTTCTGGTATAACTCACTAGCCTCTTCATAGTTTGAAACCAATTCATTTTTTAAATCTTCGTCCTTTACTTTTTCTTCCCCTACCACATATTCTTCATAAGACCCCACTAGTTTGAGCCATCTTCTGTCTAGTTCATCGCGTTTTAAACTTAGAGAAGCGAACGTATAATTTTCCGAACTCGTTTTTTCAAAGTTCGCGCAGAACCCCGTTAGTTGTTGCAGGTCGAACTTACATCTTCTCTTTGATGCCATCATTTTTGTTGCCTACCTATACCGAATACTAACCTATTGACAAAAATCAGGACTTTAGGAATTGTCCTTTTTTTTTAAAAAAAAAATTATAATTTATTTTATCACAAAACCTCCTGGCTTCGTGAAGAACAACCAAATGATTTAAACGCTTTTATTCAAGAATTAAGTTAAATTGATCCACTTTAATTTAATTTTAAAACCCTTCTTCAAGAAGGAATGTGTACTGTGGGAGTTTAACCGTCCCACTCTAATTCGAGATTTCTTTTGTTATTTGAGATTCGTAAAATTGCGCCACTCTATTCGTTCCCCAAAAAAATTTAAAAACAAAAATTAATTTTGTTGAACTGCACCACTCTGTTTTGAGAACAAATCCTTTTTTCGAAATTTTCAAAATTGAATCACTTTATTTTTATTTAAAAAAAAAAATTAGCAAAAAAAACTTTCCCGGTAAACCGCACCTCTATATTTTTTTCAAATTTTGAAAATTGCGTCACTCTATTTTTCTCCAAGAAAAAATTATCAAAATAAAGTATATTGTTTTTTAAAATTTTGAAAATTGCGCCGCTCTATTTTCTCCAAGAAAAAATTTCAACAAAAACTTTTATTAATTGTACCGTACCACTTTGTTTTTGTTCCAGAATTTCGTATAATTGGGCCACTTTTTTTTTGCACCACTCTAAATTGCACCACTCTATTTTTCTTCAAGAAAAAATATAGCAATTTACTTTTAAATAGCACCACTTTTATTAAAAATATCTTTAAGAAAAACTTTTTCAGGATTTTTTTTTATAATTTGCAATACCGATCAACTCTAAATTTTCCAAAAATTTTGTTGTTAATAATCCACCAGATTGTTTTACCAATTTATAGATGCAAAAAAGATCAACTTTATGAACTTACCGGCACTACACAATTTTCCACAATTGATTTTTAATAGTTATATTACAAAAATTGTTGAAAGTGACCTTCATTTACATCAATTACCCGTTGAAGACGGTTTTGGAAAAGAATTAACTGTATTGACAAGCATACTAATAGAAATTCTTCTTATCTCCTCAGATATATCTATTTTCAATTCAGCAAGTGTTTTCGGAACTGTTACATACACCCTATCTTTTAAATACCCCCATAAGAAGAAATCATATGGATTTAGGTCCGGTGAGTACGGTGGCCAAAGAAACCCTTTTTGGTGACGTTGGACATAGAGATTCGATATAACCTTTTCATCAAATTTTTCAGCCAAATAATCTAGAACAATGTTAGCAGTATGTGGCCGAGCATCTTGCATTATCCAAGCGTTTTCAATCTCTCTTCTAGCTTCCAAAAAATGTATAAAGTAATGTTGTAGCAATTCTAAATATCTTTCCAACTAACGTTTTCTCTAAGAGCCTCAAAAAAAAGTCCCTTAGATGACAAAGCACACCATAGAGTGATTCTCTGTGGAAACAGAGGCGATGGATTTAAATGATGTGGGTTTTCACGGGTCCAGTACCCCTAATTTTGCTTGTTACAATATCCTGACAGGTAAAAGTGGGCTTCGTCCCTAAACCAAATATCATCCAGGACATCAATATGTTCCTCATCATTAATTAGGTCAAGCAAGATAAGTGCAGACTTAAGCCTATTCCTCTTGGCCAAATCGCTCAGCATTTGAACAGGGTGGATTTTGTACGCCTTCATTTTAAGCTTCATGTGCAATATGGTATGTACCGACGTTTTTCCAATGTTTTCATGTTGAGCAGCTGCTTTAATGGACTGACCAGGTTCTTGAACAAAAAAATCGCGAATTTTCATAACATTCTCTTCAGTAGTTGCTGTTACCTTCCTGCCACTATTGCCTTTATGTCGATTTAACAGATTTTCGTTCAATTCAAATTTCTTAACCATTTTCCGAATTGACTTTTTCCATGGAGCGAAGATATGAAATTTTTCTTGGAATGTCCAGATCACATTTTCAGTATTTCCTTGTAGTTCATAATATTTTTGAACTTTAAATTGCCGTTGCTCAATGGAAAACATTTTAAAGATTTTTATAATTTGTTTCTTTATATTTTTATTATTCTGACTTTTTATTTATATTTTTGTTTTCATTTTTTAATCACCATTTATATTTTATAAAATAATTTGAAGATTACGGGTTGCTTTAAAAAATAAAACAAAAAATCAGAACTGAGTGAGGGAACATTTTTTCTGAATTCCCTGTATAATTCTTTAAGTATTTTCGTAAAGTTGAATATCAAATTAAGTTATGTTAAGACTTTATTACATATGGCTTCACATATAACCCTATTAACTTTATAACGAAATCATTTTCAAGTAATTTATTTTATATAATTTTAAATATAAAAACCTGTACATACCCGGGTGAAAATAGTTACATATAGTCATATATAATATTATTAAGTCATATCTGACCTTGAATGCTGACAAAACCACGTAATTATATGTTTTTGAAACACAATTTTTTTTTGATAATTTTAAAACATTTCCTTACGTTCGTTTGAAAACTGTGGGTCTTTAAAATTTTTATTTTTTTATTTTTATTTAAACGATTATAAATACAATGTTTAAATTACACTACGACTAGTCTACATAGACTAACTAGCAGTTTTCTTCAAATGTTAGAATAAAGTAGTTGAAACAGCAACGAGATGTCTTTATAAGACTGAGTAAAACGCACCATTAAATCTTGGGGTTTTAATCTGTTTAATGTTCTTGTTGAACTATTGACATCTAATAACATCGATACAAGTTCATTTGAATGTTGCTCTACTCTTTCATTATGTTTGAATGCTTGGTGTTGCATTTCCTCTCTGATAGTACTCACTTTCAGATCTCTATGTAGATCCTTATTGCGAATATACCAAGGAGCATTGACTCTGTATCTGAGGACTTTGTTTTGAAATCGCTGAATGACATCTATATGTTGATTCTTTGCGCATCCCCATAGCCGGATACCTTCGGTCCATACAGGTTTTAGTACCTGTTTATATATCGTTAACTTATTCTCAATAGATGGGTTAGATTTTCTGTCTATTAACCAACTGAGTTTTCTGTATTTTAAGTCTAATTCTTCCCGTTTTTTTTTTAAACATGTTCTTTCCATCTTAGTTTGACGTCAAGAGTCATTCCGAGATATTTTGCAGAGTTTGAAATAGGAATTTGGTTATTATAAATATAAAGGGGTTTATGGATTATTGATTTATTGGTGAAGAAAATGTGATTGGATTTTGTGCTATTAAGATCGATTTTCCATTTTTTTGTTCATAGCAGAACTTCATTTAATGCAGATTGCAGTTTGCTTGTGGCGGATGCACTATTTGCCCCTGTAGACATAATTACAGTGCTATCGGCAAAGGTTCTAACGATACAGTTTGGATTTATTGGCATATCACTGGTAAATATTAGGTATAAAACAGGACCTAAGATACAGCCTTGTGGTACTCCTGAGGTTATTGGGTGAAGATTGGAGTAGTTTGCCTCCTGCTTAATACGAAAATATCTTTCTGATAAGAAGGATTTATTAAGTTTGCAGTAACTTTCTGGTAAACGAGAGTTTAGTTTGTGGAGTAAGCCGGAATTACACACGGCGTCGAAAGCCTTAGAAACGTCTAGAAAAACAGCCGAACAAACTTCCTTATTTTCAATAGCTTTTTCGACTGTGTTTGTTATTCTATGGATTTGTTCAATTGTGGAATGATTTTTACGAAATCCAAATTGATGATGAGGGATCAGATTTCAATAACAGAATTCAGCCTTTCGCAAATTAGTTTTACAAACAGCTTTCCAATAACGGGAAGTAAGGAAATGCGCTGTAGGAACAAACATCATATCATTGTTTACCAGGTTATTGTATCATGATGATTTCAGCGACTTTCCAGTAAATAGGAAAGTATTGACGTTGAATTGCTGTGTTAAATAAGGATATCAATAAACATATAGCTTTAATTGGAACATTTTTAAGCAGATCTGCGTTTCTGTGATCATATTCTGGAGATTTTTTAGATTTTAATGTTTTTATTTCGTTTTCTACTTCTCCTAACGTAACACATCAGTGATATTATCTTCTGGAATCGCTTGATTGATTTCGTTATTTAGTACTGTGTCGAGGTATTCTGCGAACAAGTTTGCTTTCTCGAGATTAGTTTTTGTTATCTTTTATTGTTGCTTTTTGTTCGATGGGAGTTTTGTGTTTTTTAGTAGCCTTCCATAGAGAATAATCACTAATTCTGTGGAATGAAAGTTCTGTGATGTATTTATCTTAACTCATAACTTTTTAATTTCTTTTCTGAGTTTTTGGGTAGCATGGTTTAAAATTATTTTATCGTCCGAAGAGAGCGTTTGTTGCCATTTCCTACGAAGTTTTCTCTTTTCGGTCACATGAGTTTTTATATATTGGGAATAATTATTTTAATAGTTGACTTTACGTAATACAGGCGTGCTAATCCAAGCTGCTTGTTGAAGTAAAGTCGTAAAGTTTAGCACCTCACTATCAAGGATTTTACTTGAATTTATACGCAGTTGTAAACTTACGTTTTCTTCAATAAGAATTTAGAAGTAGTTCCAATCAGTTTGTTTACTTGTAAGATTGGGGTTGGATGGTTTTTGCTCCAACTCACAGAAGTAAATTTGATAAATAGGGGAGTGGTCTGAACTAAGATCGTATCCTGCAGTAATTTCCAGAAAGGATTTTGAAATTTTTCTTATAATAAAGAAAGCTACTAAGTCAGGTATTTTTTTTTCTGTATCTGTTGGCCAATATGTAGGAGCGCCTGTTGAGATAATTTCGCTCCCAGATTCTAGGATGGCTTTGTATAACTGCCTACAGTTAGTTGTTGGTAATCTAGACCCCCAATGAGGATGCTTGGCATTAAAATCGCCTCCCATGATAAATTTGTATTTGTGCCTATTTATGAGCTCCATGCAGTTTTCAAATTTTATTTTGTATCGAGGTGGGCTTCTACACTTTATTTTTCTTCTTCATAGTTTTCAATTGTGCTTCTTATTATAACAGCACTACCTCCTCTTGCATTCTTGCTTGGTGAATTGAATACATATTGTAGTTTTTTATTCTTATGAACGACTCTTTGGTAAAATGAGTTTTACTTAACAAACAGATATCAACGTCTTTTTTTCTAAAATAGCCTGAAGTTCATTTTTATGAAGGTGCAAATTATTTGCATTCCACTCCATGATGTGGTTTCATTAATAATAATAACTTGAATTTTTTTATTTATTAATTTTTGCAGCTCTTTTGCGACTACGCAGCCGCTATAGCTTGCAGGATGTTTTTCACCACAATTGCAGCACTTTGGAAATGCATTTGGGGCAGTGTTGCTAGTATTTTTTTCAAAAAACTGTAAGAAAAAACTGTTTTTTTAAGAAAAACCTGTTTTTTTTTATAAAAAACAGTAGAAAAAACAGTTAATATGTGCATTTTGAATTCAATTGCATTTTATTTAAACATAAAACAACATAAAAAGCATTAAACACATAACATATTTATATACACAGAAAAAAATATTTTTTGTTGTAGACTAACTTTTAATTATACTAACAAAAAAAAAAATATTTTCAAATTTATGTTACTACAGATCACAAGTTGTGCTCTGTTATAAAACTTCATTTTAATTAACAATAGGAATAATATGTTTTTTTTCTGTGTACTTGTTTAAAGTAAAAAATATAATATAAAAAAACATATTTATATTTATATTAATTATTTAACATATAGCAAAAAATAGCTACAAAACCTTAAAAAAAACAAAATAACTCATCACATTTTGAGATCTTACTTAATTATAAAAAATATCAGATATACATTTTTTGATTAAATTTGATTTTCATTTCGTTTGATTCCACAAAATTTTAACACAAACAAATGCTAAAAAGGGAATTAAAACTTACTACACAGTTGCATTCAATGCGTAGTATTATTTTTTATTTAAACATTTTGTGCAACTTTTGTATTAAATTTATAAATTCAAGTGAAAGAAAGTAAATCGAGCAGGTAAACTGTTAAAAACTGGAAAAAAAAAGGCTGAAATTAAACAAAAACTGTTTTTTTTTTCATGAAAAACTTGAAAACTGTTACGCATCCTAAAAAACTGGAAAAAACAGTTAAAACTGGCAATATGGTAACACTGATTTGGGGGTTTATCACAGGATTTGGATTCATGATTACCGGCACAACGCACGCATCTAGGTTGTTTGGATAAGTAGTTTTTTGTATTATTGTATGATTGGCAGTTTTTGCACTGAGATATTTGTTTTGATAGAAGAATTTGTTTTATATTTATTATTGTATTTAGTATTTTCTAATCGAATGATAAGACAAAAATATTTAATGGAATTTATATTTATTGACGGCACTTATAATTTTGAAACCTTGTTGTTTTTGGTCTGACATGATTTCTTCTGGGTCACAGAAATGATGGAGGTTTTTGGCTATAACACTTACTCATATGAGGTCTTACTTGTTTGTCCTCATATGAGTGCCAATCAGCTTTTTTTCGTTTAACGATTTTGTTATCTCGCTGTAGTCATCACTGAAAAATTTACTAATTTTATACACTCAAAAAAAAAAAAGTTTGTAAAGTCAGCAAAAAATTTTGCTAAGTCAGCAAAATTTAGTCAGGAGGGTGCTTGCAAAAAAAAATGCTAATGTCAGCAAAATCGGGCTGATTTTTAGCAACAAAGTTAGTAGATTCAGCAAAAGTTTTGCTAACATTTAGTGGATTGGAAATAAAAAAGCCTTGCTAAAAATTAATAAATTTTTTGCTGAATTTTAGTATACTGAAAAAAAACGCAAAAAATTTGTAGAAAAATTGTAATTTAGTTAATTTATTTGCTGAAAATCATAAAACATATTTTTGTGATTCTTTTAAAAATAATTTACAATAATTACGAAATATAAAAATTTTCATTTTCCCACATTGACGACATGAAATAATTAAATTTCTGAAAATATATAGAAATAAATATATATAACATAACAAAAAATTTCTTTCAACTAAACGAAAAAAACAACCCTTTTTTGCAATAAGAAAAAGGAGCCATAAAAATCTACCTAAAATGTGTGTCTGTCTTTTGCTTTACTCTGTCTACATGTCTGTATTTATTTGTTTGCAATTTGACCACACTAGATTATTAATCTATAAACATTTAGTTTAGAAATACATATTAAATTTAAATATTTTATTTTGTCTTTTATTTAATTAATAGATTAATAGATTAAGTTGTTTTATTCCACAATTTTGTTTTATGTATGAAAAACAGATACAAAAATCTTCCATGGTTGATTTTTTTATATGTCTTATTAGAGTTGTAGTTTTTAGTATCATTTTCCTCTTCTCTACTACATCTTGACATGCCGCGTCATCTGCTTCATTCTGCGCATATCTTTCAATCTGGTTGTCGTCCACACTATTAATGTGCTTATCAGCACAATTTTTTTTAGCAAAATAAATTAGTATTACAAAAAATTTAGCTTAAAACAGAATTTTAGCAAAAAATTTGCTAACAAATAGTATACCTGATTTACAAGACGTTTTACTAACTTATATTTTTGAGTGTACGTTATCATTTATAATTTTAATGGAAAAGTCGCCTTTTGCTACTTGTTTAATGATTTTATGAAGCTCGTTAAAGCTTTTATTTGTGTTTATAACGATTGGTGGAGGGAGAGTACTCTTTTGTGGTACTTGACTTTCAGGAAGCTCGATTTGGCATATTGGGCAAGAGTTTAATGCGATTTCCAGTGGAGAATTTGCTTTTTGTTTTTTAATTTGTTTTTTTACGATGTATCCGCTCAGTTTCATTGGCTAGTTCTTCCTCATCTGTCTCATACACTCAAATAAAAAAGTAAGTAAAGTCAGCAAAAAACTTTGCTGAGTCAGCAAAATTTTAGTCAGGAGAGTGCTTGCACAAAAATTGCTAATGTCAGGTCGCTGATTTTCAGCAACAAAATTAGTAGATTCAGCAAAAGTTTCGCTAAAACTTAGTGGATTAGAAATTAAAAAACCCTTGCTAAAAATTAATAAAAATTTTTGAATATTAGTAGACTGAAAAAATCTCAAAAAATTTGTAGAAAAATTATACTTTAGTTAATTTATTTGCTGAAAATCATAAAACATATTTTTGTGATTATTTTTAAAATAATTTACAATACGTTACAAAATATCAAAATGTTCATACTCCCAAATTGACGACATGAATTAATGTAATATGTTAAAACAATAGAAATAACACTGTTCAACAAAATCAAATTTTTTCCAAAATTACAAGGTCCGATCTATAAATTTTTATAGAAGAGACAAAAAAAAAGACACGTGTATCGGCGTTTTGAAAGTTTACATCTGGGTTTCATTTTTGGGGGAAGTAAAGTTTCCCCCAAATGCAAATTTTGTATTGTCAGTCGCATTGAAAATCGAGTAAAGCTTATGTTTAAAGTATAAAAAAAAATCAAAACAAAAATCAAATTCTATATTTCTTATTTTCAGATTGACAATACAAAATTAGCATTTGGGGGAAACTTTACCTCCCCTAGAATGAAACCCAGAAGTAAACTTTCAAAACGCCGATACAACTGTCTTTTTTTTTTGTCTCTTCTATCAAAATTTATAGGTCGGACCTTGTAATTGTTTTTTGCGTTGTACAGTGTAATTATATATAACAAAAACAAAATTATCTTTCAATTACTTACATCAATGGTTGTCTAACTGCCTCAGATAATTATAGAAACGAAACGAAATCATAACAAAATATAACATATACACCAATTTTTTTTGCAATAAGAAAAAGAAAACATAAAAATATACCTAATTTGTGTGTCTTTGTCTTTCGCTTTAGTTTGTCTACCTGTTTTAATTTATTGCAATTTGACCACACTAGATTATTATTCTCTATAAACATTTAGTTTACAAATACACATTTAATCTTTATTAAATTTAAATATTTCATTTTTTCTTTTATTTAATAAATAGACAATTACGGTGGCGTCGCAAAATTTAAGCTGTTTTAATCCACAATTTTGTTGTATATATGAAAAACAGATACAAAAATCTTCCATGATTGATTTTTTTATATGTCTTACTAGAGTTGTACTTTTTAGTGCAATTTTCCTCGTCACCAACTAACTCATTCTGCGTACAACTTTTAATCTGGTTGTCGTTCACACTGTTAATGTGCTAATCAGCAGAATTTTTTTAGCAAAATAAATTAGTAAAACATTAGTAAAATATTAGTAAAACATTAGTTCGAAACAGGTAAGTGCTGAACAAGTATAACTAAAATTTTAGTTTAAAACATAATTTTAGCAAACAATTTGCTGAAAAATGGTATACCTGATTTACAAGATGTTTTACTAACTTTTCTACTAACTTATTTTTTTGAGTGTAGTTTGTTGAAAATCTTCAACCAAAGGCTGAATGTTTGTTGCGGATTTGTTACTTTCTGTTATTAGTTCTTTATTTTGTTGGGCTAATTTTGAACATAATAATCTAATATTCTATCTAATAGCTGAATATTTACGATATCCAGCTCTTTGAATTTGCTTACCCTAAAAGCGGTTAAGTTATTTCTTGGCGTATCCAGTTGGACAAGATCTCCAGTACTTTCAGTTTCCCAAAGGGTTAATGTGTGTCGGTAAGGCAGCATGACTTAGCAACTCTGGTGAGTAGCAATGGCAATACAACCAAATCATTTGACCAAAAAACTCTGGCAACACTGCTTAGTGAAGAAAGACAGGGATGTTAAATGACAGATAATATTCAGCTGTTTTGTTAAACGCGGTCAGAATTTTTTCCAGTTGAGTAGATTTCTTAATGATAATTTATCAAAATTATTTTTTTATCGCGATATCGAAAGATTCGACAACACAAACATCACTGGGCTTACTAAAATTTTGTTTTGCTTTAAGTGGAAATAACAATTTAAAATTGTTGATTTTAATTTTTAACTTAAATACTTTTATAACTTCAAGTCATAAAACTCATACCTATTATTGGCTAATATTACATAAAATTGGATATATTTATATCCAATTAGATATAATTTAATGTTGTTCATATGGACAAATCTCGGATAAAATTTTATCAAATTATATTAAATTTTATTTAATTATATACATTTTTCTTATCAGTTTGAATGTTTTTATATGTGGGAGCTTATCAAATAAGACAACTATATTTGACTCCATATTAAAATTTTTTCCCGGGAACATATAATTGTATCTAAAATACATAAAATTGTATCGAATTCGTACAATTGTATCAAACTTAATCGAATTCGATGCAATTAGATACAAATTAGTACAATGTTTTTTTTTTCATATTTTATTTATTGAATATTTTCTTAACTGAAATTGACAATAAGTTTTTTAAATCTTAAAATTCTAAATTATTCTATGAGGTAACGTGCCAATGCAAGTTACCAATTAGATATGAGCGGAGGTAATGCATTGTTTATTATAGTGTTGCCAGATCTAGCGTGTCTTTTCTTTTAAGTCGAATATGTCCATCGGTAGAAAGTAAGTTTTGTGCAAAGGAATTTGGATGCACTAACAGCTTATTAACATATTTAAAACAGCTCTCTCGAGTTACTGTGATGACGGTAGGAATACTTAAGTGCTTGTGAAGGTTAACATTCTTTACGTACGGGAACTCCAGTAATTATTCTTAAAATCTTCGAATGTCTTTTTTGTAGTTTTTCAATATTTGTGGCGCATTCTGTTCCCCAGAGTTGGATTCCACAGGTCCAAATTGGTTTTATTATTGAGTTGTATATAAGAACTTTATATTCCAAACTAAGAGTGGATATACCGTTTATGAGCCACATTAGTTTCACATTAGTTCCACAGTCTTCTATTTGATTTGAGTTTTCTTTGCCTCAATGTGTCTGCTCCACGTGAGTAGTAGATCTAGGTGTATTCCTAGGTATTTAACATGATTCTGTTGAGGAATTTGTTTTCTAAAGGTAAAAGTAATGTGGGCACACTTTACGGGATTAACATTAACTTTCCATTTGATGTGAGTTGGCATATCTGCAGTATACAAGACATATAAGAAAGGACCAAGAATACTGACTCGGGGTACACCAGCTTTTACAGAACAGGATCTGGATATAGTGTCTTTTACTTTGATTGTAAATGACCGATTTGACAAGTAATTTTTAAGAAGTAAATGTGTACTAGGTGGTAAAATGCAAGAGATTTTAAATATGGGCCCTTCGTGCCACAATTTGTTGAAGGCTTGAGCTATGTCGATAGAACCGAACAATATTGCTTTGCTTCGAAACTTTGTCTTATTAGTGTGACAATTTGGTGTACTTGTTCTATTGTGTTGTGACTTTTCCGGAATCCAAACTGGTGCTGAGGAATAATACGATGTTCGTTGGCATAAGGAATAATGAGGCTTAGAAGTAGTTTTTCAATTACTTTTGATAATATTGACAGCAAGCTAATTGGTATGTATGATGTCGTTTGAGTTAAGTCTTTGCCAGGCTTCGGAATCATAATTATTTGTGATTTTTTCCAGGTTGTGGGGAAATGCCCTGTTCGAATTATACCGTTGTATATGTACATAAGTAATTTTAACGCACATTCGGTGAGTAGTTGGATCATTTTGGCATTAATATAGGGTCAAGTGGATAATTGCATAATGATTGTAACTCACAGTCTGTGGTTTGCAAATGCATCGGCTTTTTCTGGGTTACTTCTGGCCCCTTTTCCGTTTGCTAGTCGCATTGGTAATTCTAATGTTGTGGGGCATTTTAATTGTTTTGTTGTTCGCCGCAGGCCATAATTTGTTCTATCGGTTGGGTCCAAATTTGATAGTTGCATATTAAGAAATGCTTCTCGTGACTCTTAATGCCGCACGAAGAGCTTTTGTACAAGTTGCCAGTTGTTGCTTTAAAGAGGGAGATCTGTAGGTTTGCCACTGTCTCCGGATGTCTCTTTTTTGTTTTAATAGGTGATCTATGTTTCTCGAGTAATTATTTGATTAAGTCGTGCTTCGCGTCACTTTAACAGGTGTTGCAATTTTAGCGGCAGAGTACAAAATTTCAGTAAACTGATTTACAGCTGAGTCAATCTCATCATTATTTTTTAATTTAATATTTTGAGGTAAATGTGAGCTAACTTACTTTTTATATTTGAGCCAATTTGTGTCTTTATTTGGGAAATTAAATTTCGGATTGAGAAGTTGATTAATGTTGTTTATGTTTATTATAACCGGGGAGTGATCAGAAGATAATTCGAAAGAGGGAATGGCTGTTATTTGCTCACATTTTATGTTTTATTGACTCCAAAATCTATTAAGTCGGGAATTTTTTTGGAAATCTGTGGGCCAGTAAGTGGGGTGGCTGTATCCAGTTTTGCAGTAAAGACTGCCTTTAATAATTGTCTACCCTGTGGGGAGATAAGTCTGGAACCCCAATGGGTGCGTTTGGCATTAAAATCGCCTGCTACAATAAATCTAGCACCTAGAGTAGAGAAGAAAGCAAGGAACTGTTGTTCTGAGACCGAAAATCTTGGCGGCCAATAAATAGACGAGATGTTTATTTTTTATGAAGGACTATTAAAACATATTGAGGTAGCTTGCATATATTCTTTTGAGTAACATTGGAGATGATAATGTTTGATGCTTGATCTAACGATGACAGCTGTTCCCCAAAAGCCTCTACCGCTCGGGTGTTTGGTGTCATAGACTTTATATCCTTTGATTCTAAAACAATTTTTTGAAGTGAAGTGTGTTTCTGAGACTAGCATTTTATCTATTGAGTTCAGATGTAGAAAAGTTTCTAACTCGTTTTTATGTGGGCTTAAGCTGTTAGCGTTCCAATGACATGTTGATATGGATTAATTTTTTTGATAGGGTTTCAATAAGAATATACTGATTTCTCATCATTTCTTGCAACATGCCAGTCATTCTGTCCATGAAATGTGAAGTATTTTAGATACAATGTGATGTATTTTAGATACAATTTCATCCCAATTTTGCCCCATACAAAATGTTTGCATATTATATATAATTGTATCAAATTAGATATAGTTCGATATTATTAGATAAAAGTTGATACAAACATTTCTTAGTTTTTCGAAACAATTGTATCAAATTATATATAATTTTATAAAAATAGATTTCAGGCAAAATACTTTAAGGTTAGGTAAGGAATAATATATGAGCATTGTAAAACTCTGATGCCTTATTGAAATTCTAAAATTGATCGCGGTTTTCTAGTAGTGTCCGACCGAAGACTTCAACCAGAACACGATATTTGGTCGGCCATGGCCAAATGTTGATATTAATAACATATTTGTTGAGCCGTTTCAATTCGATGTTGAGTAAAAAATTTAATGAAAAAGCAGAAGTTTGATATAATTTTTATTAAAAAAAAAATTATGTTTTTTGGAAATTTAATTGTGCAATGAAAATGAAAATTATTCAAGTTCGAGGCTATTCTCTACATTTCTTTATTGAGATATTGTCCTAAAAAATAATCTATAGAGTTTTTGTTTTCAAATTTATTAATTGACCACTTTTAGGAATGTGTTGATAGATCTATCTCGAGAATTTTCTAGGTTCCCATAGTCAGAACACAATTTATTTATGATCAATGGTGATAATCTTTAACTTCGAACTCATATATTAGTTCTCATTTAGTGGGAAAACTAGGTTATATGAATGTTTGATGCATGGGATTGTCATAGTGTTCTGATGGGACCCTAGAAAATTCCTGAAATAGATCTATCAACACATTCCTAAAAGTGGTTAATTAATAAATTTGAAAACAAAAACTCTATAGATTATTTGTTAGGACAATATCCTAATAAAGAAATATAGAGTATGGCCTCGAACTTAAATAATTTTCATTTTCATTTCACAATTAAAGGTCGAAAAAACATAATTTTTATTTTTGAAAAAAATTATATCAAACATGTATAAAAAACAAGGTACGTTCTTGTTTACTACTCCCCCTGTACATTTTGTTTTTAAACAAAACAAGTGTACAAATAAAAAGGAGAATAAAAACAAAAAAGTGTATTGAATACATACCAAAGGTAGACCTTGGACACATCAAACAAGTTTTCAATTTATTTTTGATCAATGGGATAATCTTTAACTTCGAACTCATATATTAGTTCTCATTTAGTGAGAAAACTAGTTTATATGAATGCTTGATGTTTTACATGGGATTATCACTTCTTTCAAAACGTGTTCTTATGAGGGGAACCTAGAAAATTACCGAAATAGATCTATCAACACATGCCTGAATAATAAATTTGAAAACAAAAACTCTATAGATTATTTGTTTGGACAATATCTTAATAAAGAAAAATAGAGTATGGAATCGAGCTTGAATAATTTTAATTCTCATAATTTAGAATTATATATAGAACTGGATGAAATTTGATCTTACAATTCAAATTCCTTTTGGCAGATCTGATTAAATATGGTAACATAATTAATAAGATACATTTAGATATGGGTCAATATAAAATTTGTTTTTGTATGTACAAAAAATACATCATAGATGTCGCTAAAACTCACACAATTTGGGAAATAGTGGAAATTAGATTACATATGATTTTCTAACAATTGTGAATTGTTGTGGTGTTTGTCTTAGCTATATTCTGCAATTACAATTAAATGTAAAATCGACCCCGTGTAATTTAAACTGGTTTTAAGCCACAGCAAAAATCGACCTGACTTTAGATCAAGCGGTTAAAGCACCTGTCTAAAGTGTAGTGCGAAGTGCATGTGGCAAAGAAAGCAGGTTCAAGCCACGGTCAGGATTGCATTTAATAAATAAACATTTCATATAGATGCAATCAAACAATAAAAACCATAACAAATAATTACGGTATTGTCAAAAGGATTACTGATGAAGGTTGTGTTACCAGAAACTGCGCAGTCTAATTCAATTAAAAATTTACAATGTAGTTATGATTTTTAGAAAAGTATGCTTAATCTTCTCTACCACGCCTATCTCAAATATATTTTGTTACATATTGTGCTACAAAAAGCAATATATAACTATATATATTTGTATTAAATAACATAAAATGTTATATGTATAACTCTTTTTCTCGGGTTTATATCAAAACTCCGATAAAGGTTTATCAAATTTAATACAATTATATTCGATTAGATACAATTTAATTAACCCATTTTTCGGATTAAATTTTATACAATTTTGTATGGCACCAAACTAAAAAAGATATGCTATCGAATAAATCACGGGTGAGGACAAAACTCGCATAAAACTCGCATAAAACTTGATCAAATGAATTCTATTTGTATCTAAATAAATCGAATATTATACAATTTATCTAATTTGATACAATTGAATCGGGCAATTTTTCGGATGAAATTTAATATAATTAAGTATATTAAATTATATAAAACTGTATAAAGCTTTATATCGGTTTTTTTAATCGTCTTAAATTTAAACACTTACCTATAACTGAAAGCGTTATTTTGCTATTACGAGTTTGTCCCTTTAAAAATCCACCCTACATCTGTAGGTTGCCGAATCTGTGTACTTAGTATTTTGAATAGAAAGCGTTCCTGGTTCTTTATCAAAAATAAAATACGCTCTTTCACCAAAAACACTCTCATCAGACCATCGCTTAACTGCTTTCGTGTAACCTTCACGAATGTCGACACTGAAATGAAAAATAATGCAATTAAAATTTCTATCATCAACTTTACACACAGAAAAATTTCAGACATCTTTTAACGGAAATTTAGCTACTGCGTTTGCTTTTGCTTCCATTAACTTGAAGGCAATCCACCGATATATAAAATATGTCCGTGTCTTCCCAAACATTTTTGCTGTTAAAAAAATGCTTTTCGATACCACATTTATATAAAAAATGTTTGTTGATTTAAGATCAAATTAACATAAAATAATGATTACGTAATTTAATTGAGCATCGTCTTTGCGTTTTTCGATTTTCGTAATTGCTCGTCTTCAATACCACTCTTTCCGAAGAGCTTTTTGAAATTTTTTTTTAGATATTTCTAAAAAGAGGCAACCCTGGGTTCACAACTTAGGAAATATGGATATAAGAATTTTAATTTTCTCGAGTTCTTTAATACTGTGTACAAATAAAAATCTAAATTTAGGAAATTTCAGACATGTTTTCATACAAAAGTGGGGTAATTTTAGACCACAATTTCCAATAATAATCGTGCGATAGCCCACCTAATAAAAAAAGTAATCATTTTTGTTCCATTTTGATTAAAAATAAACGCGTTAAACTAAAAACGTCAACACAAAAAATAAAAACGCACTAATTAAAGTCAATACTTAAACAAAACGAAAACAACAAATTTTAAATGAGTGTAACGACGAAAGACGCCTGCTCGTTTTTGTCAATTTGTTTTTTATTTTTATTAACAAAAATTTCAATTTAGTTTATTCGTTAATTTCAAATTAGAATCGACGCCTCCTAGTGCGTACTAAATAGTATAAGTACTAGGCTATTCAAATTACACGTGTTTGGTTTTGTTCGAGTAAACGAGTAACTCTACTTTGAGGTTTTTAACTTACTCGATTAAGAGAGTAAAATTTCAAAATTACTCGAGTAACTCGAATAATTTCAATAGTTTTAAAGTTTTCTTTCATTAATTTTTCTTTAACAATTCATAATATAACACAAAATAAATACAAGATCAGGAGTTCCGAAATGTATTTTATCAAAATGTAACACAAATTAATGGTTTTGCGTTTGTTTTTTTTTTTTTGTTAAATATTTAGATACTAAAACATTTCGCTTAATTTATGGAAATCGGACCTTTTGGTATTATTTTTTTTTTATATTTTCGACCATTTTTTTGATATCTTTAGAAATGGCTAAAAATGTGATATTTTAGGCACTGGTATCGGTGCCGAACGTCTTTTCTCCAAAATTACCAAACACAAATATTTTTATTAGCCTATCGTGGTGCCACGTAAAATACGTTTTAGCCCTACTACACATATATAATATATAAATTAACACGGTAACTGACACGCTGCTCTATATTTTATACTACGTTCATATTGAACCCCAAAATTCGTGTTGGATTTAAAATTTGTCTGAAATTTGAAAGTAGAAAAAAATTAGTTTTAAAAAATATGAAACAATTTAAGTTTTTTAATGATATATAAACTGAAATATGGCATATTTTAATTTACTCGATTAATCGACCAAAATTTTTCGAGTTATTCGTTACTCGAAATTGGCCATTTTAATTTACTCGAACAGTTGTTTAAATAAAATTCATCGATTAATCGAGTAACGGTTAACCGATTGAATACCCTAATAAGTACTATTAACTACTACCAACTATTGCAACGCTTTTATGTTAGTAAAACTGCCTATTGTTACCCCCTTGTGTATATGACCACTGTGTGTTGTCTTTGTTTTTGTGTTCGATCAGTTTATATAAAAGAAGGAGTCGTGAAAGATTTAGAGTTAGTCGACATCCCACTGCCCCAATAACGGTGAAATCAACTAAATACCATGTTCAATTGATGAATGGGTGATCACTATACAACCAACAAAACCTGCTCGCCGTTTTATGTTTTTTGTTTGCAAATGGTTTAGTAAATGTAATTTTTGACGTTTAACTATTTGTTGATTGTTATTTTGAAGAAATATCGTCAAATGTGAGAAATTAGCTATTCTAACAAATTTATTTTAATGAAATTGAATAATTATTTTGTTGTTTTAACAACGCGATTTATTCAATTTAACAATGCTCTTTATTTTATCTATTCGTATTTTTAGCCTTATTATTAATTTTTTATTTTATATTTCTTTATCTTTTATATTTTATAAATTTTAATTTTTAATAATATACGTCTTTAGTTAGTGTATTACAAAAATAATAAAATTAAAAATTATAACAAAGTACGTACCCAAACCCTAATTTTTAAAAGACGCGAAACATTACATTTACAAAACACATTAATTTATTTAATACTAGCTGTTTGTTCCCGGTCTTGCCCGCGACTCAAATACTTTTACTACAAAACATATTAAAAACCAATTTTTGCTGTATACATTAAGACTTAAAAAATACCGATTTTTTCTCCGATTCCTTTTCTTTATTATTAAATAGGCCCATTACCCCCGCGACGCCCAGCTCCTGACAACCCCGACCGCCTCCACCTCACACATTGCAGTGTGCCCCGTTTTTATAATATTGTGAAAATTCTTAAACCATAATATTTTTTAATTTAATTTTCAAGTTCTATCAAATGAATGTATATCGTTTTCTATTGATGATGAGCATTTTCTTAAAATGTTTGCACAATTTGTATAAAGAGGAAAAAATAACTAAGTGGCTTTTCAGTTAATCTAAAATTATTACAATTATTTAAAAGAAAAAATAAGGTGATGTTTTTGAGGGCTATCTTTTTAAAATTTTAGCGGAATCTGGTAAAAATAAAAATTTGTTTGGGGATCATTCAAAATAAACTCTATAAATTTTACAAATTGACAAATTTAAGCGATATAGTTGGACTTAAAAAGGGTGCGGTCGATAATATGTATTTGGTGACCTCGCCTTAGGTTTAAAAATCATGAGTGCCAAATTTGAACGAAGTCCTTAGGAAAATCTAAATTGGTTCAGAAAACAGCAAATGTGGGCTATTCAAATATCACATGTGTTAGGAAAACTGGTCTGATAAATAAAAAATTGTTAGACAACTATGCCCTTGATAAAGGGATTTTGTTATTATACAAAGTTTTAGTGAAATCCGTTGAAAAATAAAATGAGTATAACAAATACGTAAAGCGTATATACAAATTTTTAAAAAAGTGCGCACAACAATGGGAGCTGGGTGATAAAAATATATAGAGACCTTGCCAGGGATATGAGAAACATGTGAATTAAATTCGAGTGAAATCCGTTGAAAAACAAACAAAATTTAGAGACCATCCTATGTACAATATAAAATTTAAAAAAGAATAGGGGCGTAAAAGTAGGTGTGGTAATAAAAATTATGTGGCGATCTCGCCTGGGGTATGAGGATCTCTTGTACCAGTTTTGAGTAATTTCCAGTGAGAAAATTTTTTTTATCTGAAGTGAAACTTGCATTCAAAAATTTAAAATAGTGGTCGTAAATGTAGTCGTTGTCGATAAAAAGTATGTGGAGATATTGCATGGAGATTGAAGATCACGTGTGGCCAGATTTGAGCAAGTTGCAGTGAGAAATTTTTTTTATCTAACGTAAAGTAATGAACTTACAAATTTGTAAAAAAGTGGGAGTAAAAGTAGGCGTGGACAATAAAAAGTATATGGTGACCTCGACTGAGGTATAGAGAACATGTTTCCAAGTTTGAGCGAAATGCGTTGGAAAATAAGAATTGTGTTATTAAATAACAAATTCATATGTTTATAAGGAAATGGGCGTAAAAGTGGGTCGGTAAAAAAATATATGGCGACCTTTCTCGGAGTAATAGGATCAAGTATTTCTAACTTCAGAGAAATCCGTTAAAAAATAAAAATTTGTATAGCGAACAAACAAACAAACAGAAAATGAATTTCATATGTATAGAAGATGTCACATATTGATTTTAGTGCATGGTTTCGAAAAAGTTTATCCTTAAGGAAATTTTTTTTTGGCTTTTTTAATGGATTTGTTATTGCCGAAAACGGTAGGGAAAAATAAAATTTAAAAAAAATTAAATCATAAAGACATTGCGAAAAAATCAGTAGGTATATTATACGGGGAAAAAAAATTCTTAAAAACGAAATGGTTTTCCTAAAATGTTTTGATTGGATTTAATACTTTCAAATTAAAAAAATAAGCTTTATTAAAAATAGTAGAATTGTTGGATTTTGACGTCGGTATTGAAGTGGGCTATGGTAATGAAACTTCGACTGAGGCCTTCCTCGGGAAACATAAAATATACGTGAGTAATTTCAAAGAAATCCGTTACAACTTTCTTAGAAGTTTGTATTCGAAGATAACGAAAAAAGTGAAATAATTTTTAATTTTACATTTTTTGTCAAAAGTAGGCGGTGAAGTGGGCGTGGTAGATGAAAACTATACTACGATCTAAGTTGAGTTGCGAGGACTATTCATGCTAAATTTGAGGAAAATACGTTGAGAATTGCAAATTTGTATAGAAACAACAAACAAACAGAAAATGAGTTTTATATATATAGATAGATAGATAGAAGAAGAAGATAGTGGAGTTTTTTGAATTTGACGTTTTTGATATAAAGTCGGTATTGAAGTGGGCTATGGTAATGAAACTTTTACTGAGGCCTTCCTCGGAAAACGTGAAATATATGTGAGTAATTTTAAAGAAATCCGTTAAAACTTTCTTAGAAGTTTGTATTCGAAAAAAACGAAAAAGTTGAAAAAAATTTTAATTTTACATTGTTTGTTAAAAGTAAGCGTAAAAGTGGGCGTGGTCGATGAAAACTATGCTACGATCTAGGTCCGAGGATTATTCATGCCAAATTTGAGGAAAATCTGTTGAGAATTGCAAATTTGTATAGAGAACAACCAAACAGAAAATGAGTTTTATATATATATTCTGATTTAAATTAATAATTACATTTTTTATGTTTATATAAATAGTTTTCTTCACTATTACAGATGATCACTTATGAAATGTATTCGGACCTACTGTATAAACTTTGTAAACTTTGAAGTTTTGTTTATAGTCAATTGCACTTGATTTTTATTTATAATTTTTCCATTTGAATTTTAGAATTGTACTTAATTTTAAGTTAATAAATTTATATTCAATTTTGATAAAATAATTTGGCGACGAGGATGGACCCAGAAAGCGTTGCTCAACTTTGCCGGTTGCTAGAATCTCATCAACAATTTTTGATCGCTTTCTTAATGAAAATGCTGGAGCTAGCTTAAATGCTACTAAGAAAAACGGTTTTCTTAAATTCGACATGAGAAGTCAGAATTTCAATGCATATAGTTATATAGTTAAATGGGATGCTAAATAAAGTGAGCCCCAATCTTAGAAAAAGACTTCATTATTTTAAAAGTCTTTTTCTCCTATTTATATTTGCATACAGACAGATGTTTTAAATATTCTCATTACTTTAATTCTCTGTTTTATACTTCTGTCTGTATGGATCTTATTACAAATATTTCAAGTATCTACATTTTTGTTTACATAGATAATTATATTTATTTTTTAGCGTGTGAATTTCCTTTGCAAGCAAATTATATTTTAAGAATTATATTTTAAGTTTAATTAAATAAAATAAAGTTCAGTTTAAAAAGAACAACGAAAAGATTCAGTTGTTTCATTTCTAATACTCTACAACCAACATAACTGGCGACGAGGACAAAAAATTTAAAAAAAATCGAAGAAGATTTTTTTTTAAACAACACTCTCGGAAATATGAAACAATTTTTAAAAGAAACAGTTTTTGTGCTAACTTAAAGCTATATGAAAAATTAACATTTCAATAAAAAATTACAAAACAAATTAACTTTAAAAGAAAAGATATTTCTTTACAAAAAACATACAAAGTGAAATTAAAACAAAAAAAGTAAAAGAAATATAGATATTTAAAACAATATTAAAAACATTTAAATCATTGAAGCATACAATTGAAGAAAAAAATATATTTATTTATTTAAATAACAAAAAAATACGTGCTGACAAAAAAATAAAAGAACTGAAAAAAGGCATTAGAAAAGAGTTTTATAAAGACGTGTAAACTTTTAAACAACTAATTGAAATTAAAAAACAATACAGCTTAAACAAAAAATAAAAAAAAAATATATAAATTTCGAAGAAGAGAAAATAAAAAAAAACAAACAATTGCCATATAAATTTAAATTTAAAATTGAATAAAACATAATAGGTAACACGCCGAGTTACCTGAAGGAAGCCATCACCAGAAACAGCAATTCAATTCAACAGAAACCAGAAAGTAAATTCAGCAACATCATTAAATCAAATACAAAAGCAACAACCCGCCTCAACAACCCGGTAATAAATAGTTGATAATTTATTTTTAAATTGTACTATTGTAGAAATATTTATGAACAGTACAAAAAAGTACCACTAACAAAATGGAAATAATAACCGAAACAATAACCAAAATTATAATGGTGATGGCGGTAACTTTAATAACGATAACCGTAACAATAATACCAATGGCGGAAACTTTGAAAACAATAACCGCAATAATAACAATAATGATAACTTTTATGATAATAACCGTAACAATGGTAACAATGAATCAGCTGTTGTTGTAATTGTAATGATGATTACCCGCATGGAGAGTAACATCATGAACAAATTTTACCAAAAGCCTTAAATATTGACAATTGTAAGGAATTATAATAGGATGTCTTTCATTGTATGACAAGCCTGGAGAAGATTCGAGTCTACCACATGAACGAATTAGGCCTCCTTGGTCCATAAATGGATTTAAATTTAAAAGAGAGCTGGACGAAGATATAGGCAGCCGTGAAGAGAGAGCCTTATATTCTTTCTGGTACAAAGCCTTCTGATTCATTGATATATGGCTGTCACGAACCGCGACAATTTCCGAGCTTGTAATAACTATAGATTTTTTTGAAAAGCTGGATTTATATTTTGGGTGAGTGCGGTAGGAAAACCTGTACACGTATGCGATCACACGTAGAGCTCTTGAAAAGGATGAAAATCTTTCTAAAATATCATCGAAGCTGTGAAAGTAAGAAAAGTTAACTTTCCTTTCAAGACTAGTATCCGGAATTTCATGTGGACTACAATTTGGCCAAAGGTCTCCTGAATCTTGAAGCCATGATGGACCGTGCCACCATAGGTCGTTTCCAATAAGGTCCTGAGGAAGTAGTCCTCGACTCGCTAAGTCAGCAGGATTAAATTCGGACTAGACATGATGCCAGTGTACTGGATCAACTATTTCGATAATCTTGGAAATTCTGTTAGCGACAAAGGTCATCCAGAGACAAGGTGGTTTTGCTAACCATGAGAGGACAATAGTAGAATCTGTCCAACAATAAATTGAATAATTAGAAATTTCTAATCTAGGGACTATACTATCAAGCATTTCAGCTAGCAAAACATCGCCACATAATTCAAGTCTTGGAATGGATAATGTTTTAATTGGGGCAACCTTTGTCTTAGCAGAGACTAGATGCGAAGAAATGGAATTACCGTTATCAATGCGAATGTAAATTGCAGCTGCGTATGCCTTCTCTGAGGCATCGCAGAAGCAATGAAATTGGACATTAGAATTGGGAGCATAATCAATCCATCTAAGAATTTGAATTTCATTCAAAAAGGTATAACTTGATTGGAAAATTTTCCATTGAGAAACCGTGTCAGAAGAAAGGACCTCATCTCAATCGGTGCCTTCCATCCAAATTCTCTGCATAATAATTTTTGCCAGGATAATGCAAGGAGCATTATAGTAAATCTAAATGAAATTGCCATATTTTAAGTATAAAGAAACGTAATTTTTCAGAAAGTCTAAGTAAAAAAAAAAAAAAAAAGAATTTCCATCCCTGATTAAAAGTTGGGTTTTACTCACTTTGTTTACTATTCTTCCATGCGCTCATAATATTTTTTTGGAAATAAGCAAAGTGAGAAAATATCCCAAAACAATTTTTTTGCAAATTGTTTTTAAACGAATTTCATAGTTTATTTTTTTTGTGGTCCTAGATACTTTTTCAGGTCTAGAGTACTTATCGTGTACCGAAATATAAAGGGGCTTAAATTTTTTTCCCATAACTATTGAAATCAAATTGATTTTAAATAAAATCAAAGGGATTTGAAACGAGAAAGAAAAAATACGTGGGGAAAGTTTTTTGTTCAACATTATTGGGTACACAGACCTCTGATAAAATTTTATTGTGTAATTTAATAACGCTCATATTGAAATTTAATTTAAAGTTTTAGAAGATTTCATCTATTCATTTTAAAATACATAATATATTTTAAAATTAATCTTCTAATTCTATTAAGATAACGTTTCTATACTTCACATTTAAAATATAAAGATTATAGCTAAGATTCTAAATTTTATTCCCAAATTTATTTCCTATTTTTAAAAAGAATTTATATCGATTTTTAAAATATATTGCATATTTTAAAATCTGCCTTTTATTGCACTAAGGAATTGTTTCTTTCAGATTTTAAAGATTTATTTAACGAAAATGAAAATTATTCAAGTTCGAGGCCATATACTCTATATTTCTTCATTAGGATATTGTCCTAACAAATAATCTATAGAGTTTTTGTTTTCAAATTTATTATTTGACCCTTTCAGGAATGTGTTGATAGATCTATTTCGGGAATTTTCTAGGTTCCCATCATCAGAACACGTTTTGAAAGCGGTAACAATCCCATGCCAAACCTCAAGCATTCATATGAACTAGTTTACTCACTACATGAGAACTAATATGCATATGAGTTTGAACATTTTTAAAATCTATCCTATATTCATGATAAAGATTTAAGTTTTAAATTTTAAAATCCACTTCGCTTTTCGAAAATCTATTCAATATTTAGATACACATTTCCTTATCTAATTTCAAAGTCCAATTTATATTTTAAAATCTATTTCATATTTTAAAATATATTGCGTATATCTTTTGAAAGATTATATTTTGGTTTTCTTTTTGAAAATCTATTTCATATTTCCAAATCTATTTTATACAAAAAAATAGATTTCATATCGTCAATTTCCTATTTTTAAAATAAATTTAGCGTTTTGGGAGGGAAAAGAAGATTCAAATACTGAATTTTTTAAATATTTCCCTGTTCTAAAAATTGTCTGTGTGCAC
Source organism: Delia radicum (assembly GCA_021234595.1). Classification (NCBI taxonomy): domain Eukaryota; kingdom Metazoa; phylum Arthropoda; class Insecta; order Diptera; family Anthomyiidae; genus Delia; species Delia radicum. Next base: position 116,984,097 of record CM037851.1, read on the forward strand.
ATAGAAAAAATTATCGTTTGCCAACTGAAATATCAGTCGATTTTTTTTCTCATCTCTATCTAAATCGTATTATATTGCAATTAATATTTTTTCATGCTACAAAAAAAAAAAAGAAAACAGGAATAAATTCTAAAAATCTACTAAAATTTCATTAATTTTTATCGAGCACTTTAGCGGAGAATATATTTTAAAATTATATAATTATAAATGTTTTTTTTTCATTCTGCTGCATACATTTGTTTCTGGAAAATTTTCTAACAATCAGGAGTTGCCATATTTTCGATTTTATTTTCGTTATCTCTAATTTATTGTGCAAAATTATTTGGATAACTTTCCATTAATAGAAATAGAATATAATAGACGTTTATTGTGAAACCATTTAGTGTACAACGTTTTACATCGATTTGGTTTGCTACATCGATTTGCTTTGTTTTTTTTTAGTTGATTAAATTTTGGGTTTTCTTATTAGACGTTTGCTTTTGCCCTTGCTTGTTCAATATGTCACTCGACAATTTTATTCGTCTAGCCGATCGTTTGGTCGAATTCGAGGCAGATCTCAACAACAAACAGATGATCATTTCTTCTTGCCATTCCATTGATATCCATAGGGAGGAGCTGAAAAATTGTTGGGCCAATGTCAAGTCCGCTTATGATGAACATCTTTACAATCAGGACAACGAAGAAGATGATGATAAGGGGAAAGGGGCCAGTTTAGAGACGCTAAAGGCCAAGTATAAAAATACTTATGTTACCTATTGTCGGTGCCTTACAAAGCTGTCAGAGGCATACGAGGAGTTACAGGCAAAAAACACTTCTAGGCCTACACAATTGCCGGACTTTAATGACATTGAAAACAAAATTTCAAAACCAAAGGATTCTGCTTATGGTTTTCAGCTCCCACCTTTTAAAAGTGAGCCTTTTGATGGGGATTATGCTTCATGGCCTAAATTTCGCGATCTTTTCACTGCTCTTTGTATAAATAACTCCAGAGCAAGTGGTATAGAAAAATTATTCACGTTAATTTCTAGTACGAAAGGGGAGGCAAAGGTTATTGCCGAAAAAACCGAAATGTCAAACGAGGGATTTCAAAACGCTTGGAGCACTCTTTGTAGGCGCTATGAAAACAAGCGAGCTTTAATTTAATTAACGGTCAGCTAAGTGTATAAATACACTTAAGCTCTATGACATTGACGTAGCAAGCTGGAATCCTATTTTCGTATTCGTTTGTACAAACTGCCTCCCCGCTGAAACCTTGATTCACTTCGAGCAAACTGTCTCAGATAAGACCATAATTCCTGCATGGTCTAAATTAGATTCCTTTCTAACAGATCGTTGCAGAACTTTAGAATCGGTCTCGAATATTCGAAAGCCATTGTCTGCACAATCAGCAGGCACGAATTCTCAAAGTTCTTCCAAAGCTAGTACTAACTCGAAAAGAATAAATACTTTTCAGACTAAAGTTGGTGATCCAAAGTGTCCTCTGTGCTCCAAAGAATCTCACGTGATTCGAAAATGTCCTCGATTTCTCAAAATGAACATGGAGCAAAGATTTTCAAAAATCAAAAAGCAACGCCTCTGCATAAATTGTTTTTCAAAAGCACATGCCGTTAAAAGTTGTACAAGCAAACATAGCTCCTTTAAATGTCAAAAACAGCATAACACTCTACTCCATAGAGACTCGGTAAGTCCGAAGGCCGACCAATCAGCTCAACAGCCAATTTCGAGCACCTTAAATCCGAACTCAGCTTCATTTCCTTCTACTTCCAATTCTGCGTTACAGTCCGCTAACAATTCGGGAGCTGGGGTTCGAAATTTCTTCACTACAAACAATCAAGGTGTGTTATTGGGTACTGCACTGGTTGACGTTTGTCATCAGGGCAAAAGGGTTAGAGCTCGCGCTCTTATTGACCCCTGCTCTGAGGGATCTTTCGTTTCAGAAAATATTTTGAAACTTTTAAAACTACCAAGCAGACGAACTAGGCCACAAGATGTTTCCGGCATGGGTGACTTAGTTTCAGTTTCCCCTCAGCGAATGTGCTTCTTTGTTCTTAGTTCGCCATTAGATGACAGTGTTGAAATTCCGGTTAATGCGTTGGTAGTTCCACAGGTGTCAGCAAGTCTTCCTTCAAGGCCCATAGATTCTTCATATTTTTCGGATCTTCCCAAGATTAACCTTGCTGATCCCCAGTTTTACAAAAACTTGAAAGTAGACATGTTAATTGGTGGTGAGGTTTACCCCTCTATAATGCTTTCTGCTAACTAACATGACGTTTGCAGTTCCCTTATGGCACAAGAAACCATCTTTGGGTGGGTTCTTACTGGGCCTGTTTCTCCTAATTCGCAAAGTTTAAATTCCACTGTTGCTTCATTCATGTGCAAAGTTTCCTTGGATCAACAGATTTCTCGTTTTTGGGCGGTGGAGAATCCCAAATATTGCGAAGATTTATTCGTCAATACCACTAAAATAGATAAGGATGGTAGATACGTGGTTTCTCTTCCGTTCAAAGCAGGATATCCTCAGAAATTAACTATTGGTCAATCTAGGAATAGCTCATTGGCTCAGTTTTTCAGAAATGAGGCCAGATTGCTTCGTACTCCTACTTTTAAATCCGAGTACGAGCAGGTTATCCAAGAATAATCTGATTTAGGCTATATGTTCAAGGTTTCCCCTCCCGATTCTTCTAAAGTTCCGATGCATTATTATTTGCCCCACCATGCGGTTATAAAACCTGAAAGTACAACCACAAAGGTCCGTGTGGTTTTCAATGCTTCTTCTTCATCCTCAAATGGTTTAAGTTTGAATGATATTTTACATACTGGTCCAGTTCTTCAGAGTGACTTAACCCTTTTGCTTCACAAATGGAGGTTTTTCAAATTTGTTTTCAATGCGGATATTCAGAAGATGTATAGGCAAATCCTTGTCAATCCAGATCATACATCTTTTCAAAGAGTCCTTTTCCGGGACAATCCAAATGATAAAGTTCAAGATTATGAACTTAAAACCGTAACATTTGGTGTAAATTGTGCCCCATATTTAGCTATCCGTACTATGTTACAATTGGCTGATGATGTCGAGTCCACTTATCCGATTGCTAGCGATATTCTTCGCAATTCTATGTATGTTGATGACGCCCTTGTGGGCGCTCATACCATTTCAATGGCAATCAAATCCAGAGATGAACTAATTAATGCTTTGAAATCCGCTGGTTTCTCCTTACGAAAGTGGACCTCTAATTATAATGTTATACGAAGACTTTTTAGGCTTCGATGACAGCAGCACAGCAAAAATGTTAGGCATTCGATGGAATGCCCTTTCTGATGAGTTTTATTTTTCCACAAAGCCATTTCCGGAGACCGGCAAATACACAAAAAGAGAGGTTCTCTCTCAAATTTCAAAATTGTTTGAGCCAGCCGGCTAGATCAAACAATTTTGAAATTTGAGAGAGAACCTCTCTTTTTGTGTATTTGCCGGTCTCCGGAAATGGCTTTGTGGAAAAATAAAACTCATCAGAAAGGGCATTCCATCGAATGCCTAATATTTTTGCTGTGCTGCTGTCATCGAAGCCTAAAAAGTCTTCGTATAACATTATAATTAGAGGTCCACTTTCGTAAGGAGAAACCAGCGGATTTCAAAGCATTAATTAGTTCATCTCTGGATTTGATTGCCATTGAAATGGTATGAGCGCCCACAAGGGCGTCATCAACATACATAGAATTGCGAAGAATATCGCTAGCAATCGGATAAGTGGACTCGACATCATCAGCCAATTGTAACATAGTGCGGATAGCTAAATATGGGGCACAATTTACACCAAATGTTACGGTTTTAAGTTCATAATCTTGAACTTTATCATTTGGATTGTCCCGGAAAAGGACTCTTTGAAAAGATGTATGATCTGGATTGACAAGGATTTGCCTATACATCTTCTGAATATCCGCATTGAAAACAAATTTGAAAAACCTCCATTTGTGAAGCAAAAGGGTTAAGTCACTCTGAAGAACTGGACCAGTATGTAAAATATCATTCAAACTTAAACCATTTGAGGATGAAGAAGAAGCATTGAAAACCACACGGACCTTTGTGGTTGTACTTTCAGGTTTTATAACCGCATGGTGGGGCAAATAATAATGCATCGGAACTTTAGAAGAATCGGGAGGGGAAACCTTGAACATATAGCCTAAATCAGATTATTCTTGGATAACCTGCTCGTACTCGGATTTAAAAGTAGGAGTACGAAGCAATCTGGCCTCATTTCTGAAAAACTGAGCCAATGAGCTATTCCTAGATTGACCAATAGTTAATTTCTGAGGATATCCTGCTTTGAACGGAAGAGAAACCACGTATCTACCATCCTTATCTATTTTAGTGGTATTGACGAATAAATCTTCGCAATATTTGGGATTCTCCACCGCCCAAAAACGAGAAATCTGTTGATCCAAGGAAACTTTGCACATGAATGAAGCAACAGTGGAATTTAAACTTTGCGAATTAGGAGAAACAGGCCCAGTAAGAACCCACCCAAAGATGGTTTCTTGTGCCATAAGGGAACTGCAAACGTCATGTTAGTTAGCAGAAAGCATTATAGAGGGGTAAACCTCACCACCAATTAACATGTCTACTTTCAAGTTTTTGTAAAACTGGGGATCAGCAAGGTTAATCTTGGGAAGATCCGAAAAATATGAAGAATCTATGGGCCTTGAAGGAAGACTTGCTGACACCTGTGGAACTACCAACGCATTAACCGGAATTTCAACACTGTCATCTAATGGCGAACTAAGAACAAAGAAGCACATTCGCTGAGGGGAAACTGAAACTAAGTCACCCATGCCGGAAACATCTTGTGGCCTAGTTCGTCTGCTTGGTAGTTTTAAAAGTTTCAAAATATTTTCTGAAACGAAAGATCCCTCAGAGCAGGGGTCAATAAGAGCGCGAGCTCTAACCCTTTTGCCCTGATGACAAACGTCAACCAGTGCAGTACCCAATAACACACCTTGATTGTTTGTAGTGAAGAAATTTCGAACCCCAGCTCCCGAATTGTTAGCGGACTGTAACGCAGAATTGGAAGTAGAAGGAAATGAAGCTGAGTTCGGATTTAAGGTGCTCGAAATTGGCTGTTGAGCTGATTGGTCGGCCTTCGGACTTACCGAGTCTCTATGGAGTAGAGTGTTATGCTGTTTTTGACATTTAAAGGAGCTATGTTTGCTTGTACAACTTTTAACGGCATGTGCTTTTGAAAAACAATTTATGCAGAGGCGTTGCTTTTTGATTTTTGAAAATCTTTGCTCCATGTTCATTTTGAGAAATCGAGGACATTTTCGAATCACGTGAGATTCTTTGGAGCACAGAGGACACTTTGGATCACCAACTTTAGTCTGAAAAGTATTTATTCTTTTCGAGTTAGTACTAGCTTTGGAAGAACTTTGAGAATTCGTGCCTGCTGATTGTGCAGACAATGGCTTTCGAATATTCGAGACCGATTCTAAAGTTCTGCAACGATCTGTTAGAAAGGAATCTAATTTAGACCATGCAGGAATTATGGTCTTATCTGAGACAGTTTGCTCGAAGTGAATCAAGGTTTCAGCGGGGAGGCAGTTTGTACAAACGAATACGAAAATAGGATTCCAGCTTGCTACGTCAATGTCATAGAGCTTAAGTGTATTTATACACTTAGCTGACCGTTAATTAAATTAAAGCTCGCTTGTTTTCATAGCGCCTACAAAGAGTGCTCCAAGCGTTTTGAAATCCCTCGTTTGACATTTCGGTTTTTTCGGCAATAACCTTTGCCTCCCCTTTCGTACTAGAAATTAACGTGAATAATTTTTCTATACCACTTGCTCTGGAGTTATTTATACAAAGAGCAGTGAAAAGATCGCGAAATTTAGGCCATGAAGCATAATCCCCATCAAAAGGCTCACTTTTAAAAGGTGGGAGCTGAAAACCATAAGCAGAATCCTTTGGTTTTGAAATTTTGTTTTCAATGTCATTAAAGTCCGGCAATTGTGTAGGCCTAGAAGTGTTTTTTGCCTGTAACTCCTCGTATGCCTCTGACAGCTTTGTAAGGCACCGACAATAGGTAACATAAGTATTTTTATACTTGGCCTTTAGCGTCTCTAAACTGGCCCCTTTCCCCTTATCATCATCTTCTTCGTTGTCCTGATTGTAAAGATGTTCATCATAAGCGGACTTGACATTGGCCCAACAATTTTTCAGCTCCTCCCTATGGATATCAATGGAATGGCAAGAAGAAATGGTCATCTGTTTGTTGTTGAGATCTGCCTCGAATTCGACCAAACGATCGGCTAGACGAATAAAATTGTCGAGTGACATATTGAACAAGCAAGGGCAAAAGCAAACGTCTAATAAGAAAACCCAAAATTTAATCAACTAAAAAAAAACAAAGCAAATCGATGTAGCAAACCAAATCGATGTAAAACGTTGTACACTAAATGGTTTCACAATAAACGTCTATTATATTCTATTTCTATTAATGGAAAGTTATCCAAATAATTTTGCACAATAAATTAGAGATAACGAAAATAAAATCGAAAATATGGCAACTCCTGATTGTTAGAAAATTTTCCAGAAACAAATGTATGCAGCAGAATGAAAAAAAACATTTATAATTATATAATTTTAAAATATATTCTCCGCTAAAGTGCTCGATAAAAATTAATGAAATTTTAGTAGATTTTTAGAATTTATTCCTGTTTTCTTTTTTTTTTTTTGTAGCATGAAAAAAATATTAATTGCAATATAATACGATTTAGATAGAGATGAGAAAAAAAATCGACTGATATTTCAGTTGGCAAACGATAATTTTTTCTATGTGCACACAGACAATTTTTAGAACAGGGAAATATTTAAAAAATTCAGTATTTGAATCTTCTTTTCCCTCCCAAAACGCTAAATTTATTTTAAAAATAGGAAATTGACGATATGAAATCTATTTTTTTGTATAAAATAGATTTGGAAATATGAAATAGATTTTCAAAAAGAAAACCAAAATATAATCTTTCAAAAGATATACGCAATATATTTTAAAATATGAAATAGATTTTAAAATATAAATTGGACTTTGAAATTAGATAAGGAAATGTGTATCTAAATATTGAATAGATTTTCGAAAAGCGAAGTGGATTTTAAAATTTAAAACTTAAATCTTTATCATGAATATAGGATAGATTTTAAAAATGTTCAAACTCATATGCATATTAGTTCTCATGTAGTGAGTAAACTAGTTCATATGAATGCTTGAGGTTTGGCATGGGATTGTTACCGCTTTCAAAACGTGTTCTGATGATGGGAACCTAGAAAATTCCCGAAATAGATCTATCAACACATTCCTGAAAGGGTCAAATAATAAATTTGAAAACAAAAACTCTATAGATTATTTGTTAGGACAATATCCTAATGAAGAAATATAGAGTATATGGCCTCGAACTTGAATAATTTTCATTTTCGTTAAATAAATCTTTAAAATCTGAAAGAAACAATTCCTTAGTGCAATAAAAGGCAGATTTTAAAATATGCAATATATTTTAAAAATCGATATAAATTCTTTTTAAAAATAGGAAATAAATTTGGGAATAAAATTTAGAATCTTAGCTATAATCTTTATATTTTAAATGTGAAGTATAGAAACGTTATCTTAATAGAATTAGAAGATTAATTTTAAAATATATTATGTATTTTAAAATGAATAGATGAAATCTTCTAAAACTTTAAATTAAATTTCAATATGAGCGTTATTAAATTACACAATAAAATTTTATCAGAGGTCTGTGTACCCAATAATGTTGAACAAAAAACTTTCCCCACGTATTTTTTCTTTCTCGTTTCAAATCCCTTTGATTTTATTTAAAATCAATTTGATTTCAATAGTTATGGGAAAAAAATTTAAGCCCCTTTATATTTCGGTACACGATAAGTACTCTAGACCTGAAAAAGTATCTAGGACCACAAAAAAAATAAACTATGAAATTCGTTTAAAAACAATTTGCAAAAAAATTGTTTTGGGATATTTTCTCACTTTGCTTATTTCCAAAAAAATATTATGAGCGCATGGAAGAATAGTAAACAAAGTGAGTAAAACCCAACTTTTAATCAGGGATGGAAATTCTTTTTTTTTTTTTTACTTAGACTTTCTGAAAAATTACGTTTCTTTATACTTAAAATATGGCAATTTCATTTAGATTTACTATTATTATGAATAGTTCTTCTATTTTAAAATTACCCTTAAAATTTCAATAATCTTTGTTAACTGTTAATTTCTGCTATATATTTTTTTTAACTGCTTCTAAATTTTGCTGATATTAGTTTTGGGATACAAAAACAATCTTTTAATTCTGTGTTTGATCTGTGTTTTAATTTGTGTATTTAGCAAAAATTTCTTTATAATAAATGAATGATACTAAAATTTCTTCGTTCAATTAGTAAAATGTTGAATGAAAACGTAATTGAACTCATATAACTTGGGAATTCATTCAGTAAAAAATTAAAGCCTTTGAATGAAGCTATGAATAAATTTCTAGGGAATGGATTATCAGAATGTTATACGAAAAATGTTTAGTTCTGAATTAAATTTTTTCTGAATTAAGGCTTAATTGAATTAAGCCTTTCGAAGCTCTGCTAATTCCTAGTAGCGTAATTTGTTTGTAAAACAATTATTTCAATTTGCATTTGCAGAAGAAGAAACACCAGAGTTGAATTATGCAGCCCTGGTATCATTTAATAAAACGCATTATACAAATGCCAAAACACTGTATTAAAATTATTAAGAGAATGCGATGTCGAAACGTGGGTGCATATGTATGTGTTGTAAAAGCATAAAAGTAAGAGTAGCAAAAATTGAGTGGTGGGAAAAGAGATCACCAGAAATAAGAGCATTGAGTAATGAGATGGAAATATTAAGAAAGAGCTAAAGGGCAATAGAAAAGAATGTAGGAGAAATATAAGGATTTTGAATAATTAAAGCACCGTTTAAGAGTTAGGTTTTTTCGTTAAAGCCTGTAATTTTGTAAGTGCATAAAAAACACAATCATGCAGCTGAAAAATGGGGAAATAATTGTCATACATGAATGTCATTAAACATGATCTGGAAAAACGCGTGAGTTTGATCAACCGTGTTGAAAGCAAAAATGTATGTTCTAAGTTGGAATAAAACACTGTAGCCAAAGAAATATACCCTTGTCACAAAAATTTATGACAATGCGAATTAAAAAATCTAAAATGGTTATGATGGACACTTTTTAAAAAAAATGGACACTTAAAAAAATTACCAACAAACTTTTAAATAATTTTCTTTCACTTTCTTCCTTACTTTTAATAAAATTCCTTTGGATTCCTTGACAAAATTTCGTAGCGATGAAAACCTTCCTTCTTGGCACACTTCTTTGGACTATCTTACAAGACCCTTTTCCACAATCTTAAATTTTGTAGCACTTTATTCAACTTTTCCGAGTGTAAGGTAAGGTAATTATTTCTTTTCAGCCACAACTTTGATTTTTTATATTAATTTTTTTTTTAACTTTTGTAATAAAATTAAAAAATAATTTATGATGGTTACAGCGTGGTGTAACGTTTCAACAAACAAAAGGGAATGACAAAGGGAAAAAAACCAACTAATCGCACTATCGAACACAATATATGGCAAAAAGCAAAACTTAACGAACCTGGTTTTTCTATTGTTGTTGTGATGAGCAATTAGTTGACGAATGGCATGTACCCCAATAAAGGAAAGAGTATCCAAAGAGTATCCAAACACAAAATCAAAGTAGAGAGTATCCAATTACTAAGGCTATCCGGATCGATTGGACCAAATGTTTCGCTGAAATATGGAGGAGTGAGGGATTTATGGCTGGAAGTCTGGAGAGGATGAACGAAACTGAGTAAAATAAAATCACCAATTGATTTTATTACTCAGTGTAAATAAAAATGGAAGAAAAGAAATAAAAAACGAAACCGAATTAGGATTTGGAATGAGATTTATTTATAGAATTAATGGGGTACGTCTTACCAGTATGACAATCGGATTAACAAGAGAAGGTTGTTTTTTAAGATTTGACGGAAGTAGTATCCACGACGTTTTAGGACTTTTGACGTTTAACTTTCGGACAAATATTAGAACGAGATAGATATTTTGTATCTTTTATACAATTTAGTACCAAGTTAAAATATTGTTTTAAGGAATTTAGGGTTTCTTACTCAGGTTTAATGTCAGCAAGGTTCATTTGACATTAGCAATTTCAAATGGGGTTTTTTTGGATTATATTTGCTATTTTTTGAAAAACAAATGTGATCTTTTGAATAACATATGGTATTTTTGAATTACAAATGAGGTTTGTGAATTTCAATTGCTTTTTTTTTGAATTTCAGAGAGAATCTTTTGCATTTGAAATTACATTTGTGATTTTTTTAAAATCAAATACTATTTTGAAAATACATTTGTTATTGTTTTAATAACATGTGGAAATGGAATAGTTAGATAAGGAAGAAGGCATATAATACATCTTGATATACATATTTACTTATATCATACAGGATATAATCATATAGGATGTATGCAGAAACAATCGGTTATGTTTGTGGATAAATTTTTGTTTGTTACTTGTTCCTTTAAAGTCGAGGAAATAATATCGTCCCACCAGAAAGTACGAAAGTATGGTTGCATAACTATAATTACAAATGAGTTTTGCTATTTTTTCTAATATTACAAAATTGTTTTAAAACTTATAACTGTTTTTAAGAGTGTGATAACTGATCTCTTATTGTGTAAAGTTTAAGAGATTTTTTAATTGATTTAAGAGAAAAATTATCGAATAATATTTTGTTGGTGTTTCATAACTAAAATTTCATATAGCGGTAAACAAAGAAGAATAGCAAATAAAGAAAAATTAAGGAATTATTTTTGTGTTATATCTTATGCAGATTTAACGAATTTGCAATAAAATTCAGCGTGGTTTATATCTAAGTGATTTTTAAAAAGAGCAAATTTCAGCCTATTTAAAAAGTGGCTTGAGTTTCCGTTAACATGTGGTTTTCACAAATTTTGGCAATAATCCGAGTGCTTATTTTAAAAATAAAACTGTCAGGTCCGAAAAAACAGATTTCTGATCGGGGCCGGCGTAAAATAATTAACTGTGGCAGCAACTCAATGAAGAGTCTTAATCATTCGATGAATGTATGGTAAATGTGTCCAAATCAACAATAAGTAGGCGAGTTAAAAATAACATAAAAATAATCTCGATGTATATAAAATCAAAAAAAAACTAATAAAACTGTAAAAAATATTACTTGAGCCAGTGTAAAACCTAAATTTTTTTTATATAAATAGAACATTTTTGGTCTTCAAAGTTTAGTAACGTCATTTTGCTTGTTAGGAAAAGACCCTAGCCACGTACTTGATGGAGCAAAGTTTATGAATTAATAGGGTTTTTGTTAAAGCTCTGCCTATTCTGAAGGCTCTAGCTTTTCGAAAACTTTGGGTTCTGATAAGATCTTTAGCCAGACCAAATGACAGTATCAACCTAGCTAATATGATTGATTTGCTTTATTTTGGAGGTTGAAAGCTCGTTATAAATGGAAAATAAATAAATCTATTTCTAAATATTTTCTAATATGTCTTTATCGAAACCAGTAAATCATTTTTATTAAGCCATAGTTCCTTATATTTTAAAAAAGTGCTTTAAAAAAGGTAAAATATATATTTTTTTTATTATATGGTAACCCTTTAATTGCAAATGTAAAAATTTTTTTAAACGACGTTTGTAGGCAATTTTTTTAAACCACGTTTGTAGACAATTCACACTTTTACATGGGTTTTATTGCGATGTTATATCGCCTTGCTATCAGAAATTATGGCCTCTTAAAAATAAGGTGTCTTTAAAGACACGATGGCTAAAAATGGGTTAAATTTGTGTTTTAAATTGGAATTGTACTCAACTAAATTATTATTTGAAAGCTTGACTGAAAAAAAAAACTAATTTAACAGAAAATTTAGTGCAAATATGTTTTTATTAATTTTTGGCCCAACACATCAGTTATGCACTATAAACAGGGACCGGAAGTTCATGCATGTTTTTTTCCTTAAGTCTGAGAGCAGGGTAAACAAAATATCTTTGTGAGCTTGTGTTAAAATGGCATCGATTTGTTAGTGCATATTTTGCTATAAATGCATATTTTTTCATATTTCGATTTAAATGCATATTTTTACTTATTTTGCTTAAAATGTTTATTTGTATTGCATATTTTTTATAGATTTTTTCTTAGTTTTTTCTCAAAATACACTTTTAATATTCTATATATATAAAAGAGTTTCGCTATAGGTATACCTATATATAAATAACATCATCAACTCCAAGCCTAAACCGCTGGAGCTAGGAACTTGAAATTTGGCATATGCGCTCGATAAGACGACGTTTTTGTCTTCTCCTTGGCGGCCTGCCCAAACCCCTTTGGCTAGAAAGCTGAAATTTTTAATATGAAGAAGACATTGTTTAATAGTTACAAATGTGTTATTTTTGATTTGAATTAGCTCAATTCTTCCAATTTTGTTTTCTACTTCTCATCAAGTAAATAAAACAATACGGGTAAAGCATTAATCTTTTTCCTTCAAAAATTATAATCTAGGTAAATCTTCTACCCCTTCTAAACACTTTGGTCCTCTAAAGATTTTGGCTGGAGCGAAATGGAACTTGTAAGGACCTGTCAGTAGATAAAGTCTGCATTAAATTAGTGGATGAAGACATTTTTAATTAATAAATAAACATTGTACTGTTTTTTGTTTAACGAAAAACAAATTTTCTTGAACTTGAATAATCTTGCTCACATCATAATTTATGATAAAAGATCGAACTTTTGCTTTTAATGTTTTCAAATTTAAAAGTAAAACATTATTTATGAAATTTTTAGATTGGACGAGAATTGACAAAACTTATCCCTGTTTGTCTCTCGCTGTATCACAAATAGAAATTTTTTAAAGTTGTGTAGAACTAGTTCATCTAAACTGTAGTATACGCTATAATATTAAGCTATATGAACTACCCTAATGTAAATGGATATTAAGAAACAGCTGTAAAAGCTAGTTGCATTTTGTTGTAACAGAGTTAATGTCAAACGTTTATGCATATTTTTCCTTCTCTTTTTGGTATTGGCACTGAACACGTGAAGTTGTAATAAAATTAACTTTAGATATTATTAATATTAAACCTCAGTGTTTTATTTGAAACCTTTCTACTACTCTTGGCCAATACTACATGGTGGCAGCGGTGAACTAAAATCTACAAAATTTTCCAAATTATTGGAAAATTTAATAAAATATTCATCACATTTTTTTGTTGAAGAGGATAAGTGAGGTTAAGTTCCGTACAAATAAAATTGTTAAAATGCCTCCAAAAGAAGATAAAGCCGTCAACAATTTTATTGCAAATATCGCTCCTCCCGAACCTTTCAATTTCTCACTCCCAGACAATTGGGCAAAATGACGGAAAAGGTTTGAGCGATACATAAACGTGTATGGGCAGTCCACAAAGGCACCACATGAGCAAGTCGATCTTTTGTTTTACATAATGGGTGAAGAAAACGAAGAAGTTTTGCTACAATTGAAACCTGCACCAACGCTTTAAACAAGTTTGACAATTACTTCAACCCTCGTAAGAATATTATATTTGAACGATTCAAGTTCAATTCACGTGCTCAAAGGCAAGGAGAATCTGTGGACACCTTTATAACAGAATTACACGCTCTTGCCGAAAATTGCGATTATAGAAATCTAAAAGAAGATTTAATTCGAGATCGATTAGTAGTTGGGATGCTGAATACACAAGTTAGTGAACAGATGCAGATCTGACACTCAAAGTTGCGATTGATACAGCTCTCCAAGCAGAAATTCAAATTAAGCAAACAAAAATCATAAAGGATAAAAAAAGTTTATACAACGTTGAAAAAGAAGTCTCATCAAGTGGCAGTGTACAACAAAGAAGTCATGGCGGACAACAACGATATTTCAACAGTTCAGGATCTAAGGACAATGGTAATTATTATAGTAATAAAATAACTAAATATATTTATTGTGGTTATGGTCCACACAATAGGGAAGATTGTCCTGCGAAAAATAAGAATTGTAATTTTTTGTAATTTACGAGTACATTTTTCAAACGTTTGTAAAAAGAAAAATGAGAACCACATTATTTTTTTTTTTTTTTTTTGAAACAGTTTCTGAGAATCAAAAAAATTCTGAGCACATGATAGGTATAATTACTAAATTATTCGCGGGGAACATTCGAGTTCGGGTAAAGAATCGTGGTATGTGCAGTGTACGATAGTTGGATTAGGAAATAAAGTGAATTTTCTCCTTGATACGGGGGCTGACTGTGTTTGCATTTCGAAAAGTTTGGTTGTGGCCGAACATAAATTGGTTATTCAGAATTCGAATACGGGTTTGAATGGGCCTGACGAGGCTTCGCTGAAGGTTGTGGGTGTTGCTAAGGCAACTTTGATTTATAATGAAAGTGAAATTCGGGATGACGTTTACATTGTTGAAGGTCTTAACACTCCTCTTTTAGGGAGAGATGCCGTAGTTAAATTAGGTATTCTTAAGCCTCCGATATTGAACAATCTTTCTATTTCTGAAAATGGTGAGTGCTCGGAACTTATTAGGAAATTTCCCAGGCTTATTCGTGATATTGGGGAATTTAAGGGCAAAATCAATATAAGGTTTAAGGGCGATGTGCTTCAGACAACACCGAGAAGGCTGCCGATTCCCCTATTGACTAAATTAAAGACCGAAATTGAGAAGTTGGTTGACCTGGGTATAATTGAACGTATAGATGACGTCACAGAATGGGTCAGCCCCATAGTGGTGGTTCCGAAACCAGATAATGAGATCAGATTGTGCGTTGACTGCACACGGTTGAATAAAGCCGTAATCAGACCGTATTTTCCAATGCCGAAAATTGAACTTTCCTTAGCTAGAATTAAGAAAGCTAAAACTTTTTACAAAATCGATGCAAATAAAGGATTTTATCAAATAAAATTAAGTCGTGATAGTCAATTGCTCACTTGTTTCATATGTCCGTTTTGTCGGTTTATTTTTAAGAGATTACCTTTTGGCATTTCTTGTGCGCCTGAATATTTTGTATCGAAATTTAATAAAGTCCTAGACGGTATTGATAATTATATTTCACATGTTGGCGATATTCTGATTTTTGGAAAGGATCGCACCGAGCACGATGAGGCTTTGGAAAAAGTTCTGGACCGGCTTGATAAGGAAGGCATAACCATTAACAGGGAGAAATCGTGTTTTGGCGTTGATCAGGTTACCTATTTGGGTTATGTTCTTTCGGCTAGGGGCATTTCTATTGATTCGGAGCGAATTCGCGCTATTATTGGTTATCCCAGACCCGAGAATAAAACAGAGGTTTAGCGTTTTCTCGGTATGGTGAATTTCGTGGCAAAATTTATCCCTAGCCGCTCTAGAATATTAGAACCAATTAATGCGTTAACTGGTAAAGTCGATTTTGTTTGGGATGAGGTTCAAGAAAGGGCGTTTTTGGAGCTGAAGGACAATTTGACAAGGACTCCAACTCTAGCCTTCAATGATCCTTCAAAACGGATAGTCATCAGTTCAGACGCCTCTTGTTATGGTATGGGAGCGTGTCTTTTTCAGGTAAACGGTCAGAGAAACCGGCAGGTTGTTTCATATATTTCTAGAACTATGAACGATACGGAGAAACATTGAGCTCAAATTGAGCGGGAGGCCTTAGGTATTACTTGGGCAGCAGAGAAATTGTGCGAATATATAACAGGGATCCGGGTTATATTTGAAACCGACCACAAGCCGTTAGTTCAGATTTTACAACCAAAAATTTGGATACGTTGACACCGAGGCTACAACGTTTTAGGATGCGTCTTATGCGATATGATTACTCGGTGGTATATGAACCGGAAGAAACCTAAGGGTAGCTGATGCCTTATATCGCAGTCCAGTTTCTTGTAAAGTAAATGAACCTGAGGAGTTGGGTCTAGAAACAGTGGCCTTTGTACGCTTTGTGGTGAAAAATTTGCCGGTGAAAGATTATTACATGCAGAAGATAATACATTTTCAAGAACGGGACCCTGTATGCAGGCTATTGGTTCGGTATATTTCAGATGGGTGGCCATCTCGTAATAAATTACCTGATTTCACGGTACCATATTACCAATATCGCTATGATATTTCATTTTCTGAAAATTTAGTACTAAAGGATACTCGGATAATTATCCCTCCGGAATTGCAAAAGCAGGTAATTGGTTACATTCACTCGGGGCACCAAGGTATTACGAAATGCCGTAGGTTGGCTCAGACCTCGGTTTGGTGGTTAGGTCTCAGTTTGCAGCTGGAGGATTTGTAAAAAAACTGTGCAAAATGCATCGAGGAACGAATTAACAATAGGGAAACGTTTAGGAATGAGAGTCCTCCCACTCGACCAATGGAGAGAATAGGTTGGATCTCTTTAAATTTAACAAGTGGTACCTTATAATAACTGACTATTATTCACGTTACTTCGAATTTTTTACACTCACATCTATGACTGAGGATAATATAATAGAAAAGGTTAAGGAATTTTGTTCACTTTTTGGTATTTGTTTGGTCTGTAGAAGTGATAATGGCCCCCAGTTTCAATTGAAATTTAAGCAATTTGCTCTTGAATATCACTTCAAACACGTCACGAGTAGCCCATATTATAGTCAATCGAATGGTGCTGCCGAGGCAGCAGTAAAGCTGGCAAAAACATTAATTAAAAAGTGTGATAATATTTACGAAGGTCTTTTGAATTATCGTTAAACTCCGTTAGCAAATGGTATTTCGCCGGCAGAATTGATGATGGGTCGTAAGTTTAAATCATTGGTTCTAATGTTGCCTAGTTTGTTGGAGACAAAGGACAATAAGACGGTAATGGAAAGGGAACACAGAATTAGGAAAAGGCAGATTAAGGATTATAATAGTAGACATGGAACTAGGGATCTTTCGGAACTTAGGAAAGGGGAAAGAGTGTGGATAATCGATTTGAAAAAATACGGTATAGTTTTGGAGAAATTAGAAGAACCACGGTCATACCTCATTCAGGTAGAAAGGGAAAAATATAGACGAAACAGATGGCATCTAATTCCGGTGTCAAATATCAGTGCTAAGAGTTTTTCTGATTCTGAGGAGTTATACAAGGTGGCGCAAAAGTAATCCTCCTATCAGAAAATGCTATAAATTTTGCGATTGGCCCCTAATGTCAGTTCTGTTTTGACATTTGTGTAGTAAACACATGCGAAATACACGTTAATAAACAATGTTACGCTACACTGCTCCAGAACGCGGAATATTGGTGACTATTTATTTTACCTATTTATTTGACATTTTTCATCAAAAATAATCATGAGTGATGAGGCCCATTTCCATCTTAGCGGGTACGTAAATAAGCAAAATTTACGCTTCTGGGGCACTGAAAATCCGCGTGTAACCCACGAAGAGCCATTACACCCGCTCAAAGTCACTGTATGGTGTGCTGTTTTCGCTGGAGGAGTCATCGGACCTTTTTTCTTCGAAGACGTCGCGAGCCAAACGGTTACTGTGAATGGTGAGCGCTACAGAGCAATGATCAACGAGTTCTTTTTGCCGCAACTTGATGAATTGGGATTGGAAAACATGTGGTTCCAACAGGACGGTGCAACGGCACACACTGCACGTGCCACATCCGATATGCTGAAGGATGCATTTCCCGGGCGCCTAATCTCCCGTTTTGGCGATTTGCATTGGCCAGCAAGATCGCCTGATTTGACCGCTCCAGACTTCTTTTTGTGGGGCTTTTTGAAGTCGTGGGTTTATGTCAACACGCCTCAGACTCTTGCAGCTCTTAAAGACAATATCCGTCAAGAATGTGAGGACCTATCGCCGGAATTTTTGGCCAAAGTGATGGAAAATGCCATAAAAAGGGCTCAAATGACAATCAACTGTGGCGGCGGCCATTTACATGACACCATATTCTCGACTTGATGTAAAAAAAATTAAAATACCAAATAAAAATAATCCACAAGAAGAATCAAAGTTTTTCATTTTTTTTTAAATTACAGCCAAAAAACATCGGAAGGTTATTTTTGCGCCACCTTGTATAATCCAAATGAGGATTATGTAGTTGAAAATAGCATTAAGAATAATACTGACGAGAACTTTAATGGTGATCAAAATAATCCAAATAATATTTCTGAGGAACCACCTTCTGAGGAAATTCCAGAAGTTGGTCCCTCAACACGAGCAAGTAGACAGAGAAATACACCTTCATGGATGAAGGATTATGTACCCCATTAAATAAAAAAAATAATTTATATAACTTTGAATTTTTTTTGTAAAATTTAAGGAACTTTGAGTATTATTATACTAAGTAATACATATACTCTTTTTCTGAAAAAAAAATATATATATATATATAAGTATATGCATACATAATGAAACTGTATTTAAAAAAATAATGTATAAAAATATTGTAGTTTAAAAAAATGTACACCTGTTTTAAGATTTAAATGAAGTAAATTGTTACAAAGGAAAATATACATAAAGGTTAAATAATATACATGGTAATTAAAAAGGGGATGTAGTATAAGCTATAACATTAAGCTTTATGAACTACCCTAATGTAAATGGATATTAAGAAACAGCTGTAAAAGCTAGTTGCATTTTGTTGTAACAGAGTTAATGTCAAACGTTTATGCATATTTTTCCTTCTCTTTTTGGTATTGGCACTGAACACGTGAAGTTGTAATAAAATAAACTTTAGATATTATTAATATTAAACCTCAGTGTTTTATTTGAAACCTTTCTTCTCCTCTTGGCCAATACTACATAAACTAGTCTTTAGTTTAAACTAGGAAACTAGTTCGCAACCATCAGCTCTTTTGATACTTTCGATCTTTTCGTTCTTTTTATCATTTGAGTATTACTTCTTTTCTTTGTGTTGTCTTTGAGTTTTATTTCTATATTGCCAGCTCAATTTGTATATAATGTTCAAAGGAGGAGTTATTCATTTCGTCTTTCTTTCTGTCTGTCTTTCTTTCTTTATTTATTTCTTTCGAAGAAGTTATCTGAAAAAAATTGTTTATTGTTCAAAATGCTTGTTGCTCTTAAAAGGGCGATCTAAATTTTTTAGTAAACCATATCAATATTTTTGTGTCATTGTTCAAATATTGTTGTTTTTATTGATTTCTAAAGAGACTACTCTCTTTGAGTACGGAAAAATAAAAAAATAACTTGAAGTATTCAATACTTTTATTTGAAAAATCAAACAGTAAGCGATAATGGGGTCGGCAAACTAAAATGTCAGTCAAAATTTATACTCACCTATAAATCGGAGTTCCTTTATCATCCCGATACCACAATATCAACACTACTTCATCGCCATCATATGTACTGACATTACAGGGAAGGTATATTGTTTCTCCAGTTAAAGCTTCTAACCTTTGTATTGGAACTGCAAATAAAATATACATATATAAAGGGTTAAAGTTTTTAAAGGTTTTGAGGTTTTTTTAAATGTTGCAAAAACGGGGTACGCAGTTTGAATTGTACACAGAACAAATTATTGCCAATAAAATTTTAATTAAACTTTTGTTTGATTTCAAACTCAAACTGGTACACGCAAAATGTATAGTTTGTATAACAGGGCTGGCAAAACTATAACACAAGTGGCACGCCAGTGGATATTAGGTGGCACGCGACATTTTCCTTAATATTTTCAAAAATCTTCATTTTATATTTTTGCTATTAAAATATATGCTTTAAACCGAATATTAAACATTTGTGTAACAACCCAGCCAGAAAAATACGAACGGCAAAGCATTGGTCCAGTGCTTTCAACGGTGGTATGAGCGTTGGCAGAGCGATATCTGAATATTAAAGTGCTTTGCCAACCCCAAAATGATAACACCGGGCAGGGCTTGGCCATTCCTTTTTTAAAACGTTGGCAAAGCACTGGCAATGAGCGCTTTGCCAGTACCAAAACCATAATTTTAAAACGTTGGTAGAACAACCAATAAAGTGCTTTTGTAATAATATAATAAGTGCTTTGCCAACCCCAAAATGATAACACCGGGCAGGGCTTGGCCGTTTCTTTTTAAGCGCTTTGCCAGTACCAAAACCAAAAATGACCAATAAAGTCCTACTTAGTAATTCAATTCAGTAAAGAGTTGTATTATTTCTTATTGAATGATTTCGGTAATTTGAACAGAAATAGCAATAGGCTTGCTTCAGCTAAGTTAAGTACAAAATAACTGAATATTTTTTTTATCAAATTATTTTTGTGATAAGTTAGCACGATTTTTTACTACAATTTTACTAAAGAAAGAAATTTGAAAATAAATTTCTTAAGTAAAATTTTAGTACAAAAACTATACTTTGTGCTGACTAACTATAATAGGAGACCTTAATATTCTTAACTTCAAATCATAAATTGCAATTTAGTTTTGAATTTTTCCCCTCTTGTTGTGAACAAGGGATGTGCCACTGTTTATTTATTAAGTTAACGGTTGAAAATTTTGCAAATAAGTACTGACAATGCACTAAGTCAGTACTGTGCCAGTGCTTTTTTATTTTTACGATTGTAAATTTTGTAAATCAAGTACTGGCAAAGAACTTTTTACGAAAGTTGGCAGAGCGTTCTAAGCCAGAGCTGTGCCAGTGCTTTAATGATTTTTACTGTTGTAAATTTTGTTAATTAAGCACTATCAAAGCACTTTTTACTAACGTTGGCAGAGCGTTGTAAATCAGTGCTTTGCCAGCACTTTATTTGTTGGATCATTGGCAAATAGTGCTCTTCCAGTGCTTGATTTTTCAGACCATTGGCAATTTCTGGCTGGGAATTATTAAAGTTAAACAAGCTTTTCGAAACATAAATATTATATTTTTTTTAATTATTTTCGTTTATTTAACCTTATTTCTTATTTTTCAATTTTCCAATTATTAGAGTTAAGGTTTGTTTTTTATATAAAAGTTTTTTATTTTCAATATTTCGCTACTCCTTTGTGTAGCATCTTCAGGAAAATAAATAAATTAATAAATTTTCAAAAAAAAAAAAATTTAAAGTTTGAAAAAATTTTTGAAAGTTTGAAAACATATTTAAAATATTTGACAAATATTTCTAAAACAAAAATATAAATAATTAACACTTAAAAAATCTATTGATGTAATATTTGTTATAAATTAATGTAGTATGTGTTATTTCTTTTGTAATAAATATTTATAATTCTGAGCTAAATTTTCAATATCTATCTTAAAATTAATTCTATTTATTAGTGGTGTATTAATTATCTGTAACATTTCTAATAAATAACGACGTTTGTAATTATGTTCTGTATTTTAAATTGAAACATTTTCAAAGTCTGGATAGTGATTATATCTTGAACAATGAGAAGATAATGCTGTTTTTTGTGAATTAATATTCATATATTTCTGATCTGATCTATGTCCAGCTAATCTAGTTCGCAATTTATTTTTTGTTGTACCTATATATACTTTATCACTATTATTTCCACTACATGGTATTTTATACACTATATTTGCAATGTCTAATTTCTGTATCCTATCCTTTGTCCTATTTTATAATTTATTAACTGTATTGAATGATTTAAAAGCTATTCTATATCTATTAGTATAGTTAATATTCGATCTTTCCAAACATTCTGATAATCCCGGTACATAAACCATAGACTTGTAAATTCTCTGTTCATTCAAGTTATTTGTGCTGTTATTCCTTCTAAATTTATACTGATTTATTAATGAACAGATTAATTTTATTGGGAAATCATTATCCATTAATAAATTCTTAATTATTTCCTCATTCTTCCTGTGAAATTCTCTGTCACTAATAGTTAAAACCCTTTCTATTACATTCTTTGCAGTATTAATGATAATTCTGCTATTATGTTTTGAATAAAAATTAATAATTCTACCTGATGCCGTTGGATTGGTATCAAAAACCAATAACAGCACAAATAACTTGAATGAACAGAGAATTTACAAGTCTATGGTTTATATACCGGGATTATCAGAATGTTTGGAAAGATTGAATATTATCGATACTAATAGATATAGAATAGCTTTTAAATCATTATATAATAGGACAAAGGATAGGATACAGAAATTAGACATGGCAAATATAGTGTATAAAATACCATGTAGTGGAAATAATAATTTTACAGTAGCCCTGCTTAAATGCGCGATAAAAAGGCAAAGTATTTTTGAGCGGGGAATCATTTAACCGAAAACTAATAAATAAGCAGTAATGCATTTTGGGAAATATCGCATACATGAGTAAAAACGCGTTTAATTATTTTTTTTTTAAAGTAAAAGTTTTTTTATGCAAAAACGTATACTAATTAAAAAAACTCAATTACACTATCAATTTTGTTCTAACTTACGTTTAATGTATTCATTTCTCTTGTATAAAAGCTCTCTTATACTTGAGAAGAGTTCCTAGTTTTAAATAGAAACTAGTTTTATTTATTTATTTATTATTAATGATCATATAATTACAAATTATATCCTATTACCCTAACCGAGTACTAGCTACTAGTTATGGCCTTCGGCGCGTTGTAGCGAAAATAGACCAGTGTCTTTGGTGGGAATCGAACCCACGACCGGGGCGCACAGAAACTAGTTTTATTACAATAATTTGTTATTAATCAGGTCAGTTGTTAATGTGCCATCAGAATGAAAGGTCAATTGAAATATAAAACTAATTCCCGCTCTGTGTATTCATTTCCCCTCGACTTTCTCTGCTTAAAATTATATTCAAGTTTCTCTCGTAAAAATTTTGTTTTCCAGTCGAAGCAGATTTGAAAATATTTATTGCATTGAAATTGTTTATATAGGACACAAAATTATGATATTATGATTCTAATTATCATATAAATGACTCTGGATGATCATATTATGATTACCGAAGGCGATTTTTTCATAATATGATTGCTACGATCATATTATGATTGTTACGAATTGTAGTCATAACATGATGCTCTTAAACTATCATAAAACGATGCTCTATTTTCTGCGTGTAGTTCTGCCTAAACATTTTTATTTATTGTAAGTTTTGTGAATATTTAAGGAGTTTTTTTTATATTATGACCAACATGTGGAATATTATACAGAATTCATGTGATGTTGATGGAGGTCTTCCAGATGTATGCCTGTAAACTTTCGTTGAAGGAGTTTGAAGCTTCATAGCAATGTAGTTTGTGTTTGGATTTTATTTACCTGTAATTAATAATTTTAATTAGTTTTTGTTTGTATAAAAACATTTATATTTATGATTAGTAACATTTGATAATTAATGAAATTGTGATAAATCCGCATTCTATCGATGCCCAATAAAGACGTGTAGGTCGGCTTAAGTCATTGTACATGCCTTCTTATAATGAACAAAATACTCCATGATACGTACACACTATGGTCCGAACTTGATGTATTTAAGAAGTATTTTTATTACCAATTAAAAAATTTCTTAACATTTTTTTACGGACGGTTACCCACCCTAACCGACCGAGAGGGCTCATCCCCATGACGTTGGGATACGTACGCACTATGGTCCGAACCATAGCGGATTAAGACGTGTTTTTAGTACTAATAGGGGGTATGCCCGCAGCATTGTTAGCGTGGGGACGACAATGTTTTACCTTCAAGTTTAAAATGTAATAGATTTTGGATAAGAATTTAATCATTTAAGGAAAATAAAACACAATGTTGTAGAGATGGTATCCAAACATTTAGGCAGGTATGGCCTGGCATTATCAGCATTTACAATTTGGGGATTACGAATGAAAATATGTTTGTCTTAACCCCCAAATAAAAATGGGAGCAATGTCTTACATAGTTATAAGATCGTATTTCAAAAGAACATTGTGTGAATATTACAGTATTTCTGCGTAGACGGACTGCGGCCAGGTTAAGGATTTTTCTGTTCTGTGGTATGTCCAGAGCCGGCTTCCCTGAGTAAAACATTTATAGAAGGCTGTAAAATAAAAACATTAATACTTTATTCCGTTGTCCAATGCAAATTACATTTTAAACTTTAAGGCAAAACAACGTGTTATCTATGATAACAACCTAGTGGGCTTGCCGTTACCATAACTGATGTGTTCATTGGTATATGCTTTAATTTACTGAAAAGATAATTTCTAAAATATGCAATAAAAACATAGTAAAAATTGTATTCAAAAAGGAATTAGTACAGCCTATTTACGCTGCCTAAACCGCTGGAGCTTGGAACTTGAAATGTGTCATTAACGTTCCTTCTCCATCGTATACATCTAATCACGAATTTAAGAAATTGCTAGATAAAGGGTCTTCCCATTTATCGTCCTGCTTAAACCTTTTCGGCTAAAAATTTGAAATTTCAAGTGTATTAGCCAATAATCTATATGCTAAAGCACTTAAAATATACCTTTAGGAATTTCAAATAAAACTTGATAAAAATGTGGCACAAAAACAAATGTTCGTTTAATCACTCAGCCCAGAGTGCTTGATTTTGAAATTCGGCATGTATGTTGCTCCTCTGGCGTAGACATCAACAAATATGGGATTATTGGAAATGTTTACGTAATGGAGCAAAAAGTGAAAAGGTTTCCTCTTGATTTACTGCCCAAACCCTTTTGTATAGAAATCTAAATTTTGGAATATGTATTCCCTGGTTTATGGGCTAATTTATCGAAGATATACTTTTTGAAATTTCCAATAAAAATGGTAAAAAAATATTCAAATTCAAATTGGGATTAAATAAGACATCCACTAAGGCGGGAGTTTTGTAAACTTTTGCGGGGAGGGATAAAAAGGAAAAAGTCTTCTTCTGTCAAAAACACTTCGGTCAATACAATAAAAACGGGGTTTAAATAAGAAAAATTGAGATTAATCACAAAGCTTAAACCGCTGGAGTAAGGAACTTAAAATTTGGCTTAAAAGTTCCTCGTCTAAGAAGAAATTTAAAGAAAATTCTTGCCGTGGGGGGCAAAATCTTCTTTTAATGTAATCTAAAATAACATTTGGCTAGAAATCTTGCTTTTAAATATGTGTTTCTTTGAACTTATTAAAAAACAAGTGGACGCATTAAAGTCCGATGTGCCGAATTTGGTATAAAAAAGATTAAATTCGGCTGTGCCGAATTTTTGGATACCCTCCATCTCATTGTTTGAATTAACCAGTGAAAGTGCAATCAATATATATATATATATATATATCTATATTATTTGTAAAAATAACAATAACAATGTTGTTTTTATAAGTAAAATAAAATATGATTAATTAATGTATTTGGGGTGAAGAAAACAATGTTGTATCAATTATCGTTAAAAGCGAACTGCACTGTTTATAAATACAGATAAAGATTTACACAATTCAATACATATGGTTTGTGTCTTTGCTATAAAAAATCGTCGATATTCAGGCGCTTAAATCGCTATGTTTAATTTCTATGATATTAAATATATATTTGAATTGGGAGTTAAAATCCAATTAATATTCTTTTAAGAATCCAATTGCAATTGATGGAAACGTCCAATTGGGAAAATTGTCAATAGCGCCATCTATTAAGTTATAAAGGGATAGGTTTAAAGGTACAGTAATAAGAAAAAAATTGTTTTAAAAATAATAAATATATTGTGAATTTGCAATTTAATTTAAGTATCTAATTGTAATTGAGAAAGGACCTAATTGGAAGAATAACTGGCTCCACTTTTAAATTGTGAAGGGAAGTTTATAAAAAAAAATTAATAGAAAAAAATATTCTTCGCAAAAAAAAACTTTTGTTTTGTAAATGAAACGATTTTAGTAGAAAAAAATCTAACACTCGATTAACGAGGGTTATGTAGACAAAAATAAACTCAGCTTATTGCAGTAATTAAATGCAGTTTGCTTATAACACTTGAAATAGGGGAAAAGCACAAATCGATGTCTCAAAGTAATCAATATTTGTAGAAAATAATATTATCCGTACATGTAATATTTACATATAATGTAGCACTGAAATAATTATTTTTCTATAAAGCAAAACCCGTGATTTTAATAGAAAAAAGTCACAAAATAGGCTTTTAGCAATGTAACGAAAATGAATTGTATAAAATACAAAAACACTTTAATTTCAGCGAAAAACATACCGATTTGATCTAAACATACTAGGAATATTATATTTTAATAAAATTAATAATAACTTAAAATGTTTTTCATCTTATTTTTCACTGAAACACAAATTAATGTTCAAAGTTATTCTGCAGGTTGTTCTCAATGAAGGAAGTGTTTTTTTTGGGATAATAATTGGTTTTAAAATCAGTAGGGACAATTTGCAGAATTGATAAAAACTGCGGAAAGAGTTAAGAAATCGTTTGCATGCACTGACAGGAATTTAATATTACATTTTAAGCAAAGTTATGCTTTTTTCACATGGACTTTTAAAAAAACATTTAGAGGTCCAAGAAGGTGATTACGTAGGAACTTTTGAACTGTTTTGTAAATAC
This sequence comes from Delia radicum, assembly GCA_021234595.1. NCBI lineage: Eukaryota > Metazoa > Arthropoda > Insecta > Diptera > Anthomyiidae > Delia > Delia radicum. The sequence goes on from CM037851.1 coordinate 117,010,615, forward strand.
TACATTAACATAGTTTAAGTGGAAATCGTTTCAGTTACATATATTCAGTCGAATTGGACAGAATTAAAGGGAAATGCAAATTGAAGTATTTATGAAATCTGTGGATATAAGAAGTTCGTTATATCAGACATCATTTGTATGGAGGCTGGTTGACGAGACAAACAATTTAAATAAAATGAATTCTTTATAACAAAGATCCATTTTGCAAATTTTATTTTTATTGAATTTCAGAGGGAAATTAGTGTTTAGCGAATTAGTTTTAGTGAATTTAGGGTTTAAAAAGCATACGCGAATTAAAAAAAAGAATTAAAAAAAAATGCGCTTGATGAGACATACATAATGAAATAATCATTAATAATGAAATAATATTAAGTTGGTCAAAAAATTAAAAAAAGAAAATATTTTGTGTGTTTAGAGTGTTTTCGAGACACAAAAAATTAAAGAAACTGGTATTTTTTCAAATTATATAAATCAAAAAATAGATCCGGTGACAAATTAATATGTTTTGCTGACATATTAAACTTTTGTCAAAAATTCGTAAATTTTTTGGAAGCAAAAATCGTCCAATAGTCATTTAGTTATTTTGGGTATTAAATATCGTCAAAATGACTATAAATCGTAAAACCAGGCAACACTGCATGTAATTGCTTCTAATGCATAACATACATACATACATACATACATACATACATACATACATACATACATACATACATACATACATACATACATACATACATACATACATACATACATACATACATACATACATACATACATACATACATACATACATACATACATACATACATACATACATACATACATACATACATACATACATACATACATACATACATACATACATACATACATACATACATACATACATACATACATACATACATACATACATACATCATACATACATAATACATACATACATACATACATACATACATACATACATACATACATACATACATACATACATACATACATACATACATACATACATACATACCAGTTGTAAAAACCTTCATACATACATACATACATACATACAGGGTGGCTGATGCATATTGCTACAATAATAAATTCAAATAACTTCTTTTTCAATACATACAAATATTTCTTTATTTTTACATTGAAAAGCCATACATTTTTATAAAGTATTTTTAATGGCTTTTAAGAAACATTTTAATTAAAATGACTAACGCCTGATGACATCAAATGCAAGCGAAATTCCGTGCAAATTACAGAGAAAATTCCAAGCTAAGGGGCAAGTCTACTGCGTTAAATTGCTTGTTATTTGATTTTTTTAAAAGAGAGAAATGAAAATCCTTAAGCAGAACTGTCCGTATTGACTGTCTGGTGATACATATATGAGCAAAAATATTCCATGTCGAAACTCTAGAATTGACTTGTATTGCGACAACTATGGCAACAATTGTTTCTTACATTCGAACTCAGAAATTTTGATTTAAAGGCGTCCTAATGATTGTCCCACGATTGACAAAATAATTTACGAGCCCAATCTGTTCGGAGGAGTGCCGCCTAATGTGCCCGTTAAGTTTGTTTTTGCGGAAACGCCATCCTCCAAAGCATTGTAGTGGCGCACAATCATAATGTTAGTTTCATTACCCCATTCATTTTCCTTAAATTGAAAGACGAATCAATGAAACAAAAAAAAATTTAACCGATTAATAACTCAGAAAAAAAGTTATTACTTTTTTTTGTAGTGGCATTTATCAGCCACCCTGTATTACAAAACAAAAAAACAACAATAATATTTTGTGGGTTTTTCCCAGATTTTTTTTTTTAAAGAATTACAAACATTTTACAAAGTGTGTATACCTTCCGCACTATGGGATGTAGAATTATTTTTACAAACACGCTTGCGGAGACATACATAATGAAATAATTATTAAATTCCCATTTACATTACGACACATGTTTATACTATACATCAAATAAATCAAACAAAAAGTGTAATAAAATTAAGTTTTTAAAAAAATATATATACGTTATGTGTTTAGAGTGTTTTCGAGACACAAAAAAGAAAGAAACTGGTATATTTTCAAATTATATAAATCGAAAAATAGATCCAGTGACAAATAAATATGTTTTGCTGATATATTAAACTTTTGGCAAAAATTCGTAATTTTGTTGGCAGCAAAAATCATAGAATCATCATTTAGTTATTTTGGGTATTAAATATCGTCAAAATGACTATAAATCGTCAAACCTGGCAACACTGCATGCGATTGCTACTAAACATACATACATACCATTTATAAAACCTACATAGATACAGGGTGGCTGATAAATATTGCTGCATTAAGAAAATCAAATAATTTTTTTTCAATACATATAAATATTTTTTTATTCTTTCATTTGAAAAGCAATAAATTTTAGTTAGATAACCCCAATCGTTCATTTGCCTTAAATTGAAAGACGAAGCAATGAAGCAAAAAAAAAATGGAACCGATTAATAACTGAGAAAAAAAGTTATTACGTTTTTGTTTTGTAGTGGCATTTATCAGCCACCCTGTGTTACAAAACAAAAAAAACAACAACAATATTTTGTGGGTTTTTTTGTTTTTGTGCGTGTTGATTATGACCACGGATGGTAACCGATTCTATGTGGTTATTGGTTCCGTTAACGCTATTTTCTTTTATTTCGGTAACGGTATTTTAGAGGTAACTAGATTTCAGTTATTTCGGTTGCGGGCTTTTAGCGTTAACGGTATTTTATTTATTTCGCTAACGGTATTTTAGACATAATATAACGTTACATTATAGTTATTTCGGTAACTTTCTTTTATGGAAAAGATTTTTCAGTTATTTTGGTAACGGCATTTTAAGAGTAACGTTATTTTAGTTATTCAGGTATGTTAATGCACACCACAATTTTTAGCCCCATTATGCCCGAGTTTTAATGACTTTCTAGTTTATGATCATACTCTGGGAAAATATATTTAAAGAATTTTTTTTTCAGATATTGGTAGATTATTTCGGTAACGGTATTTTTATGGTATTGATATTTTAATTATATCGGTAACGGTATTTTACGGATAACGGTATTTCAATTATTTCGGTAACTGTATTTTAAGATATTGATATTTTAATTATATCGGTAACGGTATTTTACGGATAACGGTATTTCAATTATTTCGGTAACGGTATTTTTGGGATAACGATAGTCAGTTGGAAGGGGTTTGAATCGGAGACAGTATTTTAGCGATATTGACAGCCATCCCTGATTGCGTATATTCTTGTGTATAAGCGTTGAATGTACGTATGTATGATGAAATAAATAGAATATTTTAAAATTTGATTCAAAATTTTAAGAGGTATTCCAACAATTTCACTCATAACTTTTTAACGCGTTAACCGATTTTGATCATTTTCACTAGGAAACTGCTCATGATATCAACAAACAATTTGACTGAAACTTAGCAACACCTCTTCCGTATTGGCGGAGTATTTTGTATTAACACAGACAGACGGACAGACGGACATGGCTATATCGACTTCTCTATTCATGCTGATCAAGAATATATATAGTTTATGGGGTCCCAGAATTTTTTTAAAAGAATTACAAACATTTGACAAAGTGATATATACCCTCCTGCACTATGGGATGGAGGGTCTAAAAATAAAACAAATCTTTGTTTATTTTTTTATTGCATATCGTTAGCTGAAATGCAAAACCACATAACTAACAAAAATACAAAAACGGTTTTATTTATGTATTTATTTATTTGAAAAATAAACAGTACAACAAGACTTGATCTTATTTAATAGTACTGGGTAGATATAGACACATCATTTATTGATGATTATGATTAATTTGACTAAACTACATGCCTACACAATATTTTGGAATTCTACGATAAAAAATAGTAGTTTTACAAATAAAGTTCGAATCTTATATGTTTCTGTAAAATATTGAAGGAGGGTTGAGTGATGATTATGAAGCACTATATCGAACTACATTTCTCTACAAAATTGTTTGGTTATATGATTAAAACTATAATTTTATTAACAATTTGTTAAAATATCTGTGAACGTTTTTGCTTCTCCGGTAAAAAAGCAAATATGTTAGTCACGTGCTTTTGCATTTTTTGAACAGTAAAAAACAAATGACAATGTTACTTAAATTTACCGAAATGTAAGTCGGCCTTTTTTCAAGTGAAATTTCATTTGATTTTTACTACATTTGCAGTGGTCTTTACCTACTTACCTACAAAGTGGATGTTACATACATACTTAGTATACTAAGTGGATGAATAACTTGTGTTACATCCAACCAATATTAATGTTTTATACATCAAATTAAATATATTTTAAATATCTTTCAAATGATGCTTTAGTTCTTTTTTTAAGTCCACGAAGTTATTGAGTTTTCAATAAATTTTTGTAGATCTAGTTTTTAATTTTTGCCATTTATTTTTTAAATGTGTTCATAATGCATAGTTTTTATAGCATAAATCGAAAGTATATTAACTTAATTTTAATTTGGTATCCAACACTACTGTACTTATTCCATTTCATTATTCATTATTATTGTGTAAAAAAACAATACAATTTCAATATATCATTTAAAAGATTTTTAAAATACATTTAATTTCATGTAGACATCATTAAATAAAAATTGTAAATATAGGGAATTTTGACCCATTACATCAATTTATTTGATTGCGTCGCAAGTTCTTCCCATCGTCGTACGGTGTTGAAATTTGGCAAATGTATGTAAAATAACGCCCTTTAGCATAATTTTTGAGAGCACTCAGCAAATTCCACCAAGTGGTCAACATGTGCCACCCCAGTGCATATGTCTCCACACGTACAAATAAAATTGCATGTTTCGAGGACCAAATAATGGAGCAGACTGTAGGAGGCCCTTTAAACTCCTTTATTTCCCAGTTCTTAAAAAATTTCTCGAAATCGGAATTCCAATAAGTGCATTTTAAGTGATCGCAAAGAACATACATTTCAGAATCAGTCAGTCAGTCTTATTTGAATTATGGGCAGAATAATATATCAAAAGTTAATAAAGGGTCCGCCATCTAACGTTTTTTTTTTCAACTAGTGCTTATTTCGTGAATGGTAACACTTAGCTCATGTCTGATTTGACAGATAATTAGTTTTATCCTTCCGCTGAACGAATATGGTTGTGTATACGCTTGAACAACGCTGGGAAATATTGCGACATTACTTTGAAAATCATGGTAATGTTGCAGAATGTGTGCGAAAATTGCGTACGGATTTTGGAAGAAGAGAAGCACCGCCAGCTCCGTATGTTCGTATGACGCCATACAAAGTCCAATTGGTTCAGGAGTTGAAGCCAACTGACCATCCAATGCGTTTTTGCTTCGCTAAGTGGGCCTGGTGAAATACAGCTGCACACAATCGATAATGTGCTTCAAAATTGGACCGATCGTGTAGGCTACTGCATGGCCAGCCGAGGCAGCCATTTGAATGAAATTATTTTCCATTATTAACCGGAAGGATTGTACTTTCAAATAAAAAAAGAAATTTGAGAAAATATTCAGTAGTTTTTTTTATAGCATTTTCAAAAAAAAAAAGTTATTTGGCGGACCCTTTATAAGGACCATCCCACCAATTCCACGAATGTAGTATTGTTTACCGAATTTGTGTTCACATTCTGATCTTCAAAAAAGTACATTCCTTTAAAGTACTTTTTGTTTAAAGAACTTTTTGGAAATAATTTTTTTGAATGAAGCTTAATGGACGTCCTGTCCATCCATATCTACTACTTACCAGTATTGTGTATACAAAATGTGTTTTCAAAAGAGAATTTACAATAATTTGACAACTCTTAACCCCGAAAATTGGATAATAGTACTTCAATGTGTGAATTGCACCTGAAATAATTTTTTTTTTTTCAAAAGTATCATTTTAGAAAAATAGTAATTGTTGGAAAAAGATATATTTTTTTTTAAAGACACTCTTTGATTAAAGTACTTTTTTAAAAATAAATAATTTTTGAAAAAAGTTATTTTTTGGAATAAGTTCTTTTTTAAAATATTACAAAGTAATGGTAAAAGAAGAACTCTTTCCACTTTTTGGACCTATCGTTGGAATATGCAAAAATCACGTCTAGTGAATGTGTCTGTCGAAGGAGGAACCCATATGCCAATCTTAAAGATCGTAGGTCCAGATTAACATGAACATTAACAACACATGAAACTTGGTATATGTATCCAAATTTTTTAGAACTTTCAGTTATTTCGTTTTTTTCATAATTAGTTGTCATTTGCGTTTAATCACAATTGAAAGTTGGTTTTTTAAATAAAATTATGAATAGGAAAATTATTTTAAAAAATGTACTTTTTTAAATTAATTAAAAGTCTTTTATAAAAAAATTTAATTTCTTTGTGAAAAAGTATTTTTTTGGTAAAATTACTTTTTAGAAAATGTACTTTTTGTGAAATAAGTATTTTTTTTTGTTAGAAATAAGTATTTTTTTTGTTGTTGGAGAAAAGTATTTTTTTTTTGAGAAACTATTTTTATTAGAAAAAGTACTTATTTAAGTTTTTACTTTGTGTAAAAAGCACTTTTTTAGATTTTTTTAAAGTACTTTTTCGGAAAAGGTACTTGATTAGAAAATGTATGTTTTTTGATTTATTATTTGAATAAGGAAAATTACTTTATTGGCAAAAGAACTTTTTTTGGAAAAGGTACTTTTTTATACCCTCCATCCCATAGTGCAGGAGGGTATATTCACTTTGTCAAATGTTTGTAATTCTTTTAAAAAAATTCTGGGACCCCATAAACTATATATATTCTTGATCAGCATGGATAGAGAAGTCGATATAGCCATGTCCGTCTGTCCGTCTGTCCGTCCGTCTGTCTGTGGAAACACAAAATACTCCTCCAATACAGAAGAGGTACTGCTAATTTTCAGTCAAATTGTTTGTTGATATCATGAGCAGTTTTCTAGTGAAAATAATCAAAATCGGTTAACGCGTTCAAAAGTTATGAGTGAAAATGTGGGAAGACCACTAAAAATTTTTTTTTTTATTTCATCATACATACATACATACGCACATTCAATGCTTATACACAAGATAATACGTAAGCAGGGATGGCTGTCAATATCGCTGAATTACCGTCCCCGATTCTAACACCTTTCAACTGACTATCGTTATCGCTTTAATACCGTTACCGATATTCTTGAAATACCGTTATCCGTAAAATACCGTTACCTTAAAATACCGTTACCGAAATAATCTAACAAGATCTGAACAAAAAAACTTCTGTAAATAGATATATTTTCCCAAAGTATGATCATAAACTAGACAGTCATTTAAACTCGGGCATAATGCGGTTAAAAATTGTGGTGTGCATTAACATTACCTGTATAACTAAAATAACGTTATCCTTAAAATGCCGTTACCAAAATAATTGAAAAATCTTTTTCCCTAAAATAAAGTTACCGAAATATCTAAAATATCGTTACCGCTAAAATACCGTTAGCGAAATAAATAAAATACCGTTAACGCTAAAATACCGTTAACGCTAAAATCCCGTTACCGAAATAACTGAAGTATAGTTTCCCCTAAAATACCGTTACCGAAATAAAAGAAAATAGCGTTACTAAGACCAATAACCACATAGAATCGGTTACCATCCATGGTCATAATCAACACTTAAAAACAAAAAAAAAACTCACAAAATATTGTTGTTGTTTTTTTGTTTTGTATACAGTATGTATGTACGTATGAATTAGTAGCAATCGCATGCAGAGTTGCCAGGTTTGACGATTTGTAGTCATTTTGATGATATTTAATACCCAAAATAACTAAATGACTATTTGACGACTTTTGCTTCCAAAATGACGATTTTTTGACAATAATTTAATATGTCAGCAAGATCTACTTATTTATCATTCTCATAAAATCGCCGGCTCGATCATTAAATTTATATTATTTCGTTAAAAATTGAAAGCAAAAACATTGTTTTTTGATCGATAGCTAGCTTTTATATGCTAATATGATGTGAAATACAATTTTGCAAAAATGTAAATCCTAGAATTGAATAAAACTTAATCCAAACCGCATTTATTTTTTTATAAATTCATTACGGGTTTAGCTTAATTTAGTTTCTGTGTTTATATGTTTAGAACATTTCTTTAAATTTTTATAAAATTTAATTGGAGTTAGATTTAAATAAAAATAAAAAAATTTTCATGTTAAAACACAAGGCATGGACTTTTTTTGCGAAACAAACAGATCTCTAGCCCGAATATATTTCATGTTGAAAGATGATATATATACAACTTTAAATGAAACAAAATACATCCAAAAATAAATCCGGTGCTTAAAAAACAGGCCTAATAATATAAATAAAGAGCCAAAATTTAATAATTAAAAATATAACATTAAGTTTGTTCGATAACACAAAAATTTGTACAAGTTTTTACTGGAAGGTGTTCGTTTAGACAAATACGCAGTAAAAACTGGTAAAAAGAGAGAGTAAAGTGACAGTTTGATGCCAAAGAACTTACAAGTTTTTACTCTATACATTTTTGCCAGAAAGAATTTGTAAGATGAAAAAAACATATGACTAAAAAATAAAAAAATATGCTTGTATTTTTAGTAAACAAAAATTAAATTAAATTTTAATTGTTTATGGATTGAAAGTGAAAATGATTAAATAATTAACTATGGAAGAAGTTAAAAAACATTTAAATTATTTTTGGTCGATAATTTCAATTAACTTTTTCCTTTTCCATAATGACCAGTTGATTTTTTTTTAATATTTAAAACAAGCTATTTTATCTAATTTAATAATTCCTACAAATTTTCTGTTCGTTTACTTCTTTGCAAATTTGTCTTACTATTTGTAATTTTGTTACTGAGTAGTTTTTACTGAACTTTACAGGAAAAGTAATCGAACAGACTTATTGTTAAAGAATTTCCAAATTTTGTAAAAGAATTTAATATTTAAAAAGTTGTGCCACTGAAATGTTGTTCACAGAATTATGCAGTGTGTGTTTAACAGTGTTTAACAGTTCAAGTGGTAAAATTAGTTTGATTTAAAGTTGTATTTATTTGATCTTTCAACATTATATTTTTGTTATTTTATTAATTAATAATCATATAATTACAAGTTATATACTATTACCCTAACCGAGCACTAGCTACTATGGCCTTCGGCGCGTTGTAGCGAAAACAGATCAGTGCCTCTGGTGGGAATCGAACCCACGACCCCCGCACTGATAAGCCAGCACGCTACCAACTAGCCTACTGGGGCACACTGTTTCAACATTTTATAAATATGAATATCGTTGTAAAATATAATGATTTTCGAAGTTTAAACCAAAGAGAGGTGTCAAAAATCGTGTTATATTACAACGATAACACGTTAACATTTGAAATGTGAATAACATTATTGTATTTTATTTTTTATTAAAACTTTATCCCTCTTCTAACAAATATATTTTATTTTGACGATTTTTCAAAATATGATGACGATTTTGACGATTTTTTCTAGAAAGTTTGTCGTTTTTATGCTTTGCAAACCTGGCAACACTGGTTATAAGTGCAAATGCGAGAAGCCCTCGAAAAATTGTTAAGCTAATTTATAAAGTATGCTTTTGTTTTCCATATACCAGGCTTGCCATATACCTTTTTTTGTTAACCCCAACAAATCAAAAAATCACCAATTAGAAAAAAGGTAGAACAAAATAGTTTAGTTAAAATTCTTTATTTATTTGACTGCATTAACCGGAGTTGCCAGACACATTAATCGTTATCAGATCAAAAAAATATCCAGCAACAAAATCCCCGAATCCGACAATGTAAATTCATAACTTTTTTTCGTACACTATTTTTACTTATTTTCATTCTCAACCTTTAATAAATTTGCAAGGAAACTCTTACATTCTAATTACATTTATTAAAAACCCCATTCAATTTAAAGGACATTCACTTTCAGAACTTTTTTATTTAAGACATATAAGGTGCATACTTCATCTTAAAATCTTTTGATTATATGCATTTGTTTTCCTTAATAGCCCTAATTTTTATTTGATACATACAAAAATAATCTAAATTAAAGTATTGATGTGTAAAAACCAATCGAATTTTGGGAAAATTTCTTAGGGTTCTTATTCTAGGAGTCGTAAACGAGAATTGCACAAGTAACTGAGCTGAAAAACAATAATTTGAAATACCAGTTTCTTTAATTTTTTGTATCTCGAAAACACCCTAAACACTCGAAAGATTTTCTTTTATAATTTTTGACAAACTTAGTTTCATCACACTTTCCGTTTTACTTATGTGATGTATAGTATAAACACATGTGTTGTAATGTAAACTGGCATTTCATAATTATTTCATTATGTATGTCTACGCAAGTGTATTTTTGTTCCCTTAAATTTATCTAAAATTCTGATTATTCGAAACTGTTTTTATGCGTTTGTATTCATTGCATCTCTTCTAACGATCCAAAAATATATTTTAGTAACTTTCTTTCATTATTATATAGGCAAAGAGACAAACAATAGGCGAATTTTACAACAGTTTTTTTAACATCATAAGGAACTATACAAATATATATATTTTTCACTACACGTTCTTCTTTAGGTAATCAGAATAACCTTTGAATACCCACTGTTATAAGCATGCAGAATTTCAGATTCATTTTAGTAAACTATAATTAAACATTTTTTCTTTTGTAACATCCCAAATACATTAATCAATCAGTCATATTTTGTTTTACTTATAAAAACAACATTATTTTTGTTATTTTTACAAAGAATATAGATTAATATTGTTTGCACTTTCCCTGGTTTATGAAAACACCGAGATGGAGGGTATCCAAAAATTCGTCACAGCCGAATTTAATCTTTTTTAATACCAAATTCGGCACATCGGACTTTAATGCTTCCACTTGTTTGTAAAGTACTTTGTTTTGGAAAAAGTACTTTTTCTGGGAAAATTACATTTTTGAATAAGCACTTTATTTTGGAAAAAGTACTGTTTTTGGAAAATATTTTTTGTTTTGGAAAAGTATGCTGTAAAGGGGTTAAAGAGGAAAAGTGTCCTATGATAACAACTTAGTTGGCTTTCCCGTTACTACACACAGAAAAAATTAAGCTATTTGCCAACTGAAATTCGGTTACTACGATTCAAATTCGGTTACTACGAATTACAGTGGGTTGGTGCAACTAAACATTAGTTTTCACAACAAAGCTCGGTTAATTCAACCGAATTTTAGTTGCAACACTCAAAATATTCAGAAATCTAATATAAATAAATATAATATAATAAATATAAAGTTGGTACCATTAAAATACTCACTTCAATTTGGTTGGCACTTTATTTCTCTGTGTGTATAAATAATGTGATCCTAGGTGTATGGACTAATTTACTGAAACTATAATTTCTAAAATATGCAATAAAAACATAGTAAAAATGGTATTCAAATGGGATTTAGTATAGTTTAACCACCCAGTCTAAGCCAATGGAGCTTGGAACTTCAAATTTGTCATGGAGGTTCCTTCTCGATCGCATACAACTAAAAGGCTAACAAGTCTTCCACTTATCGTCCTACTTAAACCCCTTCGGCTAAAAATCTGAATTTCAATCAAGGCTACAGTACTTAAAATACACCTTTAGGAATTTCCAATAAAACTTGATAAAAATGTGGTACAAGGGCAAATATGTTGCCTTAATCACTCAGACCAAACCGCTTGATTTTGAAATTCGGCATATAGGTTCCTCCTCTGGCATATACACCCACAAAGATGGAATTATAGTAAATGCTTATGCAAATTAGCAAAAAGTGAAAAGGTTTCCTCTTAATTTCCTGCTCAAACCCTTTTGTCTGAGGTATATGCTAATTTACCGGAGAGAATTTCCAATAATAGCGTGGTAAAATTATAAAAAATGTTCAACTTGAAATTTGGATTAAATCCACTAAGGCGCGGTTTCTGTAAACTTTTTAGGGGACGGTAAAAAGGAAACAGATCCAAAAGTTTTTTGGAACTCACCAAAAACACTGAGTTTAAATAAGAAAAAATGGGATTAATCACAAAGCTTAAACCGCTGGAGTAAGGAACTTGAAATTTAGCTTGTAGGTTTCTCGTCCGGCGCAGACATTATCTAAGAAGAAATTTATATGGTGAAATTCCTTAAGGTGATTGGCGAAATCTCCCTTTTACTATTCTGCCAAATACCATTTGGCTACAAATCTGACTTTTAAAATATGTTTTTCTTTGAACTTCTAATTAAAACGTCGTGAAAATAGAGTTAAAAAAGGAAAAGTGTCCGTTAATAGCCCGGCTCAAATCGTAGGAGCTAGGAACCACAGATTTTACATTTAAGTTCTCTTAAGTGTAGACATCAACCAAGAGAGGGGCAAAAATGGACAATCTCTCCTTAACATCATAACCAAAACCATTAGGTAATTATATCGTAATTCACTTAAGATATACTTTTTGCGTTTTTATTCAAATTTGTCATAAATAGGGATTTAAAGGGGAAAAGTGTCCTCTTAATGACATGTACAATTGCTTTATGCTTAAAATAAAAACCATCTCGAAATGGTTAAACAAAATAATTAAAACTGGAAATCATTTTCTTTTTAATGTATTCCGAAATTAAAAACTATTGGTAACGATATCTCAAACTTTTAAGCTATAATAAAAATTAAATTATAAAATATTTTGGATATTCAGAAGCTACAATAAAAATTAAATTATAAAATATTTTGGATATTCAGAAGTTAACTGTATAAAAAGGGGTAAAATTTGGTACTAATTCATAAATTTTAAATACATTTACCTATTCTCTTCAAATTTTTAGATTCCAAGCGCTGCAAAATTATATACTCTTTTTGACAAATGAACACAAAAGCACAAAATTCGTAAAAAAAAATATGTGGTCCTGGACGATTTTTATAAGAAGTTAATTTTTTGGGGATCTACATTTTTAGGCAGGACTGACATGATATTATCCCAATTTCCGATTTGGGGATTATGAATTAAAATGTATCTATAATAACCCACAAACCAACATGGGAACTATGCCTAACATGATTATGCGAATAATCCCCAGTAAAAAATAGACATATTCTTCATAGACAAATTTTTCAGAAGAACATTGTGTGAATATTAAAGTTTTTCTGCGTAGTTGGCCTGCGGCCGGTCTTAGGGTTTTTTTTTTATGTCCGAAGCAGGCTTCGCTGAGTAAAAAATTTCTGCAAATCTGTAAAATAAAATAGGTAATACTTTATTGTATTGTCCTATAAAATTACGTTTTGAAATATAAGGCAAAAATACGTTTTATCTACTCTAACAACCTTGTTCGCTTTGTCCGCTAGTACAAAATATGTATTCCCTGATGTATATACTAATTAACTAAAGGTTAATAAGTGCGTCCAGCTTTACCGCATGAGCTTGGAACTACAAATTTGGTATGAAGGTTCCGCCTCCGGCGCAGACACAATTTTCGGAAACATGATTTATGAAAATAATTAAAAGGTTGTACAAAAGAGATAAAAAGTGTTTTGCTTAACGTTCTGCTTAAACCTCTTCGCTAGAAATCGGAAATTTCAAATACATAAAGAAAATAGATTCGGTCGTAGTAACCGTATTTAGGTAGTATCTATCGAATTGGTAGTTATCACCAAATTTCTGTTGAAGCAATCGAAATTTTATTGTCGTGTCAGAATGACTGTTGCTTCAGCCGAAAGGTTTTCATCACAATCGAACGATTCAGTTGTCGAGACCGAATCTTTCGATTGTGTTATACATTATTCGATTGAAGCAACGGACATTCTGACACGATAATAGAATTTCGATTGCCCCAACTACAACGGTAGCCACGACCGAGTATGTTTTCTGGGTGTAGAGTATGGGTTAATTCATTTACCTACTACCATCAGCTATTCCGAAGTTTTCAAGACTGCGCTTTTTCTACTTATCTGATTTTAGAATATGACCCATAGCTTGAAAACTGATAAAGTTAACGGAAAGTCGATGAAAATTTGTATTACTCCTACCTTCACCCTACGCAAGTGATAATGACATCCCTATCCAAAATTGGACCTTGGCTAGGACCAGGAGCATCGGAATTTTTTTGAAAAATATTCTATTTTATAAAACGGACAAAATTTTCGTTTCTTCGGAGTATCCACAAATGTTCTTAATATATATGGACCAAGGCTGGTAAAGCTTCCGCGACCCTTTTGAACAAAGAGCCCAAAATTAAAATGTAATGAGGCAAATGAAAGACCAAAGTTTATTATTATGTTTCACATCAATGTAGCATTGTTTTTGGCTTGAATACAAATTGTGTGTAAATATGCGTCTAAACCAGTTAACCGGTTAAATTTGAAGAATGTGAATAAAATACTTTGTAAGAATCGAAATAAAACTGTAGATGTACCTATTTTGAACATTAATTAAGAATTGTAAAAATTAACAAAAAATACTGGCTCTGTGCCAAAAAAACAGATATATATATATTTTTTAATAAATTTTTCTGTTGAGCGAACAGATATATTATTTTAAGTGTAGGGTTTGGAACACAAAAACTTCAGTGAAGTTATACATATGTGGTTTTAAATTTGAATAAAATTGTAATTAACCTGTTTTTCAAAAAGTATAATTTTTGTATTTTTTTTTTGCAATTTGGATTAAAATTGATAATGAAAATTAAAAAATACATTGTATGTATTTTGTGAATAAATGAAGTTTTGGAGTTCAAAAGATTATTATTTTATTTTAACTACCTGGAATATTGAAATTTAAATATAATATTTTTGTGAAAAAATTCTATCAATTTATGCAAAAACTTTTTCGATGTCTTAAAGGCAAACATTTAATTAATTCTGTGAATTTTTTTAACATTTCATCTAATCATTGCAAGAAAGAACTTAAATTCAAGTTCGAAGGAACAGGATTTAAGACAGGCTGTTTCTAACAACAGTCTATACTCTTCATCTCCGAATTCCTAATTAGCCATTCTCAGTGCGCATGTTTCTATAACTACATATCAAATTTAATGTTTCGACGATCAAGTAATCGAATTTCCAAGTTCTTATAAAATTTTTCAAAAACCAAATTTTTACTGATCTGCCTAATTTGGAAACAACTTACGTTTCAGATTTGGCTTAACATTTTGATTAAGATGAGCACTTCTTAAACATTTTAAATTCCGGTAATACCACGTTTCCAGTGGAAAATTCAATAAGTGCATTTTCAGTGTATTAGCCCACATCGCAGAAAACCTATATTTTAACTTTTTAGCCAATGGTCGTAAATTGGGACTCTTGGCTCGTTTTTACGTCTTCCAGTAATATATAAAAGATCGCCTTTTAGTAAAGATCTACATTTTAGCGATGTTTAATTAGTAAGTACTTTTTTGTTCTAAGAACTTTTTGGAAATAACATATGGTGCCATGATCATGAAAATTAATATAAATTATTTTTATTATTTTTTGGGTTGGAAAAATGTGTTTTTTATGGAAAATTCGTTTTTTGGAAAAAATTATTTTTATTAAATAATATCTTTTGTTTTGAAAAAGGTACTTTTTTTTAAATAATAATTTTTTGAAAAAGTACTTTTTTTTTTGGTAAAAGTATTTTTTTTTTTTTTTTTGAAAAAAGTACTTTTTTTGAAAAAGTTTTTTTTCCTGGTGAAATCACTTTTTCCGGGAAAAGTTCTTTTTGGTAAAAGCACTCGTTTTTAAAAATGTATTTTTTTTTGTCGAAAAAGTACTTATTTTTGAAAAAGTACTTTTTTTGGAAAAAAATATTATTTTGGAATAACATAATTTCCGTTGCAATATCAAAAAATTCCGTCTTTCCAGCAGGGAACTGTTTACCAAATTTTCGGTTATTTGGCCCAGTGGTCAAGGCTGGGCAATGTTGATCCAGTCAGCAAAAAGGATTGCTTTCCCACTTTTCGGCCATCTCCCATGGAATATCAAAAAATTCCGTCTTAGTGGAGGTCACCTTCCCAGGAGGAACCTATATGTCAAATTTAAAGTTTCTAGGACCAGGTACTAGGCTGGGCGATGTTGAGTCAAGCAATATCTCACACTACTCTTTTATATATATAGATAAACAGATGAAAAACACCGTTACTTTTTTAAAAAAAAAGTTCCATATTGGGAAAAAAAAACAGTACCGTTACTTATAAAAAAAACCTTACTTTTGAAAAAAAACCCGCTGCTTTTTGTTTTAAAACCCCGTCACTTTTTATTAAACCCGTTATATTTTTTTGAAAAGTACAGTTACTTTTAAAAAAAAAGCATCCTATTTTTTTAAAAACCGCTATTTTTTCTGAAACAATATTTACTATTTAAACCCTGTTAATAAAAAACAAAACTAAGCAATTATTATTTATATTTTTTAAATTAATAATTTTTTTATTTTTGTTCGAATTGTTCGTTAAAGCGTTAATTCAGTATGAAAAGTTTGACATTCGTTTTTTTTTGTTTACTTATTTCAAAAATTATACATTTTTTTGGAATAAGTAATTTTTTCAAACTGTAATTTTATTTTTGAAAAAATTTATTTTTCGTTATTTTTTTGAAGTTGGTACTTTTTTAGAAAAAGTGAATTTTTTTTGGTACTTTTTTTTGGAAAAGCTAAAAAATTTTCCGATTTTTTTTAAATTTAAGTTTTTTTTGGAAAATTACCTTTTTTTGGAAAATGTACTGTTTTGAAATTTGTACTTTTTTAGAAAAATAAAATTTTTTTGGTACTTTTTTGGAAGATACTTTTTGTTTTTGAGGAAGATACTTAGGTGGGAAATGGTATTTTTTAAGAAAAATTTTTTTCTTTTTTTTTTTGTTTGTAATTGGTACGTTTTTTTTTTTGAAAAAGGATTTTTTTTTTTGAAGAAGTACTTTTTTGAAATTGACACTTTTTTTTAAAATTAAATTAAGTTTTTTTTGGATAAGGTAATTTTTCGGTTTTTTTTTTTTTGGAAAGGTACTTTTTCGGCACTTTTTTTTGGAAGATACAGAAAGACATTTTTAGAAAAATTTAATTTTTTGGTACTTTTTGTTTGGAAAAATGGAAATTTTTAGTACTTTTTGAGAAAAATTAATTTTTTTCCTTTTTTCCAATACTTTTTGGTACTTTTTCAAATGTGGTACTTTTTTAGAAAAATTAAATTTTTTTGTATTTTTTTTGAAAAAGGTACATATTTTGGTAACTCTTTTTTTGGAAAAAGAAACTTTTTAGGTACTTTTTTTGGAAAAGTTACTTTGAAATTGGTACTTTTGTAGAAAATAAAATTTTCTTTGTACTTTTTTTTTTGGTAAAAAGGTAAATTTTTTGGTAGTTTTTTTTTGAAATTGGATCTTTTTCGTTACTTTTTTTTTTGAATATGTACTTTTTTTGGAAAAGGTACTTATTTAGGGAAAAAGTACTATTTTGAAATTGGTACTTTTTTAGAAAGAGAAAATGTTGTTGGTACTTTTTTCTAAAATGGGTAAATTTTTTAGTACTTTGTACTTTTTGGAATAGGTACTTTTGGAATAGGTACCTTTTTCGGTAATTATTTTTTTTAAAAATTTTGGTACTTTTTTTTGGAAAGTGACATTTTAGAAAATTAAATTTTTTTGGTTCTTTTTGATAATAGTTTTGGTACTTTTATTTTGGTAAAGTGTAAAATGTTTGGTACTTTTTTACTTTCTCGGTACTTTTCTCTCGGTACTTTTTTTTGTACTTTTTTCTGAAACGGGTAAAATTTTTTTATTACTTTTTTTTGGAAAAGGGACTTTTTTCGGTAATTATTTTTTTTTTGAAAATTTCGGTATTTTTTTTTTGGAAAGGAACATTTTTGAAATTGGTACTTTTTTAGAATTTTTTTTTTATTTTTTGTAAAATGGTACTTATTTAGGGAAAAAGTACTATTTTGAAATTGGTACTTTTTTAGAAAGAGAAAATGTTGTTGGTACTTTTTTCTAAAATGGGTAAATTTTTTAGTACTTTGTACTTTTTGGAATAGGTACTTTTGGAATAGGTACCTTTTTCGGTAATTATTTTTTTTAAAAATTTTGGTACTTTTTTTTGGAAAGTGACATTTTAGAAACTTAAATTTTTTTGGTTCTTTTTGATAATAGTTTTGGTACTTTTATTTTTGGTAAAGTGTAAAATGTTTGGTACTTTTTACTTTCTCGGTACTTTTCTCTCGGTACTTTTTCTGAAACGGGTGAAATTTTTTTATTACTTTTTTTTGGAAAAGGGACTTTTTTCGGTAATTATTTTTTTTTTTTTGAAAATTTCGGTATTTTTTTTGGAAAGGAACATTTTTGAAATTGGTACTTTTTTTGAAATTTTTTTTTTTGCATTTTTTTTATTTGCTAAATATGAAAATTTTTTGGTATTTTTTTTTTGAAAATGAACGTTTTCGGTACTTTTTCTCTTGGAAAATGTACTTTTTTTTTAAATGCTTTTTGGAACTTTTTTTTAAAGAAGGTACTTTTTTTGGTACTTCGTTTTCGGTACTTTTTTTTGGGAAAAGGTACTTTTTTTAAAAAATGGACATTATTTTCCGAAAAAGGAGGAGTTTTTCCACTTTTTGGTCTTGTCTGTTGGAATATCGAAAAAACCGCTTCTTAGGGGAGGTCTAAGTCGGAGGAGGCCCATATGTACCAAATTTCAAGTTCCTACGTCCAGAGGTCTTGGCTGAAAAAAATGGACATTATTTTCCGAAAAAGGAGGAGTTTTTCCACTTTTTGGTCTTGTCCGTTGGAATATCAAAAAATCGCTTCTTAGTGGAGGTCTAATAGCGTTTTCTTTTCTGACAAAAATGTCACATTTTTTTGCACTTTGCCTTAAATTTCCTTATTTGTGTTCTTTTCTAAAATGAGGTGAACACTCTAAGAGGGTACCGTGTTTGTTTCTAAAATCGTTGCCTTATAAAGGGCAAAATTTGAAAAACGTTGCACATTAAGAAGGCAACACTTTTTTCCAGAAAAGAAAACACCATAAGTCGGAGGAGGAACATATGTACCAAATTTCAAGTTTCTAGGTCCAGAGGTCTTGGCTGGGCGATGTTGAATCACTCAGCCCTCAGTCACTCAGTCACGCCACTCTTATATAGTTATAGTTGAAAAAATATTGGTGTACAGTGAAATTCAGGATGGTTATCATTTGAAAAACGCGAAGAAAAAAAAAATTCTAAAATACCACAATTCATCAAAATCAGAAAAATTTCATGATTTTTCACGATTTTTTTTAATAAAATATCTTAAACGAAAAGAAATAAAAGGCTTTAATAACACAGTACAACACATGATTTCGGGACTCAATTCTGATAATTTTTTGTGAAAGTAGCCCCAAAAATAAGAACTTCTGCATCATTCGTTTGGTCAAGTTACATCAAATAAAATTTGAATAGCTTTTCTAAAACTTCGGGTTCTGATGAGATCTTTAGCCAGATCGAAATACTAGTATCAACCTAGCTAATATGTTTGATTTGCTTTATTTTTGTAAATATACGGAGGTTGAAAGCTCGTTATAAATTGAAAATAACATAAAAATAATCTCGATGTATATAAAAACAAAAAACTAATATAACTGTAAAAAATATTACTTGAGCCAGAGTACACACTAAAAATTTTTTATATAAATAGAACATTTTTGGTCTTCAAAATTTAGTAACGTCATGATGCTTGTTAGGAAAAGACCTAACCACGTGGTTGATTACTAAGAAGACAAGAATGGAGCAACATTGATTATTAATAGGTTTTTTGTTAAAGTTCTGCCTATTATATAGGCTCTAGCTTTTCTAAAACTTCGGGTTCTGATGAGATCTTTAGCCAGATCGAAATACTAGTATCAACCTAGCTAATATGTTTGATTTGCTTTATTTTTGTAAATATACGGAGGTTGAAAGCTCGTTATAAATTGAAAATAACATAAAAATAATCTCGATGTATATAAAAACAAAAAACTAATATAACTGTAAAAAATATTACTTGAGCCAGAGTACACACTAAAAATTTTTTATATAAATAGAACATTTTTGGTCTTCAAAATTTAGTAACGTCATGATGCTTGTTAGGAAAAGACCTAACCACGTGGTTGATTACTAAGAAGACAAGAATGGAGCAACATTGATTATTAATAGGTTTTTTGTTAAAGTTCTGCCTATTATATAGGCTCTAGCTTTTCTA
This sequence comes from Delia radicum, assembly GCA_021234595.1. NCBI lineage: Eukaryota > Metazoa > Arthropoda > Insecta > Diptera > Anthomyiidae > Delia > Delia radicum. The sequence goes on from CM037851.1 coordinate 117,030,796, forward strand.
AAACTTCGGGTTCTGATGAGATCTTTAGCCAGATCGAAATACTAGTATCAACCTAGCTAATATGTTTGATTTGCTTTATTTTTGTAAATATACGGAGGTTGAAAGCTCGTTATAAATTGAAAATAACATAAAAATAATCTCGATGTATATAAAAACAAAAAACTAATATAACTGTAAAAAATATTACTTGAGCCAGAGTACACACTAAAATTTTTTTATATAAATAGAACATTTTTGGTCTTCAAAATTTAGTAACGTCATGATGCTTGTTAGGAAAAGACCTAACCACGTGGTTGATTACTAAGAAGACAAGAATGGAGCAACATTGATTATTAATAGGTTTTTTGTTAAAGTTCTGCCTATTATATAGGCTCTAGCTTTTCTAAAACTTCGGGTTCTGATGAGATCTTTAGCCAGATCGAAATACTAGTATCAACCTAGCTAATATGTTTGATTTGCTTTATTTTTGTAAATATACGGAGGTTGAAAGCTCGTTATAAATTGAAAATAACATAAAAATAATCTCGATGTATATAAAAACAAAAAACTAATATAACTGTAAAAAATATTACTTGAGCCAGAGTACACACTAAAAATTTTTTATATAAATAGAACATTTTTGGTCTTCAAAATTTAGTAACGTCATGATGCTTGTTAGGAAAAGACCTAACCACGTGGTTGATTACTAAGAAGACAAGAATGGAGCAACATTGATTATTAATAGGTTTTTTGTTAAAGTTCTGCCTATTATATAGGCTCTAGCTTTTCTAAAACTTCGGGTTCTGATGAGATCTTTAGCCAGATCGAAATACTAGTATCAACCTAGCTAATATGTTTGATTTGCTTTATTTTTGTAAATATACGGAGGTTGAAAGCTCGTTATAAATTGAAAATAACATAAAAAATAATCTCGATGTATATAAAAACAAAAAACTAATATAACTGTAAAATTTGAATAATTTTTTGAAGTTAGTAAGTATCGTATAGGGGAATTTGTCACGTTTTAGGCTCTTTTGTTTGACATAAATCGAGAACCACTAGTCGGAGTTTGCTGAAACAAATTTAGAAAAGCAACAGTTTCGCAGTTATAAATAAATGTATGAACAAAAAAAATATTTTTTGCCAAAAAAATTTAAAAAAATTTTTTTTTAATTCATAAAATATCTAAAACGGTAAAAAGTGTCAAGTCCTATTACTTTCGCGTAAAGTCACATAACCTATGAACAAAATGAGACATAAATCATGACAATCAATGAACGCGTTTCGCTTTTGTTCACAATTAAGTGAAGGTATGAATTTCAAAAATTTGCTCGAGATATACACAAAATTCTTTGGAAAAATTATTCATGACTTTTTTTATGATTCTCAGAATTAAAAAAAAACAGTAATAAACAAAAGGTTATTTCATTTTTATGATTGCGGTAGCAAAGTAATAAGCGCTAATAAATGTGCTTGGACAATTAAAAGGAAAAAAGGAAATTGCACTTTTTTAATTATTTGGGTTTTTCCGTTAGTTATTGTTGCGATTTTATTCTTGTGGATGAAATAACTGAAAGTAAGACAATGTAGTTTTATCGCAAATTCCCAATCACCCTACATTCAAATTTATTGTGTAACGAAAACCTACATGAGAGTATATAATTATTTACATCATGCGACATTTAATATTTTCCCACGCTCTGCGGTATGTAGTCTTAAATCTCTCAACTGTAAATCTCACTTTTATTATTTTTTTTTTGTAAGTGCGTATTGATTAAGATATCAATTAGTTGTTGATAAGCGTAAAAGAGATCACTTGTTTCTTTCTTTAATCCCGCTTATTTTCGATTTTTTTTATACATATTGGAATATATTATAGTCAATGTATATGTGTTTAATTTATCATCGTAGGCATCACGCAATATTCTTTAAACTCCGCATGGTCATAAGTGAATTTAAAGTGGTCAAGTAAAGTTGAATATCGCAATTTAACCTTTCAATAAGAATAATATAATTACCGGTGCTGTACTTTTTTTTCTAAGTTCATAGTGTTTTTTTATATTTGAACAATTCTTTTTCTAAGAGGAAATTATAATAACACTGTTCAAGTTTTTAACACGAAATATCTGGTACTAACGTGAAAACCATATGGTTGTGTTTGGATGAGCCCCCTGACTACTACTCCACCGATGAAAGTGCCTATTGGGCTCATTGGGAAAAATTTATGGGGTTTTTTTTTAATTTCGGTCAATTCGTCAATTTTTGACCATTTTCAGCCCATTTAAGTCGCTTTTCCTGTATTCAAAATTTCTTGTGTTATCTTTATACGGCTCACAATTACTATTTCCACCATTAGAACGCACATTTCAACTGAGAAAATCAAAATTTTTAGCCTATTTTCATGATTTTTGCCCATTTTTCATCCCCAATTTTTGCTGTTTTTATGCGCATTTTGTAGTTCTTGTGCAAACTTATCGACATAATTCTTACCGTTTTTCCTTTTTACAATATATTATGCAATATTATTGCCATTTCAAGCAACTCAACACACTTTTTAATACAAAAACCATCCTTTTTTACGCTTTTTCGGTAATGTGCGTGGACAATTAAAAGCAAAAAAGGAAAGTGTACTTTTTTAATTATTTGGGTTTTTTCCGTTGGCTACCTGCATGATTTTTTTACACAAATTTTTTTTACACAAACGCACACGAATCAGGTATATCCTTTTTTTATTTTTTATAGGTGTTCATTGATCGATTTTTGTCATTCAACAAGTGTCTCCGAACGCGTAAAGTACGATTTTTTTAAAGTGACGAAAAAGTATTAAAAGTATAAATAAAGTTTCCAGTTTGAAGTGATTAATTTTTACGGTAAAAAATGGATGAATGCCTGAAAAATTCAATCATTACTGTTATATGTGCGGAAAGTGGACCATTATGTCGTCTAAGAAAAAAATTACTGATGAAATTGTAACATTGTACGAGCAGTACTTCAATATTCCAGTGATTCGTAATGCTGACTGGGTGCCTAAAATGGCTTGTTCATCGTGTGTAGCACGTTTGTATGATTGGCGAACAGGTCGACGGGAAAGCATGCCATATGGAATACCGATGATTTGGTCAGAGCCAGTCGACCACGAAAAAAACATGTGCTACGTATGTAAAAATAATGTTGTGGATATGAACAGAAGAAAGGCGATGGAATATATTTACCAAAGTGTTCCGTCAGCTCAAACCACTCTTCCCCATTCTTCGCCAGTGCCAATCCCGAGAAAACCGAGTCCAACCGAAGAATACATCCCACCATCTTTTTTTTCGGAGCCAGAATCGAATTTTTCTTTGTATCAGCCATCAAATATTACGCCACCATGAGTAGTATGGAGATGAGACAGCATTAAGTCTTAATTGCTTTTTTTAGTTGGGCAAGCAAAATGTCTTAATTGTAAAACGGTTGATGGGAATGCAGGAGAGTAGTATGAATAAAAAGTTTGTGCGTGCTCATAGTGTTAAAGGGGAGTAATAAAAAGTTTGTGCGTGCTCATAGTGTAAAAGGTATTAGTTTTTTTGATTTTTTGCATACCTATAGTGTTAAAGGGGAGTAATAAAAAGTTTGTGCGTGCCCATAGTGTAAAAGGGTGGTAGAGAAAAAAAAAGGCTGACCACCGGAAAATAAACGGCAGAAAATAAGCTAGCCGTCTGAAAATGGAAATTTGCGTTCTCATTATGTAAAATCATATTTTGATTTAGAATTTTTTTTGTTTGTTCTTCACAAAACTTGATCGTTCTTGACAAAACTTGATCGTTTTCTAATAAATATAGCTTAATTACCAAAAATCCGTTCTTTATATTAAAAAGAAACAACCAATATTGCTGGGGTCCAAAACAATGATTTTCATTATAAATACCCAAAACATTGTATCTTGCAACAATGTCTAGATCAGAAAACACAAGTCAGCTAATATAAGTAAAATTTTAAAGTTTAGACTTGATCGAATTTCACAAAATTGTGTAGTTTAGAATTATTCATTTTTTTGTTTTTGGCATTTTTGTTTGTTTTTGACAAAACTTGATCGTTTGCACCTAGGGGTTGCTATTTAAAGTACAGATTTCATAATATTTTATTTTAATTTCTTTTTATTTACAACAGCATTTACTTTATTTTTTAATTAAATGTATTAAAAATGTACATGTTTATCGTATAAATTTATGAGATTGTTTACATAAACTGTTCTATATATATAAGTCACGCAATGACACGTATCAGGTCCTTCACTGCAGCTATCATCAGACCAGGGGCAATCTTTAAAATGCTCTCCATTTACTGAAGAAACCATCTCACTATTCTCATATGTATCAAAATAATCAGCACTCCTTAAGAAGAAATATAAATCTTCTGGACTTATGAACTCCTTATATTCATTAACGAAAGCGGTAATTTGTGCTCGCATTGACATCTTAATCGTCTGAGTGTTTCTTCCTTTCTAAATCCCCAACATTATATATATGTTATGTTATTTATGCTCTTTTCTTACCAGTCAACGCAATTTATTCTGCTATCAATAAAATATCTTAAGAAGTTAGTTTATTTTTTAATTCATCGAAAAATTTAATTCCAAAAAAGTCGTCAAAGAAGCAACCACCATGGACGATGCATCAAATTCATTATTAAAGAAATTTCATGATCTCAACAACAAGCCCATACTCCATACTAAAGATATGGATGATCTTAAATTATACAAAATTTTGAAAGCAAGTCGAACGCAAACAAAATATGGAGAAAGTATCCAGATTGAGGGGGAGCACTGTATCATCTTTCTTCCAAAAAGGTTTAATGGCATCACTGAAGAAGAACTACAGGATTTATCATCGGGGAATTACTTTATCAAAAAAGAACCTGGGGTAGACGGCAAACCCTTCCGATTAGAGTTGGAGTTATTTCATATAAATGAATTTATTATTCCTCAAAATGGTAAATATCCGATTTGGAATTAAATTGTTCAAAAAAAAAATAAAAAAAAAAAAACAAACAATCTTAAATAAAACCAAAGTTATATACCAAAATTAAAAAAAATAAAGTTGTTTCTTTCTTATTTATTGTAAATTTCATATAAAAATTTTATGCATAAGGGACCACAATTATATAAATTATATTTTTGTTGTTGATTATAATTATATTCTATATTACCCCCCAAGCATTTTATTACTTCAAGTGGTGGCTGGAAATTTCCAAAACTATCGAAATATTCTGTGTAATGTTTATTTTTATAGTACGCTACCCAATGTGTTCCAGGACCACTTGATGAATCCAAATTTATAATTCCACATTCTTTTTGTCTAGGACGATTGGGAAGCGAGTCTCTCATAAATACACCTCTAAAGTAGGGAATATGGATACAAAACTTATTCAAATCGATGTCAGTAAGTGGTCTTTTGGGCAGCATCTTTATTAGTTTTTTGACATCTTATCGCACACAAGACCATACCCGTTCTTATATGGCTTAAGATAAAGTCCTTTTCCCATTGCTATAGCCTCCATACTCCTATTGTGTCTAGTAGCCTCTTCGAGTTGTTTTTTTAGCGTCTTTTGCGGCATTAATAGCTTTAACAATAGCTGCTCCACCGGATGATAGACCACCTAAGGCTCCTAAAGCAGTCAGTATTGGGGCTAATGGTAGAAACCCTCCTATTTTTGGTACAGTGATAATGCGAAGTATAACAACTTCGGATTTTTTCCCTTTCAGCGATTTGTTCAACACTTTACGAGCAATACGAACTGCATCATTTATATCTTTAGGTCTCTCTTTCTTTAAAGTTGCCGTAGCCAATCGTGTTGCAGTGCTAAAGACCTTTTTACCATTATTTTTTGCCTTTAGGCCCATCCCTAATTTGACTTTAGCCTTCATTGCGTTAGTTATTAAATATGCGTTTGCTTTTTCTCCGATACTGCTATCTTTGGATAAAACGCGTTCTAAAGCACGATTTTCTAAGACTTTATCTGCTTGATGTCGCTTCTCGATTTCCTTATTTTGAGAATAAGCTATATCGTGTTCTCTACAAGCAGCATCCAACGGATTAACCCCCTTATCTCCTCTCTTTAAACGTTTTTTTAGCTTAGTACCTGGTCCACAAAATTCGTAGCCTGGTAAATGAAGTTCAAATGGTAGCGAATTTATAACTCTATCTACTAGTCCGTGATAGAATCCATATGATTGATAGTTCTATTATATTGTAATGCCTACTTATATATTCTGGAAACTGATAAAAAGGAACATTTATAATATCGTCCTTAGTTATAAAAATGCGCTTGATCAAACAACATAATAATATTAATGTAAGGAACGTAGATTTCTCAACGAATACACCCAAAAAAAGAAGACACAATGTTTTATTACCCAATTCTATTAGGTCTCTAATAGTGGGGCCATCCAACCGTGGAAAGATTAATGTGATGATTAGCCTGATTGAAAGTCCGAATGGTATTAAATTTGAAAATATATATTTGTATTCTAAATCACTATATCAACCTAAATATGAATACTTGAAGAAACTTATGTCGCCAATAAAAGGAATGGGATATTTCACATTTTCTGATAACGACAGTGTTATACCGCCAGATGACGCAAAAAATAATTCAATTTTTATATTTGATGATGTTTCATGTGAGAATCTGAATAATATACGCGCATATTTCTGTATGGGTCGTCATAGAAATATTGATTCATTTTATTTATGTCAAACTTATACCAGAATTCCTAAACATTTGATACGAGATAATGCCAATATGATTATAATGTTTAAGCAGGATGCAATGAATATGAAGCATGTGTATAGTGATCATGTTGGAACGGATATGACCTTTGAGCAGTTTTGCGAAATATGTCGAGAATGTTGGAAAGATAAATATGGATTTTTAACAATAAGTAAAGATGATGAATTAAATGCTGGTCGATATAGAAAGTCATTTAATATTTTTATCAACATATAAGGAGGTTGAAGTTCTAAGATGTCATTAGTAAAGTCTGCGCTCTTGAATCAAAAGGATTATCAATTAAACAAATTGATTAAACCTAATATTATCAAACTCTTGATACACTGCTGGTCAGTTCCTCCTCTGTTCCTGAACTGTTCGTGATATTTTCCTAGTCTGTTTTGTGGTCTGTTCCTGGTTTTTGTAATTAATATGACTGAAGTGTTGGAGGAACTGGTAAAGACAAGAAATGCTTTGAAGAGGAAATTTCGAAGCATAAAAGTGGGTGAAACTAACACACATGATAGATTGGAAGATAGATTTAAGCCCATAACCAAACCATTAAATGAACTTATAAACATTTCTAATAAAAGAAAGAATATTTCTGATAGAGAAAAAGAAGAAATTAAAAATGAAATTAAAAATGATATGAGTTTATCGTTTAGCAAGCTACCAATGAAACTGGAAACAAGTACCCCAAAGAAAGTTTTTACAAGCAATGAATACAATACAGTTGAAGGTGAGAATAATGATGATGATGATATTTATCAGCAAGCAGAATCTCCAATTAATGTTACTAACAATAATACAACAATAAGTCCAATAGATTTATAACATCTGGGTCGAAAAAATGAACTAGATACACTTTATGGCCCCCATAAAGACTTGAATGGTGAATGGAAATTTGGCAATAGCTATATAAATTTGGGTGAAGATAAAATTATGGTAGGAAACCAAAATTGGTTGCTTACACCTGGTTTGCTTCAGTTAATGTTTTATAGAGTCCCAAAAAACTATGATCAAACAGAATTGAATATTTACAAAAAGATTTTAATCGCTACAAATGCTCACAAAAGAGATTATAATGACCTGTTCCACGATCTCGAACGAAAACCTAAGCGAACGCAAGCTAGTCACTCGAATTCGAATCAATTTGGGTTTCTCTATTTCGAAAGCTATCGTTTGCCTATACTTACGTGTGTCAATTTTTGTGTTTTACGTATTTACAAATCGTAGTGGTGCCAGACCGGATATTTTAAACTTCTATTACAATTTCCTTTAAAAATACCAAAAATACTACTAAATTGTTTGAAGATAAATACAACATTACTTAACAGTGATCAGCTGTATATGACAAATAAATAAATAAAACAAAAGAAAAATTAATAAATCAAAAGAAAAAACTCAAAAAAGTTCACCAGCGTTTTCAGCTGTTGCATTGTGGATTTTATTAAGCTGAAATTTAAAGTTCTTAAAAAACTACAAATATTCGTGTTATTTTATTCTTACATTTTGTTATCCATTCTGTTTTTTTAAAATTTATAATTTTTTATTATATCATTCATTCCCGCAAAGAACATTGAAAAATGATGATTTTTTTTTTAGGTTCTCCGATTTTTTTTTTATTTTGTTCATGTCCACTTGCACATAGCCTTTTTCAGATCTCGTAAAAACTCGTGGTTTTATGCACGTTTTTAATTTTCATAAATTTGATAAAAATGCTAAAAGTGCTTCATTTTGAAGAGCCATAACTTTTTAATTGTATATCGCATGTTATTAATTTAAACGATATTTGGAATATGCACTTGTCTACTTTATAACTGGAGGTTTTTAAACAAAATTATTGTTAATAAAGTGCATACGTAACGCAAATTCAATTTTCTAATGCATTTTTCAAAACTTTCTCCCCCTACGATTTTCAAAAAAAAAATACAGTTTACTAAAATATGGAATCTTACCTAAATATATAAATACTGATTTTTATTGGACAAACATGTCTTCTATTTGTAATGATTTTTTAAACAAAGTTTATTCTTTTATTCTAAAATATGGAAATATTTTTATACATTTTTGTGTCGTTTTTTAAAATATTTTTTTGGTATTTTTTATATGACTTCACCTAGTTAAATTTTCGATATGATGTCAAAAAAGTTATTTTGGATTCAAAAATAAAAATATAAAGTACTTAGATTATTTTCCGTACAACAACCCAGCCAAAACTTCTATTCGCAAATACTATTTAAAAGATTCGTTACTCATATTTTTTTAATTGCCAATAAGTATACTAGTAAGATTAAAGAATAAATTACAAGTTTTATTTAATCGTTTTTCTGATTTTTGTTCTTTCAATATTTTTTTAATAAATGAATATTTTTATAAATATAGGTCTTCAAACAAGTTACTAAATGAGTTCGTATTTTACATTTATCACACAAAATATGAAATACAAGAATGTATAAAAATATTTCCATTTTATAGAATAAAAAAAATATTTTTTTTTTAAAATCATTGCAAATTGCATTAGAAAACTGCATTTGCATTAAGTATGCATTTTTTTTAGCAATCATTTTGTTTAAAAAATCCAGTTATAAAGTAGACAAGTGCATCTTCCAAATATCGTTTAAATTAATAACATGCGATATACAATTAAAAAGGTATGCCACTTCAAAGTGAAGTGCTTTTAGATTTTTTTTGATATTTATGAGAACTAAAAATGTGCATAAAATCACGAGTTTTCACAAATTTGGAGATCTGAAAAAGAAAATTTACAAATGGGACCATAGAGTATTCATGTACTAAAAATAAACAAATCAGAGGACCCGTGTTCTGAATTTTTACATTTTCTAATGGAATGAATGATATATATTTTTGAAAATATTTTGTTACTCGAAATCAAAAAAGCAAGTGACTGGTTTTGACATTTACGTTCGCACTGTTGACAACTCGTTCGAAATAGAGAAACCAAATTTTGTATGAAAACTGTTACGTTTTCATTCGACTTGTACTTCAAGTCATCGTTCGCATAGAAATTTAGTTAGAGAAACCCAAATCAATTTTCTTTCGCTTAGAAAGCGAAAGAAAGCTTTCTTTCGAAATCGAGAAACAGGCCATAAAGCTGATGGACAAATAAAAGGCACTCGGGCATACAAGTATAAAACCATTATTAGCAAATTATCTAAAAATGAAAAAACAGGTAGCGGTCTTATGAAGTTAAATTCTAACAAACCCAATTATATTTATTGGGATGATCCGAATGAGTTAGTTGATCGTCTAAGACTTTTAATAGCTTCTCAAGCTGTTGGTCATAACAATCATAACAATGAAATCATATCAATCATCGAAGAATTGCAGGAAGCAAATATAATAATATAATATATATAGTTTGTAAGTTAATTAAATATACCGAAAATGTCTGTCGACAAGTTCGGACACTATTACAATTCTAAGTTGAAGTACAACAGTAGTTTTGACTTAGCTGCACAACCAACTTCTGCACGAATTTTTGTGCAGGTAAGCCAAAAGCGCTGCTAACTCAAATTGGTTACCTGCTTTAAAGTGCTACCTGCACTAAATTGTTGAAAACTGCAAAGACCAGATATGATTTAATTTATTTTTATTAATTGTTTATTTCATACAATAGAATTTATATAAAAAACAACAAAACGAAAATAAAAAACATTCATAAAAAATTTTATAAGGTTTTTACATAAAAATTTATGTAGGTACAAGCGTTAACTAACCAAACTAACTAAGTAAGCAAAACATAAGAGGCAGCTAACGGCGATCTTTTGTATGAAAATAATGTACAACTGCCAAAAACATGAGGCACTTATTTTAAATGCGCAGGTATACACAGTGCACTTAATGAAGGCAATTGCATACGTAATTTTGTAAAATAACAACGAAACCAAAATTTTGTGCAGTTATGTGAAAAGTGCACGTAAGTAAAAGGCAGTTAAATCAAAACTACTGAATAACATAATAAGCAAGAATGACTCGAAAATGTTTGGCGTCATTGTGGATGACGATAAAAATCTTAATGTCAAAAACAAGAGGATTAAAAATGTTGCGTCCCCTGTGGAAGAAAACGATGCCGTCACAAAAGCTTTTCTACTGACACAAATCAACCAAATTCAAACGGACTTACTTTTGAAAATCAATAAAAATGATGATTTAATATATAATAAAATTTCTGATATTAATCAAAATCAAAAATTGTGCATTGGCGGAGAACTTGAGGTGTTGCGTCAACAAATGAAGTACTTGAAAACTTTACTACTAAAAGTGCTGCCGGAGGAAGTGCTACTTAAAGTGTTGCCGGAGGAAATCGTGTTTGCAGGGGCTCCTAACTAAATCAAAGTATTTATATAATAAACAAGATGTATAGTATCATAATAATGTAATATACAATGTTGCCAGTGGATACAAAAATAATTCTAGTGAAAGAGTTGCATAAGCAAGCTCGAAAAATTTTAAACATCGAAGAGTTGTTATAAAAGGTATAGATGATTTATGTCAAGCTGATCTAGTTGAAATGGGGAATTATTCATCGGATAACAATGATTATCGATATTTGCTGACAGTCATTGACACATTCTCAAAATTTGCTTGGGCTGCACCTCTCAAATCTAAAAATGCATCAGATGTCTGCAAAGCAATGGAAAATATTTTTAATTTGGGTCGTGTACCGAAAAACTTGCATACTGACGATGGAAAGGAATTTTTTAATAAAATCTTTAGTAATTTGATGAAAAGTCGAAATATTAATCACTTCTCAACGTATAGTATAATGAAGGCGTCTATTGTTGAACGATTCAATAGAACTCTTAAAGGTATGATGTGGAGCTACAACGGATCATATCATTGGATTGACTTGTATAAAGAATTAGTTGACAAATATAATAAAAAAATACATCGCACAATTAAAATGGCGGCCATAAGGTTAATTATAATAATGAGAAAATGTTGCTAAACACAGTATACAACCACCTAAAAATGTATAAAATCTCAAAATTTCATGTTGGAGATCACGTACGCATCAGTAAATACAAACACATTTTTGAAAAGGGGTACACCCCAAACTGGACAACAGAAATTTTTAAAATCAGATCTATTAACAATACATTTCCTGCGACAAATATTTTGGAAGATTATCAAGGAAATAAAATTGAAGGTGCATTTTATGATGAAGAACTTTCAAAGACTCGCTTTCCTGATACCTATCTAGTTGAAAAATTCTTCAAACTAAGGATGACAGAGCATATGTTACATGGTTAGGTTTCACAAATCAACACAATTCATGGATTAATAAAAATTAAATATTATAAGATAATAACTAAGATTATAAAATAAAGAAATTTTTATTGTTTAAAAAATAAATTTTTTTTCATTTACATCACTTACTATTAGACTTGTAGCATGCATAGTATGAATTGAATTCGTTTATTACTAACAAGTTTATTTTGGGTATTTGAAGTAAAAGGCTATCAAGTTACCAACGTGAACAGCTACTGTGGTTACAGTTGAATTGTCTGAGACTACAGCTAGATTGACTGAGAATATTCAATTAAACGTTAGTTACAACCACTGTGAACATTATTAAACAGTCAACCCTTTCGGTATTGTACATTGTTCATTTTTTTGTCTAACTGAAAATGTCTACTCCACTGCTACACTTCCCACTGTACTAGAAATACTTAGTAAGCATTTTTATAGTATAAATTAAGCCTAATTTTTTCAATAAAGAACATTCGAAAAACCAAGCTCAAACGGCTTTCTTATTTTCAATTAAACCTTCTTATATGGCGATCCTGCCAGGTTTTAAAATAAATTAAAAACAACCGGTGCTCACAAATGCACCTATATAGCAAGTGCTTCTAAAAGCACTCTAAAAAGCAAAGAAGCACCTACAAGAAGTGCTCGACAAGGCACGCCTTGAAAAAGAAAAATAATAAATAAATTAATCATTTTGTCCTGGCGGATCAGCCACAAAGATCCGCCAGTCGCGTGAAGGAAGTGCCCCGTCTGGCCAATAGACGGGATGAAAGAGGGACCGCAGCCGCTAACTCTGGAAGAGTATAGGCGGAGGCAAAAAAGGTCAACCCAACCAGAACCTCCAAAAGAACAAAGAAAACAAAAACAGCCAAAAAGAAGAGGGGGATATACCGCGAAAAGACGCCAGAGGAAAGCCGTGCTGCTGAGAATTATAAACAGCAATCCACCACCATCATGGGAGAGAGCAGCTGAACTCTGGAAGCAAATCGACATCATCGAGAAGGAAATCCAAGAATACATTCTTCAAAAGAAATTACAAAAAAGGTATAATTAAGAAAATTTTTAAACAAACACTCCGTGCTCCCCAAGGCACGAGTTAGGGCTAGAAGGCGACTTCGCTCTTAGCACCACTATTCTTTTAATTATTTTTTTATATCTGATAAATTTTTTTTAATAAAAATTTAAATTTAAAGAGAAGAAAAAAATAAAATTTTAAAATTAAAGCAACAAAAATTCATCAAATAATTTTTTTTATGGAATAAAATTTTAATTTAAAACAAAATTAACGAAATAAAATTTTGAATAACATAAAATTCCAAATTACCTTTTGAAAAATGAAAATATAAAAACTTTAAATTTAAATATAATGATTATGGAAAAGAAAATATAATAAATTTTTTTTTTAAAATTTAAAAAAAAAAAAACAAACAAAAAAAAATTTTGTAAATGGTCCTTTATTTTGAAGGAAATTTTTAAATGAAGATTAAAAGTAGGGCCAAGAACCCGATAGATACTGAAATTAGGGAACTAGTAATAGAACCAGCTTTAACACCAAACGGACCCCTATTTGATGATAATGATAAATAGCTGGGGAAAAGAAGAATGACTTGGTGGAAGAAAATATTACAGACTATACCACTTCTCGTTGCGGGGTACGAAGTAGGTAAATCTCAAGAGGAAACAGATAACAAAGAACTTGTGGAAATTTTGAAACACAATATTGGAAAGAAAGATGATTCAAGCATTGATAAGAGCAACGCTCTCAATTATACGGAGATCATATCTATAATAGTGATAGTGATATTGGCCATAATTTATATCATAAGAATAGTATGCAAGGCCATAGGTAACAGACGTCAACAACAAGTACAAGCTGAACAGCGGATCTAAATGGATAAATGGGAACTAGTGAATAAACTAATCTCTTCCGAAAAAGAGAACTTTATAAGAGCATATAAGTGCATTAATAAGAGTAGATTTATTCGGGCAGAAACAGTGAGAAAACATTTGAACACGATTATTAATTCACTGGAAACAATTAGGGAAATAGCATACAGAAACAGAGGAAAATTCACAGAAGAACACGAAACACTGGTTTTGGAAACCTATTGGAGTTTAAGAGATCAATTAGTTAGAATACTTGAAAAATATAATATAATCCAAACAGTGCCACATTCACTTGAACAGCCACTGAGAATAGATACGAATATCATACTGGCTTCAGGCAGTGACGGCAAATTGGACCCAATTTCCGAGGCGGAAACTGATTCAGATTACTCGGATATTTATAAAATGCCACAAACAGTTGTGGAATTCCTTAATACAGCCTCACGGCTGATTTGTGACTTCGACGGCAAACCCGAGAATTTACGTACGTTCTTGGACTCGCTACGATTCGTCGACTCACTCAAGGACACACACGAGCAAGTGGCAGTGTCCCTAATAAAAACGAAGCTAAAGGGAACTGCCAGGAACTTAATTAATAATGAATCATCAATTGATGAGATCATAAGCAAACTCAATAGTTCAGTAAAGGGAGAATCCGTTGAGGTCTTAACGGCTAAAATAATGAATGTAAAGCAGAACAACAAGTCTGCAAATGTTTAGTTTAGTTTATTGATTTCCAAAACAACAAGATTAAAAATCTTATAATTAAAGTAATGGATTTTTATATTGTAACATTATTTTTAAGGAACAATAATAGGAAAAAATGATTATTATTATTAAAATATAAAAAAAAGAAAAATGTGGGCAGGTATGTAAAATTAAAAAAAAAAATATAAAAATAATAAAATAAAATTTTTTAAAATAAATAAATATTATAAAAAATAAATGTAACCAAACAAATGATGACAATAAATAGGTACAATTTTTATTTAAATTTCAGAATCAAACACATTTTTAGGCTCGTTTATCTATAAAGTTCAAATATTTGTTTTTTAAAATGTAATGCGTTGCTTAAGAACTGAATGGATGATGGTAACGAGTTCCAAAGACGTATTGAGTTCACAAAAAATTGCCACTTTGATAAAGAGTTTTGAAACAATATGTGGGTAATATCCTTATTCCTCTGGGAGTTTGAAAACTCAAGTCTATCAAACAAATACGATGGTTCCCGGGTATATATAATTTTATGCAAAAGAATCAGTGTTCTTATTTTCAAAAGATCTTTGAAAGTAACTCCATAAAGTTTTTTTGAATATAAAGAGATGGAGTCAAACTTCCTTAAATTAAAAACATATCTAAGAATAGCATTGTAAGTAGATGCAAGTTTCTTACTGCATTTAGTGTCACAGCTTGCAAATATTTCACATCCGTACAGTAGAGTAGGCAATAGGTAAGTTTTCGCCAACAATATGCGAACATTTAATGGAGTTATATACTGGGTGTGCCATAGAGTACGTAGCATTGAGTATACTTTTCCAGCAGCAACGTTTATATGGTTAGACCAGGTGAGTGTATCATTAAAAATAACACCAAGGTTTTTGGCAGTGGATACTATATCAATTTTCTGATTGTTTAGTAATATCGTCGGTTCAAAAGACAATTTTAGGGATTTTTTTTTAATAACTAAACATTTAGACTTCAATGGATTAAGACATAAACCATTTGCATTAGCCCATGTGTAAATGTGATCCAAATCAGCATTAAGTTTATCAATACAATCATTTATTTTTCTTTTGTTGCTATTTATATAAAGTTGTACATCATCAGCATACATGTGTATTTTACAATGCGATAATTGTTGTGTAAGGTCATTAACATAAATTGTGAATAGTAAAGGCCCAAGTATCGACCCTTGCGGTACACCCTTTAAAACTGGTAGGGCACGTGAAGTTTTATTATCTGCAAAGACAGACTGGCAACGATCCGACAAGTATGAAGATATCAAACGAACAGACATTGGAGAGAAATTGAAGATTGTACTCAACTTTAGACAAAGAACGTTGTGATCCACCATATCAAATGCTTTTGAATGGTCTAATAACACCAATAAGGATACTTCACCCCCATCAATACTTCTACGTATTTCTTCCGACACATCCACGAGCGCAGTTATGCAGCTGTGTTTAGGCCGGAAACCTGATTGTCGATTTGTAAAAAGATCATTATTCTTTATGAATTCAGTTATCTGTTGATGTAGTATACGCTCAAAAACTTTAGATAAGTATGGTAATATGGCAATCGGGCGATAATCTTTGTTTGATTTTGGAGTTGGTATAATTTTGGCATATTTCCAATTTTTGGGATAAATACTCTTCGTAATAATATTATTGAAAATATATGTTATAAAAGGTAGCATGTATGGTAAAATAATTTTCAAAAAATTCGGATGAATGTTATCAAAGCCGGATGCATTTGACTTTATAGATCGACAGCTTAATATAACATCTGATTGATTTATACAATCAAAAGAAAATAAATTGCCTCGAAGTTCTGCGTTCTGATCATAGAAATTAGAATTTAAATGTACATTAGGCAGATTTATAAATGATTCATTAATACTATCCACATCTATTCCATTTTCAACTATTGATGAGGATTTACCAATACCAATTTCTTTTATGGTCTTCCAGGTTTTTTTAGATCCGACAGCAGATGAGAAACGATTAGAATAATAATTAGATTTTGCAACTCGGATCAATCTATTCACTTCTCTCCGGGCATCACAGTACGATACGTTAAAATCTTGGATTTTAAAGAGTTTCCATTGCTTATATGCAAAATCTCTTCGATTTATAGCCAATTTAATTTCAGAATTAAACCATGGTTTCTTTTTAGTATTTTGCTTTAAAATTTTAAGAGGCACAGATTTCTTAAAAACGTTTGATATGTTGTGTTCTAAAAAGTTTAACTGGTCATCAACTGAAGGCATGTAATAAATGGAATTCCAATCAATCAGGGATAGCTCAGACATCAAAGTGTTATATTTTATATTTTTAAAATCATAAAAAGTGACATCATTACAAATATTGTGTAACCGAAAATCATAATCTAAGAATAACAGATCATGCTTTGAAAAACATGGTGCTGATAGCTGGTCATTTAGTAGAACTTTGTGTATGTTATTAACAAAAAATATGTCCAATAGAGTATTTGTTGTAGTAGTAAAGTGAGTTGGGGTATTAGAATTTGTTGGTTCCAAACCAAAAGATCTCATGTCATTGATAAGATGATTTTCAATGAGAATATTTGAATTAAAATCTCCACATATTATGACATTTTCATATTTTACAGTGAGAGTTTCCACTATTTTAAAAAAATCATCTGTTTTTACTCTTGAGTTCGGCCTGTAGACAGTTCCAACTAATAATTTAGAGTGATTCGCCATAATTTCAATAAACAGGTACTCTATATTAGCATCAGTTTTCCTTTTAGGGTTTGAATTTTCTTGTGAATGTATTCTTGTATTGTTATCCAGGTTTCGATCATTATTTGAGTTTCTACACATTTTGCTTATAATTCCATTCCTAACATACATAGCAACACCACCACAAGGAGTTTTTCTATCACAGCGATATAGTCGAAAATTTTTTAATTCAACAATAGAGTTAGTAATAGAATCGTCGAACCAAGTCTCAGACACACATATTATATCCACTCCAGAGCCTTCAAATATATGACTAAATTCATCCATTTTGTTCCTCAAACTCTGAGCGTTTATATGGCATATCTTTATACCAGATCCTCGTTTGCAAAGTATACGGGTCATGCATGAAGTTACATCTTTGGAACTTAATACTGCATTATCCATTTGGGATATCATACTCTAAAAATTTGTTTCTGTAAGCAACGCAAAACAAATCACATTTATATTCGATTAAAGTCACAATTAAATCATTCACAAAAAAGAAACAAAAATGTTTGGTTAGGCAAATAAAAACATTTTTAAATAAATAAGAAAATGTATATAATATTAATAAATAAAAAATATATGAGACAATAAAATATATTTGTTTCATAGTTGAAAAACGGCTTTTAGACATCATCAGACTGGCATAAATCAGGAAAAAAATTATTAAGTTCCTCCATACTATCGATTCGTACAGGTTGTTCATCTTCATTAAATTTAATGTAGACTAATCCACGCAATGTAAAAACAGATTTTATTTTTTTTGCATTTTTAAGCCCAACGGCAGCTTGACGAATTTTAAAATTAGCTGAGGTTAAGTTTTCGTTTATATAGAACGGTTCATCAGAATTTTCACCAATATATTTCAGCAACAGCGATGTGTTGTTACGTTTTCGAAAATTGGCAATGGATTTTAAAATGAAGTTTTTGTCATACGGGGAAAACAACTTTACCATTATCACAGCGTTTGGGGAATAACATTTTTGTCTGTTATTATGATTTTGGAGGCGGTATATTGCTTTAACCGCAGGAGTGTTTATTTGCAAAGTCTGACAGATTGATTGAAACATGCAAACAAGGTCTTCATTTTCACGGTATGGTACACCATTTATACGAAGATCAGACGCAATTATTGAGTTCTCTTGACGATGTAATTGTATTTTCAACTTGCTAACTTCACTCTTTAGGCTAACGATATCGTCAACAACTGTTTCGAGCTTAGTTACGCGCTGTGTTATGTTTAAAATGTCTGCTTTCATATCTTCAAAACGTTTGTCGAACTCTTTAATCATACGCTCTTCACTTTCTTGAATTAACTCTTTCATAACATCGGTTAATTTCTCAAATCTTCTATCTACAAGATTGAGTAGCTTAAAGGGAGAATCACTTGTCGATAACCTCGGTGTTTTTAGAACATTTTCCAAAAGAGAATTTTGCAAGGGCTCTCTAACTCTTTTTGGAGCTTTTGGAGTTACAGTTTCTATATTGTTATTATTGCGATTCATCATAGAAACGTCAGCAATAGAATCTATTAGTTTCTGGTGTTGTTTTTTTTTTATATTGCGGATACTTCTTTTTCCTGGCATTTAATTTATTTGGTTTTCAAAACAGTTTTTGATCTTATTTCCAGTTTGGCTCAACACTGTATTTTTTAAATTTAACGGTTTACTTGGATTTTAGGTAGTAATGAGGTTGTTGTCTACGCTATAATACGTTCCACACATAAAAGTTTTTCTCAAAACTTTATATTCAAAACACGGCTTTTTTCACAAATTTTTATCTTCACTGTTCAAAAGCTGTAATTAACACTTTTACACCCAAAAAATAATAATTTTACAGGAGCTTAACAAAGAAACGTCTTTCTACACCGAGTATTGTTAAACGAATGTTTATTGCAACGAAATAGAATCCCTAATAAAATCTCTTGAAAACGCGTACATATCAGATGGCTTGTCTTGCGAATTAGCAAATAAATATTCCACACAAATTGCTGTAAAGGCAATAACTAAAAATTGCACTATTGACAAAGTAAAATTAATAATGGAAGCAGGCCAATTCAATAACATGAATGATGCAATTAGCAAATTCGAGAATAGTTGCACTGAGGCAACAGGCCAACAGAATGCCATACTATATTTCAAGCAAAAGCCCAACAACCGCAACAATTACCATAGAGGAAGAGGAAGATTCCGCGGAAGAGGAAATTTCTCTCGAAATGGTAATAATAATAATAATAATAATAATAACCGAAACAACAATAACAACTATAATACTAATAATTCAAACAATAACTACAGAGGTAGACGTGGTAATCATAATGGGAATAGAAATCACGCTAGAGCTATCATGGCAAGCGAAGATAGTTCGGAAAACCCGAACAATCCCCTAAGATCAAGTCAATAAATGGGAAAGTATATAACCTTAATCTTAACTTTAGTTGCTTCATCCAAATTCAAATCAATATAATTAATAAAACGGTTACACTACTGGTGGATACCGGAGCAGATATTTCCTTAATAAAACAACAATGCATATTTAAACGAATTAACACTTCACACATTACTTCACTTACTGGTATAGGAAAAGGTAAAATCAGATCTCTTGGTACAACATTTTTTGATTTAAAAACAGATAATTTTTTGATACCCCACAATTTTCACGTAGTAGAAGATGAATTTCCAATTCCATGTGATGGAATTATAGGGATGGATTTCATGAAAAAGTTTAATTGTATACTTGAATTTAACCAAAATCAAGATTACTTTATCATAAGACCACACAATTTAACGGAACAAATAGTAATACCAATAAATAATACTTGTAATAATAATATTGCTTTATCGGCAAGATCCGAGGTAATCCGAAAAATAAAACTTACATCATGCAATGAGGAAATTTTGATACCTAATCAGGAACCCCAACCGGGAGTCTTTATAGCTAGCACAATAGTCAAAACTAACAACGCTTTTATTAGGATACTTAACACTAATAAATCGGTAAATACACTAAAGCAAGAGAAAATTATAACGGAGGATGTAAATGAATATGACATAATAAAGACTAAATCCAACAGTAAAAATAGAAAACAGGAAATTTTGAAAATATTGCAGAAAAATTTTCCTAAAAGATTTAATGAAACATTAACGGAAATATGCACCGAATACAGTGATATTTTTGGTTTGGAATCAGAAACTGTTACAACCAACAATTTCTACAAACAAAAGTTAAGAACAAAGGATACAGAACCCGTGTACATTAAGAACTATCGTATACCACATACACATAAAGAGGAAATCGAAGATCAGGTAAATAAATTAATAGATGATGGAATAATAGAACCATCATATTCCGAATATAATAGTCCAATACTTCTAGTTCCAAAGAAATCTTTGCCAAATTCTAAGGAAAAAAGATGGAGATTATTGATAGACTACAGACAAGTTAACAAGAAATTAATTGCTGATAATTTTCCATTACCAAGGATACATGATATTTTGGATCAACTTGGAAGAGCAAAGTACTTTTCTTGCCTTAATCTGATATCCGGATTTCACCAAATAGAATTGGAAAAGGATTCTAGAAACATAACTTCATTTTCAACTACTAAAGGTTCATATAGATTTACAAGACTACCATATGGTCTGAAAGTAGCACCAAATTCATTCCAAAGAATGATGGCAATCTGAGACCAGACCAAGCTTTCTTATACATGGACGACTTAGTTGTACTAGGTTGTTCCGAGAAACACATGCTTTCAAATTTAACAGATGTTTTCGAATTATGTCGCAGACATAACCTGAAATTACATCCTGGAAAATGTTCATTCTTCATGCACGAGGTCACATACCTTGGACATAAATGTACCAACAGAGGCATACTCCCAGATGATAGTAAATATTCAGTAATAGAAAATTATCCGAAACCTACAGATGCCGACAGCGCAAGAAGATTCGTAGCTTTTTGCAATTATTACAGAAGATTTATCAAAAATTTTTCTGATTATTCAAGGCACCTTACTAGATTATCTAAAAAAGGAGTACCATTCGAGTGGACAAAGGAATGCGATATTGCCTTTGAACATCTCAAGAAAGCACTGATGAAACCAACATTATTGCAATACCCAGACTTTGAAAAACAGTTCTGCATAACAACAGATGCAAGCAAATATGCATGTGGCGCCGTACTTACACAGGAATATGGCGGAAAACAATTACCTGTAGCATACGCATCTAGAAGCTTCACAAAAGGAGAAAGCAATAAATCAACCATTGAACAAGAATTGACAGCAATACACTGGGCAATAAAACACTTTAGACCATATATCTATGGAAAACATTTTCTCGTTCAATCCGACCATAGACCACTATCTTATCTATTTTCAATGAAGAACCCTAGCTCAAAATTAACTAGAATTAGACTTGATCTAGAGGAATACGATTTTACAGTTGAATATCTTAGGGGAAAAGATAACTACGTAGCAGACGCTTTATCGCGTATTACGATAAATGATTTAAAAGACTTAAATATGAAAAACAGCAACATACTAAAAGTGACAACCAGAGCAATGACAAATAAGACACAAAATATGGCTAAATATGAAATGAATAAGCGGCATCAATTAAGAGAAAATGAAAAGCCCAATATATATGTACCGATTAAGAACACTGACGTCAGGAAATATTGTAAATTAAAGATTACCCCCGGAAGATGTTACATCAAACGAGGAAAATCTATAATGGCATACATACAAATAAATGATTTGTTTATTAATGGGAAACTTGACTTAGGACAATTTTTCCCAAGGCTCGAAGAAGTGGCCGGTAAACATAGCATAACGAAATTACAGATGGCACCTAGTGAGAAAATTTTCGAATTTATCTCTATTAATGAATTCAAACAAATGGGCAATGCAAAATTGAATCATATAAAAGTAGCGCTACTAAATGAGGTGACCCGAATTGATGATAATGCTAACGCTATTCAAGATGTCATGAAACGATACCATGAAGACCCTGCAGAAGGAGGTCACTGCGGTGTTTCAAGAACATTGAACAAAATTAAAAGATATTACTATTGGAAGAATATCACAAAAGACGTAACAAAATACGTTAAATCATGCCAAAAGTGTCAATCGGCTAAGACTACAAAGCACATTAAAAGTCCCATGATATTAACGCCAACACCGGCGAAACCATTTGATATTGTATTAGTGGATACTATAGGTCCATTACAAGGATCATTTAATGGCAATGAATATGCAATCACTATAATTTGCGACATGACAAAATATCTGGTAACAATACCCATACGGGACAAAAGTGCTAAAACAATTGCAAACGCAATTTTCGAACATTTTGTTCTGACCTATGGTCCAATGAAGACGTTCATTTCGGATATGGGTACAGAATACAAAAACTCAATATTAACGGAACTATGCAATCTCCTTAAAATACAGAAACTCACATCAACAGCTCATCACCACCAAACTATAGGCACTATAGAAAGAAGTCACAGAACTTTCAACGAGTATGTTAGGTCATACATATCCTTCGACAGAACTGACTGGGACGAATGGCTAAGATACTTTACATACTGTTTTAATACTACGCCATCATCGGTTCATAACTACTGTCCGTATGAATTAGTATTTGGTAGACTTCCGAATGAGTTTCGACAATTTAGTGAGGTAGATAGAATTAGTCCACTTTATAACATAGACGATTATTCTAAAGAGGTAAAATTTAGATTAGAAGTAGCACATAGAAGAGCGCGTGATATGTTAGATAGATCTAAGTTAATGCAGAAGTTAAATTACGATAAGAGAACATTAGATTACAATTTTAAAATAGGAGATTTAGTTTTACTCAGAGATGAAACAGGGCATAAATTAGAACCCCAATATAAGGGACCATATAAAATTAAAAACCTAGATTTAAGAAATAATGTAACTATATTTGATAATAAGAATAATAAAGAACAAACAGTTCAAAAACATAGACTTAAAATTTATAATCAATGAAACATATAAGACAAAATAATATAAGGAGCTCCACTATAAAAAAAAAACACCATAATAAAATTTCAATTAATAAAAACAAAAACGTAAAACACAATTTTAGTTATTAAATTACTTTTATTTTATTGTAAAAGAATATTCATAAAACCTAGTTATATGAACATTCTTCTGAAAAGGGGAGGTGTAGCATGCATAGTATGAATTGAATTCGTTTATTACTAACAAGTTTATTTTGGGTAATTGAAGTAAAAGGCTATCAAGTTACCAACGTGAACAGCTACTGTGGTTACAGTTATTGTCTGAGACTACAGCTAGATTGACTGAGAATATTCAATTAAACGTTAGTTACAACCACTGTGAACATTATTAAACAGTCAACCCTTTCGGTATTGTACATTGTTCATTTTTTTGTCTAACTGAAAATGTCTACTCCACTGCTACACTTCCCACTGTACTAGAAATACTTAGTAAGCATTTTTATAGTATAAATTAAGCCTAATTTTTTCAATAAAGAACATTCGAAAAACCAAGCTCAAACGGCTTTCTTATTTTCAATTAAACCTTCTTATAGACTAGCAAAATGTCAATAACATTAACATTGAGTGGAAATTCCTCCAATTTATCGGCAAACTATTTTCCTCCAATAGATTTAAATGGTGATTATGAATGTGCTCTCATAGATTTTCACTCATACAATAGCATACCAAATGTAGATAAATACAATAACTTATTTCACATTGGTAATAAAATAATTGCACTACCTATTGGATCCTATGAGCTAAACGATATTGTTGAGTACATAAAAGAGGAATATGACCGATATGGTTTGGGGAAGAAGAAAATATGCATAGAAGCTAATAACACTACAATGCAAGTTAAAGTATACACTTCTGAAGACTCGATATACTTTAACAAGAAAAATTCGATAGGAAAATTGTTTGGTTTTAATGAGAAAGTTCTCTCTCCAAACGCACATCACTTATCAGATTTACCGGTTAATCTCTTGCGAATTGAATGTAATCTTGTAGTTAATACATATATAAACAGTTCTCATGCACATACATTACACGAATTCGCAATAAATGTTCCGCCCGGCTATAAAATTAATGAATTACCTAGAAATCTCATTTATTTGCCAGTAACATCCAAAGAAGTAAGTTCGCTAACACTGCAGATAGTTGATCAACACGGCGATTTTATTAATTTTCGAGGAGAAGAAATTACTATTCCTTTGCAATTAAGGCCGAGAAAATAATGATAATTTACAATAAGGGAATTGCAAGAAATAACATTCTATATACTCGATTTATAGATTCAAAATACACATTGTCACCATTAGGTAAACCAACGCTTACATCATCATTATCGTCCCAATCACCGATCAATTTGACCAAAAATAATATAAATTTTCTTAAATCATTGAATTTCCAATTGAAAAATCATCAACGAAAGGAAGAATAATGAATTCAATTATTAATGTCTTGGATACTCCCTTAACAGATGACAGCATTATAAAAAAAGATTATCACACCTATACTCCATATTTGCAATCATACAACAATAACGATGAGATAAGAATCTCAATACAAAATCATGACTTGTATGTTTTGCCAAGCGAAAGTTTCATTTACATTAAAGGTTCCGTTGAAGATAGCAGCGATAGTAAAAAACTGGTAGCATCTTCTGCTAATTTCAGATTAATAAACAATTTCGTTGCTCACCTGTTTGATGAAATTCGATATGAGGTCAATGGTGTTGAAATTGATCGCACTAGGCATCTAGGTATTTCAAGTACTATAAAAAATTATGTTTCACTAATAGCAATAGATGGTACTGCTATGGAAAATGCTGGTTGGAATAAAGTAGAAGATCTAAATGTATTAAATGGGCACTTTAACTTTTACTTACCATTGAAATTATTGTTGGGGTTTGCTGAAGACTTTAATAAAATTATTTTAAATTGTAAACATGAATTATTTCTACTGCGTAGCAAAAGTGATAACGAGCGCCTAGTGAAAAGCCGAAAATAAAAATTACGAATATTTCATGGAGAATACCACATGTACACCTTTCCGACCCGACTAAAATAAATGTGATAAAAATCATACAAAAGGGTGTAAATTTACCAATGGCATTCCGCAGTTGGGACTGTCATTATAATCCTCAATTAACGACTGGAACTAGCCACATTTGGAATGTTAAATTAGCTGCAAACAGAGAACGACCCCGTTTTGTTTTGATAGCATTCATCCCTGACAAAAAATTCGTTAATTGTGATTTAAATAACCTCAAAGTTCATCTTAACTCAGAGTCTTAACTTTATGATGATCTTAATATTAAATTTGGACAAGAACGTTTTGCCATCCTTTATGATATGTATGTTAGATTTCAGCAAAACTATTATATGAGAGAACCTCAACCTCTACTAACTTGTCAAGAATTCAAAAATAAAGCTCCTATTGCCGTTATCGATGTAAGTCACCAAAATGAAACGATCGCAAGCGGTTCAATTGATATAAAAATTGAGTTTGAGACAGGCACAAATATACCACTAAACACATCAGCTTACTGCATCCTTATTCATGATCGCTTAATTGACAGGACAAGTTCATAAAATTGTTTAAACAATGGAAATAGAAAAAATTGTTTTTATTGATTTTCAAGGCTTTAGAGGAGATTCAAATAATTTCATTGTAAAGGAAATTGCACTGGTCTTTAACGCGAATGAGTATATAAATTTTATCATAAAACCTGCCTTCGATTATAATTATTTATCACCGAAGTATCAGAGACAAGTCAATTGGTTAACAAAAAAACCTTCATCATCATTTACAATGGGGAGATGGCTCAGTATCATTCAACTCTGTCTGCAATTTTTTTAAAGCCAATATAATGGATTCTTACATTTTTGTTAAGGGGTTGGAGAAGAAAAAATGGCTTGAGGATATGCTGCAGAAAAATGTTTTCAATATAGAAAATATTAATTGTTATAATTTAAAACAACTCAATGAAAAATATGCTGATTGTATCCGTTGTAGTTCACACAAACATGGGACTTGTGCTCTAAAAAATGCTCTTTTACTACATTTACCATTTTTATTTTACCATTTTTATTATCTTTATTGAATATTTAGAACAAAAAAATTATAAAATAAAAATAAATAAAATAAAAATATATATATTCTTAAGTATAAAGAAATCATTAATCATTAAGTGTTTTATTTCTTAAAATTCTAAAAGAGAAATTATATAACGTTTTTTTTCTTTCTTTTTTTATTTGTAATATAATTTTTAAAAATCTTTATTGATTTTTCTTATTTCTTACTGTCAAATTTATTATTATAGGTTATATCCTAATAATCAATATTCTCAAAGACAACACCATTACGATCATTCTGAAATTGCAATAAATCAATATTTATCTGCATAATAACATTGTCACAATCCACAGCAAAATTAAAATTACTATTTTGACATTGTAGACAATTATTATCTGGGGTTTTATTATCCTCGTCATATTTGCAATGCCCCCTAGCGACACTATGAATCTGATCACTCAAAATTATTAGATTTTCATCTTCATAACTTAGAATTATTTTATGTACATCTATTGTAAAAATAGTATGTAATTTAGTTAAAAATAAACACATATTGTCGGTAAAAATTTTACGTTCAAACAAAGGAGTTTTATAATCAAACATGCAATATTTGTTTAGAGCCGACTTTTTCACTCCCTTTGATTTTCGAATTTCTTTGTTGTCTATAGTTTTAATTGAATACATTTTTGAACGAAGACCAACAAATTCGAGCATTATTTTTCCGTTATTCTCGTCTTTCATTTTGCCTATAATTTTTTTATTTACTAATGGGATACCATATGGATTATCAGCGGAATAATCAGAGGTATCAAATTAATGCAACAAATCATTAAGTATATCCTTATAAAAATTCTCTGTTTTAATTGAATAAATAAATGAGTCTGTGTCCATATAATTGAGGGTTATAGTTTCCTTATATTTTCCTTTCATTATCCTATAATGGAAATCGTACATTTTCCATTTAGATAATTCAAGTACGGCAAACCCTATATATATGGGTTTGTCATATAATATATCAACTCTAGACATTTGAACTGCAAACAAGTCATCGGAAAACTTTGCAATGCTTTCAAAATTGGGTCGAGAAACAAAATATCGTACCCCTTTACGATTTTTATCTTGACTCTCCCAGTTTTAAGCTATTTTAACATCTACCCTCTTGTCCACATTCTCCATCGTTTTGCCATAGACGGCATTATTGAGGAGTTTAAAGAAATTTTTCTCAAAATCATTTTGTGCTTGTGCTCTATGGGCTGTATTTAAGTTTATATATTTCTGAAGCCATGGTGATTGACTAAATTTTATTCCTCTATGATATTTAATACAAATTAAACCATTTGCAAGACATTGCTTAAGGTTTCGATAATGAATCAGATACTTTGATTTATTGGTCAAGTCTGCAATAAGTTTTTTGAATTTTGATTTTCCAACTATTTTGTTCTCGGAGGCAAAAGGAAGGTCATTGTGAAGTTCATGGAGAGAGTGTGGATAAGTTAAATCAACTTCCAAAATGTATCCGATAGGAGAAGTATCTGCTATTTTATTGGGATCGAAATTTGTTAAGGAGTTCTCGTCGAGCCACCCAAACTGTCCACTTGGAAGATACTGGGACATTGCCCACCCGTACAAATTATTTGCATCTAAGTAAGCTAAATATTTTTTTTGTACTATTTGTACTATCAAAATCATCCATATACTTATGATTGGCTCTGCGAACATTGCACGAGACCCCCCCTTATTCCATTTTGTATAAAGAGATACATATCTTTATCTGTGAATAGCTCTAATTCTTTCTTTGTCGTCTTGAGCATTGCATCCCATGAAAGACTTGGGGGCGGTATAAAAATGTGGTGGATCTAATTTATATATAGTTTTACAAACTTTCCTAAAGTTTTGAAAAATGTCCGCCAACAAGAGCACATCCGTTTTTAAATACAGTTTTGCGTAATCCAACAGATTATTACATCTAAATTCTCTCCAGACATTTTTAAATCTTTCTTTTCTCTTTGAAATGACAGTAGTCTTTAACTTTTGAGAAAAAAATTTCCTTTTCGCAAATATGACAAATGTTAGAAGTATTATGAAAGTTAATATCATCTGCTGTCATTTTGATTTCAACGTTTTTAAATATATAATTTTTATAAATATGTGTTAAATCGTGAACTAAATCCTGAACAAAAACTTTAGGCGCATCATCACCAAAATAAATTTTAAAACTATCTAAGTGTTCATCGAAGCTACATTTTATGAAATAGCTAAATGCACATGGAATGTGCTTTTGGATCTTAGTAGTTTTAGCACTAACCCCTTCATTTATGTTTCTTAAAATAGACTCAAAGTCCGCATAAACTGTAAATGGAACATCTACTTCTTTTTGCACATTCGAATATTGGATGATGGCATTAGCTTCCTCGGGCATTCTAGTACAAATTTTATTACATTTTTGTTTGTGTTGTAGTAAAAGTTCCTCGCTATTTTTGTAAGTAAGGCACGCATTACATACAAATATTCTTCCATGATGTCCTGTCAAACTGTTGCGAATAAACCTATAGATAAAAATAAAAAAATGAATTAGAAATAATTTTAATAGTTATCAAAACATTAAATCAAACTAACCTTGAAATGTCATTAATTAAGACATAATGGGATCTATCTTCCTTCGTGAGAAGAAGAAGATTTATGTGATTTTACTTCTCCTCCTTCGCTAGATAGTAAGGTCCGACTGTACTTTTCTCTTCGTATCCGAATACGTTGACACTTTTATCAACATTTTGTCTTTCAAAGGCTTTCAAGTTTTTTTGACTTAGTGGAAACATAAGATTGCTAAAATTCAATTCCACATTGTTCACTGCTATTCTGTCTGCAGCTATGTTCGCAATGTTGTATGATGAGCATTGTTTTTGTTCATAATTAGATAATTCCCTTTCATCATACAGTGCGGCAATAAGACTCCATTTGAAGCAGTAGACATCCTCATTGTGAATATTTGTTAACGCTTGTTTCCTTAATAACTCAATTGGAAGAGGGATGTATTGCGATCCTCTTGTAATGTTTACTTCATTAACATTAATATTAAGTAGTTTTATGGCTATAAGAGACCACCCACTATCTCTTTCTTGGAATTCAGACATTTTGTTCCGAATTTCTTCAGTTTGCTCATCATAAATAGTTTTTAAATCATCGCTTAATGTCACCATGATCATTTTTGTTATGTGTGCAATTGTAATTAGCATCATTTCATCATCAGCTATTTTTACATAATCACACACAAGCTCCATATTGAACTTGTATGTTATGTGTTTAGCTTGACAATCTTGAAGTAATTCGGTCAAAATGACTTCCTCTTTTCCAAAAAATTCTTCAGGCATTAGAATATCCTCCTTCTCGTTTTCCAGCATATAAATTGCTAGCCTTTCACTATAATCACTGCTTCTTAGAGTGAGTCTAGGGTGGATTGTCCTCATGCCGCAAATATTGCGATGTTGAACTGTTCGCAAGTGTTGTGCATAGTCGACTAACTAGTAGACTGCGAGGAACACATAACTTATTGGAAGAAGTTGCATGAGTCCTTTCATGCTCTCTCATCGTGGAATCATTAAGGAAAAACTTCCCACATTCAACACAATGTTGTTTCTTGTTTAAAGACACATTTCTAAAACTCATTTTGGGACTTTTTTTATATTATTTCTTTATGTGTTTTATAAGAAATTTACTTCTTTTTTTTGTTTAGTTTTGGATAAATGTTTTATTTTTAAACTCACTTATTTATTTTACAAAAATTGAAGTAACACTCTTTTTGATGGTAATAATTTAAGGATCAAAACCAAATTATTTTTTTATTTGGTTTGTAAGAAATTTACTTTTTTAGTTTTGGATAAATGTTTTATTTTACATTCACTTATTTATTTTTCAAAATTATAGTAACTCACTTTTCGATGTAGTGTAAGATACTGAATTAAATTTTCTACGAAACCCACTTATCAGTAAAAATTTATACAGTCACTTCTACTACATTATGGTGAAATTCGATCATAGCATGTAATCATCGTCACAGAAAATAAACAATTCTAAACTACACAATGTTGTGAAATTCTTGAGATCATGAAATTTCTTTAATAATGAATTTGATGCAGCGTCCATGGTGGTTGCTTCTTTGACGACTTTTTTAGAATTAAATTTATATAGAACAGATTATGTAAACAATCTCATAAATTTATACGATAAACATGTACATGTTTAATACATTTAATTAAAAAATAAAGTAAATGCTGTTGTAAATAAAAAGAAATTAAAATAAAATATTATGAAATCTGTACTTTAAATAGTAACCCCTAGATGCAAACGATCAAGTTTTGTCAAAAACAAACAAAAAAATGAATAATTCTAAACTACACAATTTTGTGAAATTCGATCTAGTCTAAACTTACTTACATTTGCTGACTTGTGTTTTCTGATCTAGACATTGTTGCAAGATACAATTTTTTGGGTAATTATAATGAAAATCATTGTTTTGGATCCCAGCAATATTGATTGTTTCTTTTTATTATAAAGAACGGATTTTTGGTAATTAAGCTATATTTATTAGAAAACGATCAAGTTTTGTCAAGAACGATCAAGTTTTGTGAAGAACAAACAAAAAAAATGCTAAATCAAAATATGATTTTACATAATGAGAACGCAAATTTCCATTTTCAGACGGCTAGCTTATTTTCAGTCGTTCATTTTCCGGTGGTCAGCCTTTTTTTTCTCTACCACCCTTTTACACTATGAGCACGCACAAACTTTTTATTACTCCCCTTTAACACTATAGGTACGCAAAAAATCACAGAAACTAATACCTTTTACACTATGAGCACGCACAAACTTTTTATTACTCCCCCTTTAACACCATGAGCACGCACAAACTTTTTATTCATACTACTCTCCTGCATTCCCATCAACCGTTTTACACTATGGGCATGCAAAAATCCATAAAAAAAAACAATTAAGAAATTTTGCTTGCCCAACTAAAAAAAGCAATTAAGACTTAATGCTGTCTCATCTCTATACTACTACCATGCAAACACATTGAAGTTACACATCAGCGCTTGAACATAATGTCAAGACAACTAAAGTTGTCACAAAATAAAACCATAATTCTTGCTCAACATCTTAAAGCTGTGAACATCCTGTCACCAGAAGTTAAAGTGTTCGGTTCGCGTGGTCGACAGCATGAATTTGTACCTTTTTTTACTCGCAACGAAAACAATTCATTTACGTACTGTAATGATATCAATGGTTTGATGTCGGCCATGAATTACACGTACAATGCGGACCAATGGCGGTTGTTCATCGATGGATCGAAGAGCAGTCTCAAGGCTGTACTGCTGTATTTCGATAATACAAAAAACTCTGTGCCGATTGCGCTTGCCGTGAAAACTAAGGAAACGTATGATTCCATGAAACTAATCTTAGATTCTGTGAAATACCATGAACATTGTTGGAAAATATGCGCTGATTTGAAAGGGGTTGCATTTATCTGTGGCCTTCAAACTGGTTACACTAAAAATATGTGCTACTTGTGTATGCGGGATTCGCGATATACACCACAGTATCAAAAACGAGAACAAATCGTCTAATCGGGCAGCAGAACATTATCCACGAGGAGTTGGTGGCGATGGATAAGGTATTGCTGCCACCATTGCACATTAAACTTGGGTTAATGAAGAATTTCATCAAAGCGTTACTGGTGCGTGGAAATAGATTGGCATTGGGACGATTGGAGTACATTTTTCCACGCTTGAGTGAAGCGAAAATTAAAGAAGGTAAGTAAGTATTTGGAATTCTTTTTCCGCCAAACAAAGATGAAGCATTCTTGAAAGTTTTTATATAAAATCATATATTTATTTCAGGTGTGTTGAATGGCCCAGACATTCGCAAACTGATGAAGGATGAAGACTTCAACAATGTCCTTCAAAAGGCGGAACTCATTGCTTGGGATAGCGTGAAAGCAGTGATCGAAAAAGTTCTCGGCATTCATCGAGTGGACAATTGGCGTGCCATTGTTGATGAAATGCTGCAATCTTTCGAAAACATCGGTGTTTGAATGTCGTTGAAAGTGCATTTCATGCATCACCACCAGGATCACTTCGAGCGTCAGTTGCCGTCTGAATCAGACGAGCATGGGGAACGTTTCCACCAGGTAGTATCAGCACAGTTGGAACACTGGTATAGTGGAAAAAAATTAGATTCACTTTTGGCAGATCTTTGCTGGAATTCGTTAATGGAATTGGAGGATAACGAATGATATTCCATTGCTTATTTCTCTTTTTCAATTGTATGTATGTATGTATCTTTATTTACAAATATAAAATTTAAAAATAAAGAAATAAGTTAATTAATTAACAATGACATTAGTCGTCTGTTATAAATATATATGTAAATATTAAAATATTAAAAAGTATAAACAAGTTTAAAAAATATTTATTAAAAGTAGCAAAAGCTATAGCTGTTAAAAAATAGAATTTATAAAAATTCATTCATTATTGATTTTCTATAGTTTAATGCAATTTTTACATAACTATGGAGTATATTCCATCCGTTGAATATTTGGCCATTCAAAATATTTTTGAGTTCATTTTCATCTAGATAGGTTTTACCAAAATGTCTGTTTCTGATTGCCCTAAAAATTGGACATCTTGCCATAAAATGTGGTAAAGTTTCGTCTTCACCTGTGTTACATAATGTACAAGTTTTACTTTGTGTTGTGTTGAAATTATTTGCATTTAGAGGTAACAAATCACACCTTGCTCTAAATACGTTTGAAATTTGCCATTGGTTTTTTAAATTTTCTATATAGTTTATGCCCACTTTATGATCTAATAATTTGTAAAAACGCGATTCACTGTTAATTGCTTGTTGTTTTAGTTGTTCAGAGGTTCTTGATTTTAGTTCTTGGAGCAAAATAGTTCCACTGTGAATCCATTCTTGCGCAGAAATATTTTCATACGCAAATTGGACTCCAAAATCTCTACTTAGATTATTAATCTCCTTTGCCCAAAATATATTATCTCGTAATACAATTAATGACAGTTTATTTGGCAATCTGTTTTGGTTGTACTGAAATAGCGTTTTGTAAATATAGTTCATATGCAAATTTAATGTATAAAAATGACTGCACTCTGCATTTGTTTCCAAAAACAAAGTGTAGTTGGGTGCAAAATCTGGAAGTTTTAAAATTCTCTTCATAAAATAACGCTGTAGTTTATCTACCTCTTCAAATAAACAGTATCCCCATATCTGAGCCGCATATGATTGTATGGATCGACAAACTGCTTGAAAAAGCTTCCATTTAGATTTTAAACTTATATTTGGTTTGTTTAAAAAACTGTTCCACGTTGAGTTAATACTATTCTTGGAAGATATATTTCTTTTTTGAATATGTTTCTTAAAACTCATTTGCGGTGTCAAAATTACACCCAGATAGTTGTACTCATTTACAATTCTGACTTCTTGATTTTTATACCAAATCTTATCTCTTGATGCCAGTCTACCCCCTTTCCTAAATACCATCATTTCTGACTTCAGCATATTAACTTCCATGTTCCATTGCTCACAGTAATTTTCCAAGTTTATTACCATACTTTGTAGAGTTTGTATATCATCAGCTAATAAAACAATATCGTCTGCATAAAGAAGCAAACGTACGTTAATATCATCTATTAAGAGCCCACCACCCAAGTGTTCGTGAAAATCGTTTAAATATAGAGTGAAAAGCAGGGGTGACAAAAGGCACCCTTGTTTAACACCTATAAAAGTTTCAAAGTACTCAGAAACCTCATTTCCGTTCCAAACTGCTGATTTTGTGTGTCTGTAGACGTTTTCTATAAGATTTACTACTTTCGTTGACATACCTAAAGCATGTAATTTATAAATGAGCGGTTTTCTTGGCACTCTGTCAAATGCAGCTCTAAAGTCAACGAAAAAAGCATAAGTTTTCTTCTTCTCATTCATTTTTGATTTTACTATAACCGATAGATTATATATATTATCGACAGTTGAATAGTGTGGCGTAAACCCCGCCTGAAACTCATTCAAAATATTATATTGTTCTACCCAATTAGTAAGTCTAGAGTTAACGATACCCATTAACAGCTTTGCAGCACAGTTCATAAAGGAGATTCCTCTATAATTTTCAGCACTATTCATGTCTCCTTTTTTGTAAATTGGGAATATAATACTGCGTGTAAACTCTTCTTCCACTTTTCCGGTTTCAAGAATTACATTAAATGCTTTAGAAAGTTCAATAAGAAACTCATCCGATGCATATTTAAACATTTCATAAGGCACTCTATCATCTCCTGGGGCTTTATCTGGTTTTGTTTTCTTAAGAGTGGATTTGATTTCCTGTATGGTAATAATTTTGTCTAATTCGTGATTTCGATGAAGCATTGGTGCATATTGGATATTTAATGAAATTTGTGGTTGGTTTAATAGCAATTGAAAGTATCTTTTAAAATCTTCTGCAGGTATTGATCCAATTTTAAAGCAATCACCTCTAATTTCTTTTGCTAACTTCCACCATTGCTTTGAATCATTAATTTGGTTGATTTTGTTGTTGATTTTTTCGTAGTACTCTTTTTTACTTTTTCTGCATTCGCTTACATATAAATATTTTGCTTGCAAGTATTTTTCTTTATCTTGTGGATCATTAGTTTTTCTGAATTCATTTAGAAGCTGAAATGATTTATCCCTTGCTTTCAAACAGTCATAGTTAAACCACTTTGATTTGAATATTGGAGAATTTTTATTATGTTTAGGATTTGGCACTGAAATATTAATCAAATTGATTAGGCGCTTTAGATTCATGAATTCCCCTTGTGTTCTTTGCAGGTTTTTATTAAGGTTTTCTTGATATTTTTCTTTATATGCATCTTTCCATCTAAGTTTTGGCAGCAGATTTAGCTTCTGTTGACCTTCACCCACTGTTTTTACCATCAAATTTAATTTAAGCGGCATGTGGTCTGACCATATTTGTGAGTCAATTTCAAAACGTTCAATATACTGAACAGCATCAAGCGCTACTGTACAAATATCATTAACAGATCTGCCTGGATTGCTAAGAAAAGTAAATTCACCGCTTTCATCACCAAGCGTACGACCGTTTAATACTACCAATCCAAAATCATTACAAAACTCCCACAAATTTCTGCCCTTTGTATCAATGGTATCATCTTTGGATTTTCTTTCCATAAATCCTGCTTTAAAATTAGAATTATGAGTTTTTTCTAACTCCTGTTGTAGTCTACCAATTCGTACGTTCATATCACTACTATCGCATTTTCAAAATGATTATTTGAAAATAAACTTTTCAGCACATTGAATTCGTTAGACCAGTCTGCACCTCGGATATAAACAGGTACAATATTGAAATTGATTGCGTTTATTTGTATTTTAAGAATTACTATATCATTTATTACATTAAAAGAGTGTTTTATACGACTATTTTTCAAATGTTTTTTAAAGCCATATACACAACCTCCACTTGCTCTACCATAAATACTAAAACGACTTGCAGGCTTCCAGTACAACTCAAAATTGTTAAAATACTTTTTCCAACTGTCTATATTATGCTCTTCTACGTGGGTTTCGAATAAGGCAAATATATCAAAGTCACACACATATTTAAAGAATCCTGGAAACAGACATTTATTACCTAGGCCGTGAATATTATACGCTACTACATTTAAATAAATATTTTTATAATTTTGTTTTTTGACATAGAATTTTTTAACAAAATATCATAATTAATATTAATTTTTTCAAAATCATCCTTATATAATTCTTTGATAGTATCATATCCTTTCTGTTTAACCGCACACTAGAGCTTTTTCCTTATTCCATTTTAAAAATTTATCTTTAATCTTTATTCGATCATCAATAACGTTCACTCGGTGTAAATCGCTTATTTCTTTAATCTCCTTTTTCATTTGAAGCATAACTCTTTTTTCTTGTTGTTTTTCCGCATTCAAATCTTTTTCCACGTAAATTGAGGTTCCAGCTAAATTTTTTGCATTTTTAAGGATATGGTGTACACTTTCAGTTGAGTCCAATTCTACTAACACGGTCATCTTTTCTTCTCTTTCATAAAGTTTCCTGGTAGATCTTATCATTGCGGTTTTAGGTAAATTAAGTTTTCCGAAACAAATTTTTCGAACTACTGCATTGGTTGAACTTTTTACATTTAACCCTTTAAAAATTAAATTTTTGCTTTTTATTTGCAACTCTAATTGAGTGATTCGTTTTCTATCAATCTCCTTATCAGCTTTCAAACCGTCCACTTCTTGCCTTAGGATTGAGTTTTCTTCTTTTAAAATATCTACGGCGTTTGAAATAGAAGATATTTTATCCAATACTTCTTTATTACTCTCCTTTATAATCATTCTAAGATCATCTACACTCAAGTCTCCTACTCTTCTTGTTTCAGTTTGTCGTTCATTTTGCAATTCTGGTGATGTATCTGCCAGAAACCTTTTATTTACGTTCCCGCGGGCCACAGTTTGGTCTTCTAGGTTTGACATACTTTAAAAGTTTAAAAAGGACTGTATATTTAACTTGATGATTCACCCTGTGAAGTTTTGAAAAACTTGGCAGCACTTCAAAATTATCAAAACAAGTGAAACAGATGATTTGTATTTTCCAATAAATTTTTGTGTTTTATGTACACGATCACTTGTCTCTTTCGATTGAGTGTTTTTAATAATAAAATTTATACTAATTTTTTGCACAAATTCATCAAATAAAAATGAAGAAAATATATCCAAAATACATATGCCTTCAAAGTGCAAACATCTCACCAGAAGTGGAGCACCTCACACAATGTCCTTAACAAGTTTTAGGCGATTCTCAGGTTGGTTTAATATGACTTTTGATGTTTATTTACGAGCTTTAAAATAAACACGTCTATACTTCTTAACACCGTTTTAGAAAAATCTATTTCAATTGCCAATTTAAAATAAATTACATTAATACGGAGAAACACGCATTTCCATTAATTTTTATACCGAAAAAATGTATTCAACCACAAAAAATTTATTTAAATCAATAAAAAACGCGAAAATCATCCGAAAAAGCGTAAAAAAGGATGGTTTTTGTATTAAAAAGTGTGTTGAGTTGCTTGAAATGGCAATAATATTGCATAATATATTGTAAAAAGGAAAAACGGTAAGAATTATGTCGATAAGTTTGCGCAAGAACTACAAAAAGCGCAGAAAAACAGCAAAAAAAATGGAGAAAATCGATGAAAATCGATGAAAAATGGGCAAAAATCATGAAAATAGGCTAAAAATTTTGATTTTCTCAGTTGAAATGTGCGTTCTAATGGTGGAAATAGTAACTGTGAGCCGTATAAAGATAACACAAGTAATTTTGAATACAGGAAAAGCGACTTAAATGAGCTTAAATGGGCTGAAAATGGTCAAAAATTGACGAATTGACCGAAATTCAAAAAAAAAAACCCCATAAATTTTTCCCAATGAGCCAAATTGGCACTTTCATCGGTGGAGTAGTAGTCAGGAGGCTCATCCAAACACAACCATATGGTTTTCACGTTAGTACCATTTTACAACTTGAACAGTGTAATTATTAATTATAATTAAAAGCATTTATGAATTTGCTTTCTTTGATAATATAACGTAAGAATTGCGATTAATATTTGGGGATGCTCGGATATTAACGTAAACCTTTTTTCCTAGGAAAGTCTAAGTTCATTTTGAGACCCTGGTTTTACCCACAACTTACTTGTCCCTAATTCGTCACAAAATTTCTTTGGAACATAAAATAACCTAGAAGCGGTTATAGAAAGACGAAAGTTACATTAATACGCCAATACTCTTGGCAACAGTTATATTAGTTTTTTGTTTTTATATACATCGAGATTATTTTTATGTTATTTTCAATTTATAACGAGCTTTCAACCTCCGTATATTTACAAAAATAAAGCAAATCAAACATATTAGCTAGGTTGATACTAGTATTTCGATCTGGCTAAAGATCTCATCAGAACCCGAAGTTTTAGAAAAGTTAGAGCCTCCATAATAGGCAGAACTTTAACAAAAAACCTATTAATAATCAATTTTGCTCCATTCTTGTCTTCTTAGTAATCAAGCACGTGGTTAGGTCTTTTCCTAACAAGCATCATGACGTTACTAAACTTTGAAGACCAAAAATGTTCTATTTATATAAAAAATTTTTAGTTTGTACTCTGGCTCAAGTAATATTTTTTACAGTTATATTAGTTTT
Organism: Delia radicum; assembly: GCA_021234595.1. Lineage (NCBI taxonomy): Eukaryota > Metazoa > Arthropoda > Insecta > Diptera > Anthomyiidae > Delia > Delia radicum. Next base: position 117,069,542 of record CM037851.1, read on the forward strand.
TTGTTTTTATATACATCGAGATTATTTTTATGTTATTTTCAATTTATAACGAGCTTTCAACCTCCGTATATTTACAAAAATAAAGCAAATCAAACATATTAGCTAGGTTGATACTAGTATTTCGATCTGGCTAAAGATCTCATCAGAACCCGAAGTTTTAGAAAAGTTAGAGCCTCCATAATAGGCAGAACTTTAACAAAAAACCTATTAATAATCAATTTTGCTCCATTCTTGTCTTCTTAGTAATCAAGCACGCGGTTAGGTCTTTTCCTAACAAGCATCATGACGTTACTAAACTTTGAAGACCAAAAATGTTCTATTTATATAAAAAATTTTTAGTTTGTACTCTGGCTCAAGTAATATTTTTTACAGTTATATTAGTTTTTTGTTTTTATATACATCGAGATTATTTTTATGTTATTTTCAATTTATAACGAGCTTTCAACCTCCGTATATTTACAAAAATAAAGCAAATCAAACATATTAGCTAGGTTGATACTAGTATTTCGATCTGGCTAAAGATCTCATCAGAACCCGAAGTTTTAGAAAAGTTAGAGCCTCCATAATAGGCAGAACTTTAACAAAAAACCTATTAATAATCAATTTTGCTCCATTCTTGTCTTCTTAGTAATCAAGCACGTGGTTAGGTCTTTTCCTAACAAGCATCATGACGTTACTAAACTTTGAAGACCAAAAATGTTCTATTTATATAAAAAATTTTTAGTTTGTACTCTGGCTCAAGTAATATTTTTTACAGTTATATTAGTTTTTTGTTTTTATATACATCGAGATTATTTTTATGTTATTTTCAATTTATAACGAGCTTTCAACCTCCGTATATTTACAAAAATAAAGCAAATCAAACATATTAGCTAGGTTGATACTAGTATTTCGATCTGGCTAAAGATCTCATCAGAACCCGAAGTTTTAGAAAAGTTAGAGCCTCCATAATAGGCAGAACTTTAACAAAAAACCTATTAATAATCAATTTTGCTCCATTCTTGTCTTCTTAGTAATCAAGCACGTGGTTAGGTCTTTTCCTAACAAGCATCATGACGTTACTAAACTTTGAAGACCAAAAATGTTCTATTTATATAAAAAATTTTTAGTTTGTACTCTGGCTCAAGTAATATTTTTTACAGTTATATTAGTTTTTTGTTTTTATATACATCGAGATTATTTTTATGTTATTTTCAATTTATAACGAGCTTTCAACCTCCGTATATTTACAAAAATAAAGCAAATCAAACATATTAGCTAGGTTGATACTAGTATTTCGATCTGGCTAAAGATCTCATCAGAACCCGAAGTTTTAGAAAAGTTAGAGCCTCCATAATAGGCAGAACTTTAACAAAAAACCTATTAATAATCAATTTTGCTCCATTCTTGTCTTCTTAGTAATCAAGCACGCGGTTAGGTCTTTTCCTAACAAGCATCATGACGTTACTAAACTTTGAAGACCAAAAATGTTCTATTTATATAAAAAATTTTTAGTTTGTACTCTGGCTCAAGTAATATTTTTTACAGTTATATTAGTTTTTTGTTTTTATATACATCGAGATTATTTTTATGTTATTTTCAATTTATAACGAGCTTTCAACCTCCGTATATTTACAAAAATAAAGCAAATCAAACATATTAGCTAGGTTGATACTAGTATTTCGATCTGGCTAAAGATCTCATCAGAACCCGAAGTTTTAGAAAAGTTAGAGCCTCCATAATAGGCAGAACTTTAACAAAAAACCTATTAATAATCAATTTTGCTCCATTCTTGTCTTCTTAGTAATCAAGCACGTGGTTAGGTCTTTTCCTAACAAGCATCATGACGTTACTAAACTTTGAAGACCAAAAATGTTCTATTTATATAAAAAATTTTTAGTTTGTACTCTGGCTCAAGTAATATTTTTTACAGTTATATTAGTTTTTTGTTTTTATATACATCGAGATTATTTTTATGTTATTTTCAATTTATAACGAGCTTTCAACCTCCGTATATTTACAAAAATAAAGCAAATCAAACATATTAGCTAGGTTGATACTAGTATTTCGATCTGGCTAAAGATCTCATCAGAACCCGAAGTTTTAGAAAAGTTAGAGCCTCCATAATAGGCAGAACTTTAACAAAAAACCTATTAATAATCAATTTTGCTCCATTCTTGTCTTCTTAGTAATCAAGCACGTGGTTAGGTCTTTTCCTAACAAGCATCATGACGTTACTAAACTTTGAAGACCAAAAATGTTCTATTTATATAAAAAATTTTTAGTTTGTACTCTGGCTCAAGTAATATTTTTTACAGTTATATTAGTTTTTTGTTTTTATATACATCGAGATTATTTTTATGTTATTTTCAATTTATAACGAGCTTTCAACCTCCGTATATTTACAAAAATAAAGCAAATCAAACATATTAGCTAGGTTGATACTAGTATTTCGATCTGGCTAAAGATCTCATCAGAACCCGAAGTTTTAGAAAAGTTAGAGCCTCCATAATAGGCAGAACTTTAACAAAAAACCTATTAATAATCAATTTTGCTCCATTCTTGTCTTCTTAGTAATCAAGCACGTGGTTAGGTCTTTTCCTAACAAGCATCATGACGTTACTAAACTTTGAAGACCAAAAATGTTCTATTTATATAAAAATTTTTAGTTTGTACTCTGGCTCAAGTAATATTTTTTACAGTTATATTAGTTTTTTGTTTTTATATACATCGAGATTATTTTTATGTTATTTTCAATTTATAACGAGCTTTCAACCTCCGTATATTTACAAAAATAAAGCAAATCAAACATATTAGCTAGGTTGATACTAGTATTTCGATCTGGCTAAAGATCTCATCAGAACCCGAAGTTTTAGAAAAGTTAGAGCCTCCATGTTTGGTCAATCAACGTGATTAGTCACGCAACGTTTAGTCACTCAACTTGTTTGCCACGCAGAGTGCTTGATCACTTAACTTGATTTGCCACACAACGTGTTTGGTCACGTAACATTACTTGGCAATAGAGTTTTAAATATAATAGAAATTTACGCAAGGAACGTTCAATTACTGAAGTGTCTCAATTTGCCTCTGAACGTGTTTTGTAATTCCACGTGGCTCATTAACTTGCCGAAAGGTAGTCACGTAACATAATGGATTCCGTTGGCTATGAAACAGACTCACTTCTATTCTAAGCAACCCGGAATTACCCAACATTTTTTTTTACAAAAATATTCGATGTACCGTATTAAATACGGGTTTTTAATCCTCAAATTCAGTATTGGACATGCTTTTTAATATAAAGTCTCATATTTTCTAACTATACGGTTATTTAAGGTTATTTGCTGGAAGTCACAATTTTCTATTTAACTTTCTTTCCTTAACTAATAATTTTGACATTACTAAAAATAATCCATTTTTTAAACTTGCTGCTGTATGCTTTAGGGTGGCTTAAGGCGAATGATTGATATTTATAATTTTTATAAATTATAAGCAGAAGAGGCAAAAGATTGCAAAATCCATTGTGTTTATGGCAACAAAATATTGGAAATAAGCTAAAATTTTAAAACTACAAAAAGGTTAAATAATTACACTTTTTAAAAGAAGAATTACAAAATGTTAAGGAAAAAGGCAATTTTAAAGCTAAAAAATCTTAATAAAAAGCTGGTTTTTAGCGCAAAATTTTAAAATTAAAAAAATCAAATATGAGTGTGCAAAGTATTAGATTATTTATAAAGTATAATATTATTTTTAATTCTATTATTATATATACAATGGATTTTCTTAAAATGAAACTTATTTTCAGCATATAAAAATAAATTTCATAAAAAATTCATTTTCAAAAAGAATGTCCATATATAATAAATTTCGGAATTTTTTTAACATATTTTCATAGACGAGCTCATATATGATCATATATGTTTAGCAACGAACCCATTTTCGTATACGTAGTTTATTTTATTCAAACACAAAAAATAAATTGAATAATTGGCGTACAAAAATCACGATTTCAATGAACTTTTGCTGTTTTTTACAAAACTGTGGCGGAGCTTTAAAAAACTTGACAAAACATATTTTTTCTTGACGAGCGTTAAAGATTCTTGTGATTCAAGGAAATAAAGGCCGCCTAGTAACTCTACCTAGGCCACCTCATAGTTATTATATGGGAATAGGCATTCTGAATGTCCTGGAGGCAGGATCAAAAACGGATTGCAGTTTTTTATACTCAGGTCACTACAAAAGCATATTTAACATATTTATTTGGAATTGGTTAGAGCAAAAAAAGCAATTTAACTTTTACATACATAAAAATTTATTCATGTCATAAAAACTTATTTTTTGAAAATATTTCGTTTTTAAAATTCCTCATTTATAATTTAAGGTGTTTTAGAAATATATTTTAAAACGCTACAAACGGAATGACAAACTTATATATCCGTCATCATGGTGTGTGAGAGTATAGCCAAAAAGCGTTAGAATTTTTTGAATTTTACGCATATTTTTTTATTAGATTAATAATAAAATTTTCATATCGAAAATCACAAATTGAAAATAACAAAACGTAAGATTAGAGTTGTTAACTTATGACCGTACATATTAGTTTTGAGCACGAAGTAATGTCTCAAAATGATTTGTTGGTATATAAAAGAAAATAATTTGAATATACTGAAACATGTCAACTCAATAAAAAAAATGGCATTTTCGGATCGAACATCTACGATTTCAATGAAATTTATCATAACTGTCCTACGGGAAATCGACGGAAGATGAATTTCAGACTCCATGAACTTTAGCCATAGACTAATTAGACCGGACACGAAAATTTAAAGTCTGACAAACTTTTACAAAAATACTGTCGATGGCAACTCTTCAAAATTTTGAGTTACAATGAAATAAATATATACACAATACAGTGTCTACAATAACTAATATGTAATTCAACAGTCTTACCCGTTCTCAGAGAAAAAAGTTATTTAAAAAAAAAATAGGTTTTTTTCAACAATTTTGGCAAATGTCACTTGCAATAGGTCTGTTTAGTCTGTGCTTTCAGTTTCCGAAATATGATGTCATGAAAATTGCAAAAAAAAAAGATATTTTAAATTTTGAATCTCGCTCCTAGACGAGGACAAGAAATTCTCATTGAGTTTGTGATTTAACATAACAAATATCTCTAGAAATTCTAATAACAAAGTCCCCTGAAGATTTCCTTGGGCAGGAATGAAATCCGGATAGGGACACGCCTACATCAGATTGTTTTTCACAATTTGTTAAATAAGTTTTGGGACTTTAGCACATTTAATTACTATAAATGCAATTAATGTTTATCCCGATGAAAATAAATTGAAATAACAAATATGCAGGTGCTTGTGCAAATTTAAATGTAACTGACACTAATAGAAAACATATGATTTTCTATTGTTGATTTACTTGAATAAACGTCACTACATTGCTAGGTCTGTCAAAAAAACAGAGTAGTATTTGGAAGATGACAAAGCCAATTGTGACAATATTTTGTTGTTGTTTTTGTTTTTTCTTTGATATTTTAAATTTTGAATCTCGCTCCTAGACGAGGACAAGAAATTCTCATTGAGTTTGTGATTTAATATAACAAATATCTCTAGAAATTCCAATAACAAAGTCCCCTGAAGATTTCCTTGGGCAGGAATGAAATCCGGATAGGGACACGCCTACATCAGATTGTTTTTCACAATTTGTTAAATAAGTTTTGGGACTTTAGCACATTTAATTACTATAAATGCAATTAATGTTTATCCCGATGAAAATAAATTTAAATAACAAATATGCAGGTACTTGTGCAAATTTAAATGTAACTGACACTAATAGAAAACATATGATTTTCTATTGTTGATTTACTTGAATAAACGTCACTGCATTGGTGACAATATTTTGTTGTTGTTTTTTCTTTGATATTTTAAATTTTGAATCTCGCTCCTAGACGAGGACAAGAAATTCTCATTGAGTTTGTGATTTATCACAATTTGTTAAATAAGTTTTGGGACTTTAGCACATTTAATTACTATAAATGCAATTAATGTTTATCCCGATGAAAATAAATTTAAATAACAAATATGCAGGTACTTGTGCAAATTTAAATGTAACTGACACTAATAGAAAACATATGATTTTCTATTGTTGATTTACTTGAATAAACGTCACTACATTGCTAGGTCTGTCAAAAAAACAGAGTAGTATTTGGAAGATGACAAATCCAATTGTGACAATATTTTGTTGTTGTTTTTGTTTTTTCTTTGATATTTTAAATTTTGAATCTCGCTCCTAGACGAGGACAAGAAATTCTCATTGAGTTTGTGATTTAACATAACAAATATCTCTAGAAATTCTAATAACAAAGTCCCCTGAAGATTTCCTTGGGCAGGAATGAAATCCGGATAGAGACACGCCTACATCAGATTGTTTTTCACAATTTGATAAATAAGTTTTGGGACTTTAGCACATTTAATTACTATAAATGCAATTAATGTTTATCCCGATAAAAATAAATTTAAATAACAAATATGCAGGAGCTTGTGCAAATTTAAATGTAACTGACACTAATAGAAAACATATGATTTTCTATTGTTGATTTACTTGAATAAACGTCACTACATTGCTAGGTCTGTCAAAAAAACAGAGTAGTAATTGGAAGATGACAAAGCCAATTGTGACAATATTTTGTTGTTGTTTTTGTTTTTTCTTTGATATTTTAAATTTTGAATCTCGCTCCTAGACGAGGACAAGAAATTCTCATTGAGTTTGTGATTTAACATAACAAATATCTCTAGAAATTCTAATAACAAAGTCCCCTGAAGATTTCCTTGGGCAGGAATGAAATCCGGATAGGGACACGCCTACATCAGATTGTTTTTCACAATTTGTTAAATAAGTTTTGGGACTTTAGCACATTTAATTACTATAAATCAAAATCATTATAATTCAAATATTTGTATTTAAATTAGGAACAAAGATTTACTAATATAAGGATTAACATTAAATTCTTTTAAATTTCCAAAGTAATCAAAAATCTATAATTTTTTTTTTCTTCTTCTGCCAATTTACAACAAATAAATTTTTTTTTTTACTATCATTGTTAATCAACCAAATATTATTACAAATTGATTTAATTACAAAATTAACTAGATAATTTCATTCTTAATCAACAATTTTTAAAAATTAAATAATGAATTAAAATTCTGAATCAATAGTAGAACAACTTGTAATATTTCATATAGAACAAATATGAGGGTTTAATATACAAATTTAACATTTTAAACAAACTAACATTTTTCTATTATCCTATAAGTTTAAACTTACAAATATTAATATTTGATAAATTAAACTCATACCAAAACTATATACATTTCAAAGAAAACAATCAAGATAGTTTAAAACAATTTAATTTATTATATAAATTTAACATTTCAAAAATTATCCATATTAAATTAAGCTATCCCTATAATTTTTCCCTTTACTGTATTACTAAAAACATACGAAGTATCTTTAAACGATAGTTTCCGGTTATCATTTAATGATGTTTTAAATTCTTTTTTGTTTTCTTGAATAGCACAACAAACACTCAATTGCTTGCTGTGCCCATCTATGGAACAACAATGCATGTAACGACAAAGTTTGTAAAACCATAAAATTGTAAGTAATGATCATTCATTAAAATAACCAAATATTCTCAATATTAGTTTATATTATACAGTCTGCCCGATTCCGATTTGATTTATAATTTTGCATATTAGTATGATAATGAAACTCTAGAAGTAATGTCGTTATTATCGGTTAATAATAGTTAATAATCTCATTGGTTTTATTAGTCCTCTTAAAATTTATATTTCTCTTATTACTATGAATTTTACAATAATAAATTGTTTTTGTATAGAATATTAAAATCATGAAGCACTAAATCTTTTTTGTTTTTGGAAATGGCAATCCATTTGAAATGTAAGTTACTTTAACAACGGGGTCGAAGTAGCGAATGTTGCAGGGCTCCTTGAAGCGTATATACAGCAAATCTATTGATAATGCCATAGCCTATCAGGATTCCAAAGACCGACCATGCGTGGTTCAGTACCACACCCGGCTAGAGGTGTCCCTGCTTTCGCAGAACATGGCGGATCTAGAGCGGACACTCGATAAAAACCCGTAATCCCCGGTGTTACCTTACCGTGCCCATGGGATGAATAGCACAACGTTAGTGTGTTTTCGAACGGTGGCCTCCAGGACGAGGCGAACCCTGGTTGTATTAGCCCGCTGGTAGCACGGGGCTCTCGTATTATGCGTTCTTTTGTAATCCATTTTAACTCTTTATTTATAGATGGATTTGAAATACCAAAATTTTAATAATGAGCAAGAGAAGACCGACGCAGGTCTATCCTCAACTAGCCAAGAGGTTTTATGCCTAAAGAGCAGTGAGGGTGCAATTAAAACGGTCGGACAAGCAAAGGACATATTCTGTCCTAACCTTGCGGAGCATATGGATGTTGGTAATGTATCTGAGGACCACTCGGGTCCACCTATAGACGCAGATATAAAACACGCTTAAAATGATGGCTGCCCGAAAAGGTAAGACATCAAAGCATCTAAGGTGCTTACAGGTGAACCTTCACCATGCCAAAGCGGCATCGGACATCGCCAACAGAAGGTTCACCACTGATGCCCTGGATGTTGTATTCATCCAGAAACCATGGGTGCACGACGGAGCCATCAAGGGGCTTAGCGCTAATCAAGGTAGGCTGATTTACGATTATCAGCATAGCCCAGAGCGGCCATCCTTGTTAGAAACAATATAACATTTCTTCCAATTTCAGAATTCGTTTTGGGAGACTTGGTTGCGATTTGGGCAAAGGCGCCCTCCTTATCTGGGGAACATGAAGTACTACTGGCCTCCGCGCATCTACCTGGCGACACCAACACGGTACCAACAGCTGAGGTCTCGGCTTTGGTGGAATATTGCCGAATGAGGAACCTTAGTTGGATCCTCTGTTGTGACGCCAACGCACATCACACGATATGGGGAAGTACCAACATAAATAAACGTGGTGAGTACCTACTTGAATTTATATGTAGTAACAATATAAACGTAGTGAATAGGGGTGACGAACCGACTTTCAAGAATTCTATTAGGACAGAGGTCTTGGATCTCACTCTTACTAGTTGTGATATGACATTTTCCATCTCAAACTGGCATATATCCAATGAACTGTCAATGTCGGACCATCAACATCTGGTATTTGATGTTGTTAGTGCATTGGACTCATGCCAGGTTTATCGTAATCCCAGACGCACGAACTGGGAGGATTTCCGATACAATTTGGAACGAGATGTAGATGTCTCTAAAGGGCTCATTCTGAGCACTATCGAATCTAACATCTGCTTTCTTTTTGAGCTACCCCCAAAAGAACAGGAAGACGAAGAGGGACGTACCATGGTGGAATGATGGTCTGGAGAAGCTTAAAAAGGAAGCCAGAAGACTGTTCAACAGGGCAAAGGAAACAGGTGACTGGATCACATATAGGGCCGCACTCACTGAGTATAATAGAGAACTACGCAGATCCAAAAGGACCACGTGGCGCAACTACTGTGAGAAGATCTCTGATCTTCCAGAGGCGGTGCGACTACAAAAGGTCCTGTCACAGGATCATACAAATGGTCTCTGCACTCTTGGGAGGCCGGATGGCTCATACACGGAATCTCCCACTGAAACTTGTAAACTGTTGCTCGATACTCACTTCTCGGGATGCGTTGTCAACTGCGGGTCCGCTGTGATTCAGAGAATCCCGAACCTGACAGGTAGGTACGTACGTCTGGCGGGTGCCATCTTTCAGGAGAACCGGGTAAAGTGGGCGATAGATGAATTTTCTTTATTTAAATCTCCGGGTCCAGATGGGATCTATCCTTGTCTCTTACAGAGAGGGATGGACTTAATTGTCCCACAACTGGTTAGGATATTTAGATTGAGTCTATTATTCGGCATGTACCGAGACCCTGGAGGGAGGTTAGAGTGGTCTTTATACCGAAGGCGGGGAAAAAGTCTGAGCAGCTACCTAAGTCCTTCAGATCAATTAGCCTGAGCTCGTTTCTCCTCAAGACAATCGAGAAAGTCTTGGATCAGTATATTAGGGACACTTACCTCAGACGAAAGCCGATACATGAGCTACAGTTCGCTTATCAACGGGGTAAGTCTACCGAAACTGCTATCCATCATGTTGTCACGACAATAGAACGGGCTTTGGGGGCAAAGAACATTGCCCTTTGTGCATTTATTGTTATACAGGGCGCTTTTGACAACACGTCCTACGATGCGATTAGGGTATCCATGGCTAGGAAGAGCATTCCTCCAATCATAATTAATTGGACATTGGAGATGCTTCGCTCTAGGATAATCACGTTCGGAATAGGGACTACTTGTTGGACCGTGAATGCGACCAGAGGGTGTCCTCAGGGTGGCGTTTTGTCGCCATTACTATTTACACTGGTCATTGATGAATTACTCGAGGGTGTGAACGACTTGGGTTTCAGGACCTATGGATACGTCGATGAACTTGTCATTTCCGTTGTGGGCTGGGATGACAGGACCATCTCCGAGCGTATGCAACAGGCTCTGAACTTCACTCTTTCGTGGTGCCGGGAAAAGGGGTTGTCTGTCAATCCGTCGAAGACAATCCTGGTACTATTCACGAGAAGGAGAAAACTTAACCTGTTTAGGCCGGTCGTTGGGGGTGTGACGGTTGGCTTCTCTAGCAGTGTTAAGTATCTTGGAGTGACTCTTGATAGTTCCCTTACCTGGAACGAACATTTTGACCACGTCTCCCAGAAGGCCACCAGGGCATATTGTGCCTGCCAGAGGCTTTTCGGGAGAACATGGGGCCTAAGGCCACAAATGGTCTACTGGTCGTTTAATACTATTGTTAAACCGATGATCACCTATGCTGCCCTTGCATGGTGGCCAAAAGTTGAGCAGAGTAAGGCAAGGGATGCTCTTAAGAGAATCTACCGTCTTGCGTGTGTTGGCATTACAGGGGCCGGCGGACCTTGCCCGACAGATGCCTTGGGGGCTATGCTGGGGATACCGCAATTGCATATTTCTGTAATGAAGGTTGCCAGTATGGGTTCCTCTAGACTTAGTGAATTTAGTGGCATGAGGGGGGGCGACCTAAGGGGTCACATGAGGATCGAGCGCATCTTAATAGATGACCCGATTTCTAAGGTTGCGGACAGAGTGTCACCGGAGTGGATCTTTGATAGATATTTTGATGTGTTGTTCTTTGACAGAGACATGTTTACCAATCAATCCTGGGAACCGGAAGATGGTTCTCAGTTGTGGTTCACTGATGGATCTAAGCAGTCGAATGGGAACACGGGTGCGGGCGTCTTTGGACCAGGCTACCTATGGGAAAATATCCGCCCATTTTTCAGGCGGAGATTCGGGCCATCTGTGTATGTGCAGAGGAATGCCTGCGAAGGGGAACGCTCAGATCTCGAATCTACATTCTTTCTGATAGTCAGGCTGCACTGAGGGCCTTAACCCATTAAGGCCTGCTCATAGATCGGCTCGTACGATCTTAATCAAATTTGGATATATGTGTCCGGAAGAATACAGAAGTTGATAGGAACAAAAAAAAAATTTTTACCTGTACACACACCTGAGATATGACATGGGTATTTAAATACCCACCAGGCATTGGTGTAATAGTTTTACTTTGAGTTTGCCATCTCTGCCAAGAAATTAACATGCTATTGTTATGACATTTTGTATACTGTTTTCATTCGTTTAGTGTCATTTTTATACATTATCATCCCACATGTAAAAAAAAAATCACAGTAATAAGAAAAAGGTGTAATAAAATAGAAAAAAGTTAAAAGCTTGCTGCCTATAAACAGTTGTAAGTACAATAATTTTTTATATTATATTTGACAAATATTTTCATCGTTTAATTATGAATATATTCATCCATTTTCAGATTGTCGTTATCTAAAACGGAATATTTGGATTTAAAATGATTCGTCGACAGAAAGTTCTGACTGCTATCGAAATGCAAGCTATTTTTGATAGTTGGTCTGATGAAGATAGTGATGGAGGAGAGAATTTTGTAGAACACGCAGACACCGTTGACGTCATAATAACGCCACCCGATGTCGTCGACAATCTCAGTGATAATGAGGAATTGGACGACAATGTTCAATTGTTGCGCGATAAACGGGAGTTGCCTCGGGAGATTGCCGGACAGTTTGAAATTGAATGTGTTTACGATGACAGCAATGAGCACATGTCATCGAGTGGTGATAATGATATGGATAACGAAAATGAACCCGAAATTGAAGAAGAAAATGATGCGCCCTTGGCCTCAACATCTAGGGCCGTGGTCGTAAATCAACTCTAAAATCAAGAAAGCGACCCAGAATTGATCACGAAATGAAACCAAGATGGTCTCGGTCGCAAAATTATCAATTCGATAAAATTCCATTTGATGATACGGCAACTTCATACAAAGCGTTGTATGAACAAATTGAAGCTTTGAATCCTGTGCAGATTTGGGAAAAATTCATTGATGAGGAGGTCTTGATCCTCTTGGTCACTTCCACCAACCAATATGCTGTGACCAACGTTTTTGGGCGTATTGTATATTATTGGTTACAGCACCTTGCAACAAATACATAGTTATTGGTCAAATCGAGAATCTTTGGGTCCAATTTCTCGAGCCATACACCAATGGTCCGTGCCAAACGGTACGATTGAAAGCAACCTAAAATGGTGACGATTGAACAACCGCATTTAGTCAACCAATACAATAATTTCATGGGAGGCGTGGACCTTTTTGACAATGCAATGAACAATTACCGAATTCGGATTCGGGGAAAAAAGTGGTACTGGCCATTAATCACAAATGCGTTTGATGAGGCTATGGTAAATGCATGGAAACTTCATTTTATTTGTCGCAAGTACGAAAAGAAAACACCCATGTCTCAATACGAATTCCGAGTAGAGGTGTGTGAATCGATTATGATAAAGTCAAATTGTCGTCATACGGGTAGAACGTCCGCTTCCGGGGCACAACAGGTTATGCGTTACGACCGTATGGATCACTTCATTGGAAAACTTAATTCTCGTCATCGTTGCTCTCAATGTGGTGGCAAAACTGAATATGGTTGCTTGAAGTGCCAGGTGAACTTGCATTCTGCTCCCTGCTTCCTGGATTACCACAATGGTGTTCAGTCAGATGAGAAGAAAACTGCTAAAGCTAAATAATTTATTTTTAACAAATATCACGTTTTCTAAATAAAAACACAAACTTTTTGATTAAAATGTGAGTTTTATTCAAAATAAAAGTAAATATTTCGTTATTGCAAAAAATTTTTATTTTTAGTACACACGATGGACTGTTGGGTATTTAAATACCCAATTTCGTTAGAACTGAACTCACAGCCAGGTGTGAAAACTTATTTCTGTTCGGCTTTCTCTATTAAATAGAGGATACCAATAGCTATCCGGTAAGGGTACACGTTTTTCGTAATTGCCATTTTTCTATGTTTGGAGGCACTTTTCCTCTCCATTTTCCGACAGTGAAAAAACCGCTATTTTGACCTGTAAAAATATAAATTTAAGCCCCAAAAAAATATTCGGTTATATTTTTTTTATTTAAGGCCCATCTTTCTTCTTTGTTATAAAAAAAAAATACCGTGATATCTCTCACCTGGTCCGCTCTAGATTTTTTTATGTCAACACTTTCTTGGGTATTTAAATACCCATTAGGCAGGAATGGGTTAATGGCTTATAAAGTGTCGTCTGGGTTGGTCATGGAATGCATTCAGACTCTCAATAGGCTCGGTAGGGGTAACTCACTAACCTCGGGGTGGATTCCTGGTCATGAGGGCAACGAGAGGGCAGATTGTCTTGCCAACCGCGGGGCCCGAAGGCCCTTTATTGGTATTGAACCATTCTGTGGAATACCTGCGGGGTATGTTAGGGAAAGGCTCAGGGCATGGAGAGAGTCTGAATTCTCTGGTTACTGGAAAAACTCTCCTGGTCAGCGCCAGGCTAAGAGATTGATTTCTTTTCCCAGTAGGGGGTCGAGGCGACTCTTGTCGCTTGAAAGGGGGGGTTGAGGACCCTGGCGTCGTACTCAACTGTAGCACTGTAATCTCAGATACCATCTGCACAGGAAGGGTCAATCGGACACTGATATGTGTAGGTTTTGTGAGATGGTGTCTGAGACCTCGGAGCATGTTCTCTGCGAATGTCCCAGGCTTTGTGATGGGAGACTTAGGTTTCTAGGTGATCGCTTCATTTCGCCTTCCGACATCGCTAACATTTTGCCTAATAGGATAATTGGCTTTATAGGTAGCTTGAATCTGTAGGTAACTTTAGGCAGCACAAAAGACCTACATTGGTCGCGGTGCATAGTGCCTTCTGATCTAATGTAAGTTACTTTAACAACACTCATGTCTATTTAAAAGGGACAGTTTTAGAATAAGCGTAATTTTACTGTCTAGGCATTTTACATACGGTCAGTTGGGTGGGAGAATTGTACTCCTAAATGGCACTACATCTTGCCATCGATAATTTTCATTCTATCTTCTTTAGATCTTCTTCTTATATTTATACCTACTCTGTGGTACTTACTGGCATGAATAGTAGGTTATGTGTAAGGCGTTATGAAGTCAGGGTTAAGAACTAAAGTCTACCAGATATAGAGCTAGCTAGGAAATCGTATTTCATACCACTTGACCTTAATTTTCAAACTTGGGTTAGTTTTGAGATTATGTAAATTTTGAACAATTTTTATTACTCTTGAATGCATCCAATGCTTTACATATTTTCGCCCAAACCAAAAAAAAAGAGTTATTTTTAGATACGAAAGAATGATTGTTATCACTGTGGATATAAAAAAAAACTGTTGCTAGTTTTATACTTGTACGGTACCATCAAATACTAATTTCTGAGGGTTGTCCTATTAGTTCGGACATTGTTAAATCTGAAGGTAGTTGTAACTCTTAGTGATTTTTGTATTTCAATTACTATAACCACTCTTCCAATTAGCCATTGTAGTGGTTCTGTTAGTCCGAGTTCTAGAATATTAATTGGTTCTTTTTCTTTGTTGCTACGGATCCAAACATTGGCGGTTTGTCAAATATGTTAAACAAGTCCATTGTAGATTTTTTTTGTTAAATCTGAAATGTTGTAGTTTTCATATTTGCCTCACATATATTTTTAAAGTTAATTGAAAATTAACTGCAACGAAAAGGCTCTAACTTTTCTAAAACTTCGGGTTCTGATGAGATCTTTAGCCAGATCGAAATACTGGTATCAACGTAGCTAATATGTTTGATTTGCTTTATTTTTGTACATATACGGAGGTTGAAAGCTCGTTATAAATTGAAAATAACATAAAAATAATCTCGATGTATATAAAAACAAAAAACTAATATAACTGTAAAAAATATTACTTGAGTAAGAGTACAAACTAAAATTTTTTTATATAAATAGAACATTTTTGGTCTTCAGAGTTTAGTAAGTCATGATGCTTGTTAGGAAAAGACCCAACCACGTGCTTGATTACTAAGAAGACAAGAATGGAACAAAATTGATTATTAATAGGTTTTTTGTTAAAGTTCTGCCTATTATGGAGGCTCTAACTTTTCTAAAACTTCGGGTTATGATGAGATCTTTAGCCAGATCGAAATACTAGTATCAACCTAGCTAATATGTTTGATTTGCTTTATTTTTGTAAATATACGGAGGCTGAAAGCTCGTTATAAATTGAAAATAATATAAAAATAATCTCGATGTATATAAAAACAAAAAACTAATATAACTGTAAAAAACGAGATCCGTTATTAAGTTTTTTTTAAGGCAGATTACGCTGCTCGTTTTCGTATAGACATAGGCTGTTGTTTTGTGATGTCGTTTTGATATGGTTTGTCATTCCCATGAATTTAAATGAAATTAAATTTTTATATCTATATTATACATATGTTTAAAGTTTCCATTGCTTGGATATACTTTTCCCATTTTTAATCTGATTTAGAAAATAAAAAAGAATATTTTAACTTTACACATACTCGAAATAGATTCTACTTTGTATTAATATCAAAGTCGCTTTGATACTCATTTCAATTTTCTTTTGCAATTGACGTTATAAATACTAGGAGCTCTAGTCGAGATACGGATTCTACAAATTCGACTAATGGAAATAGTTTTACGGATACATCGATTACTTTAAATTCAGAGAATTCTACTTCTGCTACTCTAGGTGCCATTTCAAGGAAATCCTCACATAACTCTAGAGATACGAATTCGAGAAATACAAATACTTCTAATTCCGCAAACTCTACTCCTGGCGGCAAAAGTTCACAATTTGGTAGGGGAAGCATTCTTAAGAAAAGCTCTGTAACTCGTGGTCGTGGTGGTCGTTATTCAGCTTCGCAGAATAATATTTCTATTAAATTAAAGAATTCTATTGGAACGCCTAGTAAGCCACTGGTAGCACATTCTCCTGTTAATAAAAATACAGGAAAATCTCTTCAGAATCTAGGGACTCTGGGTATCACAGGAAGACCGAAAGTATTATATTCTCCGATTAACGGAAATTCGGTAACTGCACAGAGCATTCGGGATCAGAGCTTAAATAACATTTCTAATGAATTAAGGGATACTGATGAAATTTCCAGTTTACCATTAGATACACATTTGCCTGTTCCAAATAATACTGGAGCAGCTGCGCATTATAACTAAAATCAGATACTTTTTGGAGGATCATAAGGATCACAGGGATTGGGACAGATTTATACCACAGATCCTTCCAATATTACGTAGGGATTACTACTCACCGACCAAATGTTCCCCTTATTACGCAACATTTGGTCAGAATATGGTTCAGCATTGTGGCGTTTATAAGATTTTAGAAAGGCTCGGTTGTATGAATGGTGAGGACGTTATTATTTCGGAAAATATGGATAAATTGAGCAAAATTAGGGAGAAACTTCGGGGTAATTTGGACATAGCACATGATAAGGCCAGTAAAACTTATAATCTCAGAACTAGACCTATACAATTTGAAAAGGGCCAAATAGTTTTCAGAAAAAATCATATATTGAGTAACAACTCCAAGGCCATAAATAGGAAATTTTTACCGAAATTTATTAAATGTAGAATTCGAAATAGAATTGGTAGCAACTTGTACGACATTGAGGATCTAAAGGGTAAATAATTAGGCAGATATCAGACGTCTGATATAAGATCATAATTTTGCCCGACTTTTGTGGGTCGTGCCACACGTTAGCGCTTTTGGATGAATAAAAATTGTTCAAGTTCAGGACTTTATCCTTGCGGTGTCATACTTAAAGTTTTAAAACCGATTTTGTTTTTTGGTTTTAAGCTGATTTGGCGAAAAGAGTATTATTTGATTGTTTAAAATTTTTTTTTTTTGCCAGAACAAAACAAAAATAAACAAACTGTTGTTTAACGATATTTCTCATGAAGGTTAAATGGTGATAAAGTGTATTATAACGATTTGGATACTATTCCTCAGAATTGGGAAATAATTATGAATCAGGACATTAAAATATATTTGAATGAAGAAAAAAATCTTGCCTGTTCGTCTTTCGATGTAACATCTAAAAAACAAAGCAGGTTTGTTACGATTTTATTCTTGTGGATGAAATGCCTGAAAGTAAGACAATGTAGTTTTATCGCAAATTCCCAATCACCCTAAATTCAATTTTATTGTGTAACGATAACCCTACATGGGAGTATATAATTTTTTATATCTTGCGACATTTAATATTTTCCCACGCTCTGCGGAACTGTAAATCTCACTGTTATTAATTTTTTTTTGTAAGTGCGTATTGATTTAGATATCAATTAGTTGTAAGCGTAAAAGAGATCACTTGTTTCTTTCTTTAATCCCGCTTATTTCCGATTTTTTTTTATACATATTGGAATATGTTATAGTCAATGTATATGTGAATAATTTGTCATCTTAGGCATCACGCAATATTCTTTAAACTCCGCATGGTCATTAAGAATAATATAATTACCGGTGCTGTACTTTTTTTCTAAGTTCATAGTGTTTTTTTATATTTGAACAATTCTTTTTCTAAGAGGAAATTATAATAATTATTAATTATAATTAAAAGCATTTATGAATTTGCGACTAATATTTGGGAATGCTCGGATATTAACGTAAAAATTTTTTCCTAGGAAAGTCGAAGTTCATTTTGAGTCCCTGGTTTTACCCACAACTTAATTGTCCCTAATACGTCACAAAATTTCTTTGGAACAAATAACCTAGAAGCGGTTATAGAAAGACGAAAGTTACATTAATACGCCAATACTCTTGGCAACGTGTTTGGTCAATCAACGTGATTAGTCACGCAACGTTTAGTCACTCAACTTGTTTGCCACGCAGAGTGCTTGATCACTTAACTTGATTTGCCACACAACGTGTTTGGTCACGTAACATTACTTGGCAATAGAGTTTTAAATATAAAAGAAATTTACGCAAGGAACGTTCAATTACTGAAGTGTCTCAATTTGTCTCTGAACGTGTTTTGTAATTCCACGTGGCTCATTAACTTGCCGAAAGGTAGTCACGTAACATAATGGATTCCGTTGGCTATGGAACAGACTCACTTCTATTCTACGCAACCCGGAATTACCCAACATTTTTTTTTTATAAAAATATTTGATGTACCGTATTAAATACGGGTTTTTAATCCTCAAATTAAGTATTGGACATGCTTTTTTTTAATTATATAAAGTCTCATATTTTCTAACTATACGGTTATTTAAGGTTATTTGTTGGAAGTCGTAATTTTCTATTTAACTTTCTTTCCTTAACTAATAATTTTGACATTACTAAAAATAATCCAAATCATTTATAGTAATTAAATATGCTAAAGTCCCAAAACGTATTTAACAAATTGTGAAAAGCAGTCTGATGTAGGCGTGTCCCTATCCGGATTTCATTCCTGCCCAAGGAAATCTTCAGGGGACTTTGTTATTAGAATTTATAGAGATATTTGTTATGTTAAAACACAAACTCAATGAGAATTTCTTGTCCTCGTCTACGAGCGAGATTCAAAATTTAAAATATCAAAGAAAAAACAAAAACAACAACAAAAAATTATCACAATTGGCTTTGTCATCTTCCAAATACTACTCTGTTTTTTTGACAGACCTAGCAATGTAGTGACGTTTATTCAAGTAAATCAACAATAGAAAATCATATGTTTTCTATTAGTGTCAGTTACATTTAAATTTGCACAAGCACCTGCATATTTGTTATTTAAATTTATTTTCATCGGGATAAACATTAATTGCATTTATACCCAGCAAAAAATTTCCAAAAAGGTAAGCGAGTTTGTAATCAAGCATTTTGGGCAGAACGCATTCCTTACTATATTACCTACTCGATTCTTTTAACAGGGCGTGAGACTAAAATAATTGATTCTTTCGAATTGATTATTTTTTTTACCGCAGAACCATTTACTTTATATTTTTAAGAACTACAAACATTTTTTAATAAAGAAATAGTTCCATTGTAAAACTACGAAGTACTTACACAAAAAAAAATAAATAAATAGTTCCCTAGAAAAAATAAGAAGTACTTACATTAAAAAAAAGAAGTAGTTCCATAAGTTAATTCAACTTTTACGTGATTCTCCTAGGTCACTCAAATATAATGATCAAAACTCATACGGAAATAAAATCCTAAAAAGTGAAACATCGAATTGTTATGATAACATGGGTTTTTCATAATTTTGGAGCTATAAACCACGAAAATATAAATTTTTCTAAAAAAAGAACAATTCAAAATTGAAAAACAAAAATATGACTCACGCACAACCACCCTCAAAAATTTTTTTTACACTCACTCACGATAACGTCAGTAATTTCAATGTCCACTCACAATTTTCTCCTCACGTGCGCTTCCCTAATTTATACCTAACCACAGTTTAACAAAATTTAGGCAACATGCAATTTCTGTTTTTAGTATTATTTTCCTGCAAATAAAAATTTGTTTGAAAAAATATATGAGATAAATTCTTTAAAATTGTACAACTTCTTTTTTCAAAATTAGGAACTACTTACAATAACGTCCTTTTATTAAGAAAAAGTATATGATTACTTCTTGAGTACAAAAAGTTATACATATAAGAGGCAATTTACACGAAGAAATTAATTGAAGGCAATTTTTGAATTCTCTTTTAAAGTTGCTTCTAAAAATCATGAACATTTACGCGAGGAGTTTTTGTATGCAATTTTTTTGACGGTTATTTTGGCAATCTTCTTTAATTGTACATTCGTTGAAATTTAATTTAAATTTAATTTTAATTTAAAATATTGAATAAAGAATTGGAACGTTTTACCCGGTCCAAATAAACAGGATCTTTGTCATTATAAAGATTCTCATTTTCCTGGTACTTTATAAGTAAAAGTTCCACTAGTTCTTTATTCCACATTATTTATTTTTTATTTTACGAAATATTTTCGATACACAACACTTTAGAAGCCGAATACGAATAAAACAAATTAACAAGAATACGAACGATAGCAAAAAGAAATGTCAAAAAATATCTTGAAAAACGAAAACCGTGCAATTTTTGCTACCCCGCTTGCTTCTCTACCCCGTTTGCCTACAAACAATAATTGCATGCAACATTGGATGCAAAAATTGCCTCGTGTAAATTGCCTCTAAGTTAATAACATTGTTATTTTCTTTTAAGTAAATAATTACTTTGTTATTGAGTTCATGCTTTCTGGTTTAAATTAAAAGAATTGATTACAATACTACTTGCTTTTTTGACTCTATCCTTGGAATGAGTTTGGTATTGCAGTTACTAAATTTGGCAATGAGATATGTAAGCAAGTGTGAGCATCACCTTCTTTTTGGAATGTGTAATTTTTTCCTGGGTAGTAATTAAATGTGCTAAAGTCCCAAAACTTATTTAACAAATTGTGAAAAGCAATCTGATCATTATAATTCAAATATTTGTATTTAAATTAGGAACAAAGTTTTACTAATATAAGGATTAACATTAAATTCTTTCAAATTTCCAAAGTAATCAAAAATCTATAATTTTTTTCTTCTTCTGCCAATTTACAACAAATAAAATTTTTTTTTACTATCATTGTTAATCAACCAAATATTATTACAAATTGATTTAATTACAAAATTAACTAGATAATTTCATTCTTAATCAACAATTTTTAAAAATTAAATAATGAATTAAAATTCTGAATCAATAGTAGAACAACTTGTAATATTTCATATAGAACAAATATGAGGGTTTAATATACAAATTTAACATTTTAAACAAACTAACATTTTTCTATTATCCTATAAGTTTAAACTTACAAATATTAATATTTGATAAATTAAACTCATACGAAAAATATATACATTTCAAAGAAAACAATCATGATAGTTTAAAACAATTTAATTTATTATATAAATTTAACATTTCAAAAATTATCCATATTAAATTAAGCTATCCCTATAATTTTTCCCTTTACTGTATTACTAAAAACATATGAAGTATCTTTAAACGAGAGTTTCCGGTTATCATTTAATGATGTTTTAAGATTCTTTTTTGTTTTCTTGAATAGCACAACAAACACTCAATTGCTTGCTGTGCCCATCTATGGAACAACAATGCATGTAACGACAAAGTTTGTAAAACAATAAAATTGTAAGTAATGATCATTCATTAAAATAACCAAATATTCTCAATATTAGTTTATATTATACAGTCTGCCCGATTCCGATTTGATTTATAATTTTGCATATTAGTATGATAATGAAACTCTAGAAGTAATGTCGTTATTATCGGTTAATAATAGTTAATAATCTCATTAGTTTTATTAGTCCTCTTAAAATTTATATTTCTCTTATTACTATGAATTTTACAATAATAAATTGTTTTTGTATAGAATATTAAAATCGTGAAGCACTACATCTTTTTTGTTTTTGGAAATGGCAATCCATTTGAAATGTAAGTTCCCAGCCAGAAAAATACGAACGGCAAAGCATTGGCCCAGTGCTTTCAACGGTGGTATGAGCGTTGGTAGAGCGTTGGATTTCTGAAGATTGTAAGGAGTATTTTTTTTTTCTTCTTTGCGGAATTTTCCACTTCTATATGCCCAACACATTTTTTCTTATTTTTGTGGCGTTTCCGGAAAATACCGAGCATATCAGAATTTTCACAAATTTTTATTTTGAATAGCGAATGACTACAAAATTTTCAAAATCAAGTTTAGAACCGGTTTAATTTATTTTTAAAATACAAATTTTGTGATATTTTGTTTTTTTTTTTGTTTCAACTATTCAAAAATTCGTACCCACCAAGATTTTCTAGAATTTTTCAAAATTTAACATTTAACAAATTTATTTTAACTAAAAATAAAGAAAAAAAAAGTAACTAGCCCGGGATTCCTAGGCCACATTAAATTGTCGTTATTTTTTTTCTCAGTGTAGTGCGAACAATAAATTATTTCGTTTTTCGAAAAAAAAAACTTTTTTTTAGTTATCTGTGGTGATAGGTATCAAATGAAAGCTCTTGGAATTCTCTATTAGTGCAATCGCGAATTTTCTGCTGGAAAGTTTAAATTTTATTTTAAAATGGAATTTTCAGAAAACCTGACCACATGATGAATTTCTATTTGCTATTTTCTTTCCACCCATTTTCGGTATTTGTATATATTTTACCAGTGTATATTGAGGAATTAAGTTAATGGATTGTGTCTTCACTAAAATTGGTTTCTAGTAAAATATTAAATTTTTAAAGTAGCCAAATTATAATATATTTAGGCCTTAGAATCTAAATAATAATTATACCTAAAAATTATATCGTAAAATTTAGTAATTCAGCCAGATAGATTAATAATTAATCTTAATATCATTAATTATATTGCGATTTATTATTTTGATGCATATGCATCATAACAGTCCCATCCCTGATAATGCTTGCTGGATTGGGTAACGCGATTATTCACTTTGTTTGCTTACTACACCGTTTATCAACATCTTTATAATTCTACCTAAATGGAACATTACGTGGACTCTGAACAAACCACGCTACTTCCTTTTTCTATTAACTGTTGAAGTGAAAAGACATAAATTTTGTAAAAACTTAAAATAAAATTTTAATCGGAAAAAACAAAGTCCATCCTATATCCTTCAGAAGTGCTAATGATACAGAACAAATTTTAAATAAATTTCATCGGTTTTGAAGGTAATTTCGTTTTAACTTCTAATTTGTTAGCAATTTTAGAAATTCCCAAATTTGTTCTTTTCTTCCTCAAAAGTTTTCTGGGCTATTGGTGCATACAAAGTCTAAGGGACTTCTGTTCCCTTTCACTAGGTGGAGAAAACTTTTCGCAGAATTTGAGAGGAGATTTGCTTTTCCTATGCTGAAGAGAAAAGCAGTAAAAAACAAAAAAAAGGCAACTAAGTGAAACATTAATATTTGACCTTTAGAAAAAGCTCATGAAATTTTCTATTTTTGTAAATCGAGGTAAAGACGTTTATCTCGGTGAATCCGCATAATCATATGCAATTTAAGGTTCTTTATCCGTTTGAACCCAGCAAAACCCAAAGAAAAATTAAAATCTACGGTAAGAGTTACAAAGAATTATTCTAGAGTTAATTCAATAACTAATTTTTGGTTATTAATCCCTACAGGAAGGGAGATATCATATTGAAGTCCCCATTTTGCTACATTTTCGTAGGCACCAATTCCGTAAGGGAGACTTCGCAGAACGCTTTTACGGCTCAGTGCATTTATTCAGCAATAACCCATATCGACCATAAAAATTGCCCAGAAAACTCAGCACTATATAAGTGTCAACGGCTAAATATCAAATCTTGTACTGAATGATAGTGAACGAGTTACCAATCGTATAAAGCAAGGCATAAAATAGATAAACGACGAAAAAAATCAAGATCAATTCAATAGTGGTGTAGGCAGAAAGAAAAGAAATTAAAAATAATTTAAATTAAGTGAATAATGATAGCTCGAAAGTATACGGTCAATAGTGTTAATAGCAAGTGATTAAAAATCTATAAATGTTAAAAAAGAAAAAAATAATGCCACAAATCACAAATTAACAAAAAACAAAAGATTTAAATTAATTATAAAAAGAATCAAAAAAAAAAAAAACCTTTGCAAGTTATAGAAGAAAGAAAAAAAAAACCCCCCCTTTGTAAAGATTAAAATTTTCAATATAATTACGTCATAATCGTTTTCAATTACAGTATTCGAATTATCGAAGAATAAATTAATAGCAAAAAGAAGAAAAAATGTAAAGGAAATATTAGTGAAAAAAAAACAAGAGTTACAATTTGTTGCATTTCTTAAATTTATATAAAAAATACAGAATCTAGCAAAGAGAAAAAAAAACCCGTAATACTTAAATTGAAGATTTTTTATATAGAAAGCCTAACAGAAAAAAAAGTACTGTCAATGTTAAAGTTAAGAATATAAATCTGGAAAATCAAAAACAGAAAAAAAAAAGAAATTACAGAGTAAAACCATATACGTTTAAGTACCAGTGGAAAAAAAAAATTACAATATCATACTAATCAAATACTAAAATTACCCAAAACTCTTAAAATAAGTTAATGCTAAAAACCGTCAATTCAGCAACCTTTATCACTACCACATACAAATGATCAACGAATAAGGCCTTCTTCGAACATCATTAAGGTTGGTAAGTCATTACACGGAAGCATATATGTATAATTCTTATCGTTATTGCATTAACATTTTTTCCTTAACAGTCTTCTATATATTTTAACATTTTTTTTATTTTATATGAACAAAAATCATTTGAAATAGGCGACAACAAAATCTTCATAACATTAAATTAAAAAACCAGAAATTATTTGAGCATACTATTAATTTAATATTAACATCCCAGGAAAAAATTACACATTCCAAAAAGAAGGTGATGCCCACACTTGCTTACAAATCTCATTGCCAAATTTAGTAACTGCAATACCAAACTCATTCCAACGATAGAGTCAAAAAAGCAAGTAGTATTGTAATCAATTCTTTAAATTTAAACTAGAAAGCATGAAATCAATAACAAAGTAATTATTTACTTAAAAGAAAATAACAATGTTATTAACTTATATGTTTAACTTTTTGTAATCAAGATTAATCATATACTTTTTCTGAATGAAAGGACGTCATTGAAAGTAGTTCCTCATTTTGAAAAAAGAAGTTATACAATTTTAAAGAATTTATCTTATATATTTTTTCAAACAAATTTTTATTTGCAGGAAAATAATACTAAAAACAGAAATTGCATGTTGCCTCAATTTTGTTAAACTGTGGTTAGGTATAAATTAGGGAAGCGCACGTGAGCAGAAAATTGTGAGTGGAAGTTGAAATTACTGACGTTACCGTGAGTGAGTGTAAAACAAATTTTCGAGGGTGATTGTGCGTGAGTCATATTTTTGTTTTTCAATTTTGAATCGTTCTTTTTTTTGAAAAATTTATATTTTCGTGGTTTATAGCTCCAAAATTATGACAAACCCATGTTATAATAACACTTCGATGTTTCACTTTTTAGGATTTTATTTCCGTATGAGTTCTGATCGTTATATTTGAGTGACTTAGGAGAATAACGTGTGAGTAAAAGTTGAATTTACTTATGGAACTATTTCTTTTTTTTAAATGTAAGTACTTCTTATTTTTTCTAGGGAACTATTTATTTTTTTTTTTGTGTAAGTGCTTCGTAGTTTTACAATGGAACTATTTCTTTATTAAAAAATGTATGTAGTTCTTAAAAATATAAAGTAAATGGTTCTTCGGTAAAAAAAATAATCAATTCTAAGGAATCAATTATTTTAGTCTCACGCCCTGTTAAAAGAATCGAGTAGGTAATCTAGTAAGGAATGCGTTCTGCCCAAAATGCTTGATTACAAACCCGCTTACCTTTTTGGAAATTTTTTGCTGGGATAGTTCGATTGTTAACATTTACTTGCTCGTCTGTTAACTTAACATTTCATATTTTTTTCTACTTTTGGATTTTCTGTTAAGAAGATCTAAAAGAGAGTTACTATTTTTTGTAGAATCAATAACTTTTTAAACATAAAACGACAAAAAAATAAATCAATAAACAAAAAACTAAATAAGACAAAAACAAAACAAAATATATAAAGAATAAATTTAATTGTTTTTTTTTTAGTTTGCCTTTTTCAAATGATGATAATGTACAGTACATTCAGTTCATATAAAACTGTAATATTCATTTAGTTCGAAAATGAAAGAATAATGAAATAAAATATTAAAATAAAAACTTATAAATTAAAAATGAAAATGAAAAATTTCCAAATTAATATTTAAAAATTAATAACAAAAATTAATAATAATTAAGTTAGGTCTACTAACAAAATTCAGTTAATCTACCATAACTCGACTGTGTTTTTTTTTCTTTTAAATTTTTTTGATATACTTTTAGTAATGGTAGTTAATAAGATTATTTTTTTCACGTTTTGTTTAGCCAATTTGAAGTTATAAAAGGCTTGTTTATATTGAAAGTTAACCCTAAAACTGGTTTAGATTTTTTTTTTAAGAAACATTATAATTGGTAATTATAACTATGATAGCTATATAAATTTATTAAAAACGATGATTTTAAGCGTAGTTATTAAATTAATATTAATGGGTTGAATAAATTTAATCATGAATTGTTAAATTAATTTACGGTGGTTTTTCTTACCAAGGTGTTGATGATGAAATAAAATAACATTATTCAAATTATCTCAGGGGATTCTAGTAGATAAATATGCGGCACTGGAATCAAAGGTATTGGGTGGGACATGAGCCGACTTCCTCTCAAATCCATCAGAGAGTCGACGATAGGATTAAGGCAATGACTGTCGATATATTTTTTTTGTTTCAATATTTAAAATCGGGGACCGGATAAAGGGGCAGTATTTTTATTTTTGACTCTGGTCCTTATGATAAAAATTTTAGTAATATATTTTAGTAATAAAAAAGGGAGTCTGTTAATTTAATTATTGTTTTGTTGAACCGAGGTTAACTGGAAAAGGACCGAACCCCCCTCTTGACTGATTAGCTAGCGTTGATATGGCTCCCGCAGTCCTACTTCCGGTTATGACTTTAGGTGAACTTAGGGTATCTGTCTTGATACTTTTAAGTTTTATGAAAAGGATATTTTCGAAAGGAATATTTACAGGATACACTACGTGTTCATTACAAGATTTAAGTGCTTTGCCAACCCCAAAATGATAACACCGGGCAGGGCTTGGCCGTTCCTTTTTTAAAACGTTGGCAAAGCTCTGGCAATGAGTGCTTCGCCAGTACCAAAATCATAATTTTAAAACGTTGGCAAAGCATTGGTAGAACAACCTATAAAGTGCTTATTTAATGATAAAATAAGTGCTTTACCAACCCCAAAATGATACCAGGCACGGCTTGGCCTTTTTTTTTTAAACGTTGGCAAAGCACTGGCAATAAGTACTTCGCCAGTACCAAAATCATAATTTTAAAACGTTGGCAAAGCATTGGTAAAACAACTAATAAAAAAAATAATAAATTAATAAAAAAACAGTGTACTTATTATAATTTTTTTATAAAATTTTGGTTTTATTATTTAAAATAATAAAATTATGTAAAAAAATAAACATACTAATTAAATTTCTGCAATCTAAATTAAAAAAAATCAATTACAAAAAGCATTTGT
This sequence comes from Delia radicum, assembly GCA_021234595.1. Classification (NCBI taxonomy): domain Eukaryota; kingdom Metazoa; phylum Arthropoda; class Insecta; order Diptera; family Anthomyiidae; genus Delia; species Delia radicum. The sequence continues at coordinate 117,097,263 of CM037851.1, forward strand.
ATTCTGACTGTGAACATGTAATTTTTCATAGAGAAAATTTATAAAAAAAAAGATTTTCTTTAAAAATTGGGTAAATTCAAATTTTTAAATTAAAAATTGTGAAATTTCCAAAAAAAAAAAATTGATTTTATGTATTTAAAATTAGAAAATTTATAACTCAAATTGATTATCCGTTTGAAATTAAAATTTTTAATTAAATTAAGAATATTATATATGAAAACGAGATTTATTTTTGTACTATATAGTCCTACTTAGTAATTCACTTAGTAAAGACTTGTATTATTTCTTATTGAATGAGTTTGGTAATTTAAACAGAAATAACAATAGGTTTCAGCTAAGTTAATTGCAAAATAACAGAATAATTTTTTTTATCAAATTATTTTGTGATATTTTGTGTACGACTTTTTTACTACAATTTTACTAAAGAAAGAAATTTGAAAACAAATGTCTTAAGTAAAATTTTAGTACAAAAACTATTCTTTGTGCTGACTATAATAGGAGACCTTAATTTTCTTAACTTCAAATAAATTGCAATTTAGTTTTGAATTTTTCCAATCTTGTAATTTTAAATTTTATAAAGGTATAAGAAAAGTTTTTAAATACGCTAAATTAGCAATTTTTCTACAAGTATCCTTTAAGCAAAAATGGTGCTGACTTTTTTTTAGTGTATGAATTTGATTTGATTACCATATGCTTATGGTTAGTTGATTTTTAATTCATTTAAGATTTGAAAAAAAGAAAAAAAAATAAGTTTTAAAGTATGTAAAATAAATTTAAAAAATACTATTCATTTGTTATTTTTATTAAACCCTGCTAACTTATTTAAAACCAAGTACATGCGTTGGGAAAGCGTTGTGGACAAGCACTGTGCCACTGTTTTTATTATGTTAACGGTTGTAAATTTTGTAAAAAAGTACTGGCAATGCACTTTTTGACAATGTTGGGAAATCTTTCTAAGCCAGTGCTGTGCCAGTGCTTTTTTATTTTTACGGTTGTAAATTTTGTAAATCAAGTACTGGCACAGCACTTTGAACAAACGTTGGTAGAGCGTTCTAAGCTAGGGCTGTGCCAGAGCTTTTATTAATTTTACTGTTGTAAATTTTGTTAATTAAGTACTGGCAAAGCACTTTTGAATAGCATTGGCAGAGCGTTGTAAATCAGTGCTTTGCCAGGACTTTATTTGTTGGACCATTGGCAAACAGTGCTCTACCAGTGCTTGATTTTTCGGACCATTGGCAATTTTTTGTAATCCATTATTAACTCTTTATTTATAGATGGATTTGAAATACCAAAATTTTAATAATGAGCAAGAGAAGACCGACGCAGGTCTATCCTCAACTAGCCAAGAGGTTTTATGCCTAAAGAGCAGTGAGGGTGCAATTAAAACGGTCGGACAAGCAAAGGACATATTCTGTCCTAACCTTGCCGAGCCTATGGATGTTGGTAATGTGTCTGAGGACCACTCGGGTGCCACCTATAGACGCAGATATAAAACACGCTTAAAATGATGGCTGCCCGAAAAGGTAAGACATCAAATCATCTAAGGTGCTTACAGGTGAACCTTCACCATGCCAAAGCGGCATCGGACATCGCCAACAGAAGGTTCACCACTGATGCCCTGGATGTTGTATTCATCCAGAAACCATGGGTGCACGACGGAGCCATCAAGGGGCTTAGCGCTAATCAAGGTAGGCTGATTTACGATTATCAGCATAGCCCAGAGCGGCCATCCTTGTTAGAAACAATATAACATTTCTTCCAATTTCAGAATTCGTTTTGGGAGACTTGGTTGCGATTTGGGCAAAGGTGCCCTCCTTATCTGGGGAACATGAAGTAGTACTGGCCTCCGCGTATCTACCTGGCGACACCAACACGTTACCAACAGCTGAGGTCTCGGCTTTGGTGGAATATTGCCGAATGAGGAACCTTAGTTGGATCCTCTGTAGTGACGCCAACGCACATCACACGATATGGGGAAGTACCAACATAAATAAACGTGGTGAGTACCTACTTGAATTTATATGTAGTAACAATATAAACGTAGTGAATAGGGGTGACGAACCGACTTTCAAGAATTCTATTAGGACAGAGGTCTTGGATCTCACTCTTACTAGTTGTGATATGACATTTTCCATCTCAAACTGGCATGTATCCAATGAACTGTCAATGTCGGACCATCAATATCTGGTAGTTGATGTTGTTAGTGCATTGGACTCATGCCAGGTTTATCGTAATCCCAGACGCACGAACTGGGAGGATTTCCGATACAATTTGGAACGAGATGCAGATGTCTCTAAAGGGCTCATACTGAGCACAAGAGAGATCGATCATGCGGCATCCGATATGCAATCGAATCTAACATATGCTTTCTTTTTGAGCTGCCCCCAAAAGAACAGGAAGACGAAGAGGGACGTTCCATGGTGGAATGATGGTCTGGAGAAGCTTAAAAAGGAAGCCAGAAGACTGTTCAACAGGGCAAAGGAAACAGGTGACTGGATCACCTATAGGGCCGCACTCACTAAGTATAATAGAGAACTACGCAGATCCAAAAGGACCACGTGGAGCAACTACTGTGAGAAGATCTCTGATCTTCCAGAGGCGGTGCGACTACAAAAGGCCCTGTCACAGGATCATACAAATGGTCTCTGCACTCTTGGGAGGCCGGATGGCTCATACACGGAATCTCCCACTGAAACTTGTAAACTGTTGCTCGATACTCACTTCCCGGGATGCGTTGTCAACTGCGGGTCCGCTGTGATTCAGAGAATCCCGAACCTGACAGGTAGGTACGTACGTCTGGCGGGTGCCATCTTTCAGGAGAACCGGGTAAAGTGGGCGATAGATGAATTTTCTTTATTTAAATCTCCGGGTCCAGATGGGATCTATCCTTGTCTCTTACAGAGAGGGATGGACTTAATTGTCCCACAACTGGTTAGGATATTTAGATTGAGTCTATTATTCGGCATGTACCGAGACCCTGGAGGGAGGTTAGAGTGGTCTTTATACCGAAGGCGGGGAAAAAGTCTGAGCAGCTACCTAAGTCCTTCAGATCAATTAGCCTGAGCTCGTTTCTCCTCAAGACAATCGAGAAAGTCTTGGATCAGTATATTAGGGACACTTACCTCAGACGAAAGCCGATACATGAGCTACAGTTCGCTTATCAATGGGGTAAGTCTACCGAAACTGCTATCCATCATGTTGTCACGACAATAGAACGGGCACTGGGGGCAAAGAACATTGCCCTTTGTGCATTTATTGTTATACAGGGCGCTTTTGACAACACGTCCTACGATGCGATTAGGGTATCCATGGCTAGGAAGAGCATTCCTCCAATCATAATTAATTGGACATTGGAGACGCTTCGCTCTAGGATAGTCACGTTCGGAATAGGGACTACTTGTTGGACCGTGAATGCGACCAGAGGGTGTCCTCAGGGTGGCGTTTTGTCGCCATTACTATTTACACTGGTCATTGATGAATTACTCGAGGGTGTGAACGACTTGGGTTTCAGAACCTATGGATACGTCGATGATCTTGTCATTTCCGTTGTGGGCTGGGATGACAGGACCATCTCCGAGCGTATGCAACAGGCTCTGAACTTCACTCTTTCGTGGTGCCGGGAAAAGGGGTTGTCTGTCAATCCGTCGAAGACAATCCTGGTACTATTCACGAGAAGGAGAAAACTTAACCTGTCTAGGCCGGTCGTTGGGGGTGTGACGGTTGGCTTCTCTAGCAGTGTTAAGTATCTTGGAGTGACTCTTGATAGTTCCCTTACCTGGAACGAACATTTTGACCACGTCTCCCAGAAGGCCACCAGGGCATATTGTGCCTGCCAGAGGCTTTTCGGGAGAACATGGGGCCTAAGGCCACAAATGGTCTACTGGTCATTTAATACTATTGTTAAACCGATGATCACCTATGCTGCCCTTGCATGGTGGCCAAAAGTTGAGCAGAGTAAGGCAAGGGATGCTCTTAAGAGAATCTACCGTCTTGCGTGTGTTGGCATTACAGGGGCCGGCGGAACTTGCCCGACAGATGCCTTGGGGGTTATGCTGGGGATCCCGCCATTGCATATTTCTGTAATGGAGGTTGCCAGTATGGGTTCCTCTAGACTTAGTGAATTTAGTGGCATGAGGGGGGGCGACCTAAGGGGTCACATGAGGATCGCGCGCATCTTAATAGATGACCCGATTTCTAAGGTTGCGGACAGAGTGTCACCGGAGTGGATCTTTGATAGATATTTTGATGTGTTGTTCTTTGACAGAGACATGTTTACCAATCAATCCTGGGAACCGGAAGATGGTTCTCAGTTGTGGTTCACTGATGGCTCTAAACAGTCGAATGGGAACACGGGTGCGGGCGTCTTTGGACCAGGCTTCCAGGCTACCTATGGGAAAATATCCGCCCATTTTTTAGGCGGAGATTCGGGCCATCTGTGTATGTGCAGAGGAATGCCTGCGAAGGGGAACGCTCAGATCTCGAATCTTCATTCTTTCTGATAGTCAGGCTGCACTGAGGGCCTTAATGGCTTATAAGGTGTCGTCTGGGTTGGTCATGGAATGCATTCAGACTCTCAATAGGATCGGTAGGGGTAACTCACTAACCTTGGGGTGGATTCCTGGTCATGAGGGCAACGAGAGGGCAGATTGTCTTGCCAACCGCGGGGCCCGAAGGCCCTTTATTGGTATTGAACCATTCTGTGGAATACCTGCGGGGTATGTTAGGGAAAGGCTCAGGGCATGGAGAGAGTCTGAATTCTCTGGTTACTGGAAAAACTCTCCTGGTCAGCGCCAGGCGAAGAGATTGATTTCTTTTTCCAGTAGGGGGTCGAGGCGACTCTTGTCGCTTGAAAGGGGGGGTTGAGGACCCTGGCGTCGTACTCAACTGTAACACTGTAATCTCAGATACCATCTGCACAGGAAGGGTCAATCGGACACTGATATGTGTAGGTTTTGTGAGATGGTGTCTGAGACCTCGGAGCATGTTCTCTGCGAATTTCCCAGGCTTTGTGATGGGAGACTTAGGTTTCTAGGTGATCGCTTCATTTCGCCTTCCGACATCGCGAACATTTTGCCTAATAGGATAATTGGCTTTATAGGTAGCTTGAATCTGTAGGTAACTTTAGGCAGCACAAAAGACCTACATTGGTCGCGGTGCATAGTGCCTTCTGATCTAATGTAAGTTACTTTAACAACACTCATGTCTATTTAAAAAGGACAGTTTTAGAATAAGCGTAAATTTACTGTCTAGGCATCTTACATATGGTCAGTTGGGTGGGAGAATTGTACCCCTAAATGGCACTACATCTTGCCATCGATAATTTTCATTCTATCTTCTTTAGATCTTCTTATATTTATACCTACTCTGTGGTACTTACTGGCATGAATAGTAGGTTATGTGTAAGGCGTTATGAAGTCAGGGTTAAGAACTAAAGTCTACCAGATATAGAGCTGGCTAGGAAATCGTATTTCATGCCACTTGACCTTAATTTTCAAACTTGGGTTAGTTTTGAGATTATGTGAAATTTTGAACAATTTTTATTACTCTTGAATGCATCCAATGCTTTACATATTGGCGCCCAACGACAAAAAAAAGATTTATTTTTAGATACGAAAGAATGATTGTTATCACTGTGGTTATAAAAAAAAACTGTTGCTAGTTTTATACTTGTACGGTACCATCAAATACTAATTTCTGAGGGTTGTCCTATTAGTTCGGACATTGTTAAATCTGAAGGTATTTGTAACTCTTAGTGATTTTTGTATTTCAATTACTATAACCACTCTTCCAATTAGCCATTGTAGTGGTTCTGTTAGTCCGAGTTCTAGAATATTAATTGGTTCTTTTTCTTTGTTGCTACGGATCCGAACATTGGCGGTTTGTCAAATATGTTAAACAAGTCCATTGTAGATTTTTTTTGTTAAATCTGAAATGTTGTAGTTTTCATATTTGCCTCACATATATTTTTAAAGTTAATTGAAAATTAACTGCAACGAAAAGGCTCTAACTTTTCTAAAACTTCGGGTTCTGATGAGATCTTTAGCCAGATCGAAATACTAGTATCAATCTAGCTAATATGTTTGATTTGCTTTATTTTTGGACATATACGGAGGTTGAAAGCTCGTTATAAATTGAAAATAACATAAAAATAATCTCGATGTATATAAAAACAAAAAACTAATATAACTGTAAAAAATATTACTTGAGCAAGAGTACAAACTAAATTTTTTGTATATAAATAGAACATTTTTGGTCTTCAGAGTTTAGTAACGTCATGATGCTTGTTAGGAAAAGACCCAACCACGTGCTTGATTACTAAGAAGACAAGAATGGAGCAAAATTGATTATTAATAGGTTTTTTGTTAAAGTTCTGTCTATTATGGAGGCTCTAACTTTTCTAAAACTTCGGGTTGTGATGAGATCTTTAGCCATCGAAATACTAGTATCAACCTAGCTAATATGTTTGATTTGCTTTATTTTTGAAAATATACGGAGGCTGAAAGCTCGTTATAAATTGAAAATAATATAAAAATAATGTCGATGTATATAAAAACAAAAAACTAATATAACTGTAAAAAACGAGATCCGTTATTAAGTTTTTTTTAAGGCAGATTACGCTGCTCGTTTTCGTTGTTTTGTGATGTCGTTTTGATATGGTTTGTCATTCCCATAAATTTAAATGAAATTAAATTTTTATATCTATATTATACATTTGTTTAAAGTTTCCATTGCTTGGATATACTTTTCCGATTTTTAATCTGATTTAGAAAATAAAAAAGAATATTTTAACTTTACACATACTCGAAATAGATTCTACTTTGTATTAATATCAAAGTTGCTTTGATACTCATTTCAATTTTCTTTTGCGATTGACGTTATGAATACTAGGAGCTCTAGTCGAGATATGGATTCTACAAATTCGACTAAGGGAAATAGTTTTACGGATACATCGATTACTTTAAATTCAGAGAATTCTACTTCTGCTACTCTAGGTGCCATTTCAAGGAAATCCTCACATAACTCTCGAGATTTGGTAGGGGAAGCATTCTTAAGAAAAGCTCTGTAACTCGTGGTCGTGGTGGTCGTTATTCAGCTTCGCAGAATAATATTTCTATTAAATTAAAGAATTCTATTGAAACGCCTAGTAAGCCACTGGTAGCACATTCTCCTGTTAATAAAAATACAGGAAAATCTCTTCAGAATCTAGGGACTCTGGGTATCGCAGGAAGACCGAAAGTATTATATTCTCCGATTAACGGAAATTCGGTAACTGCACAGAGCATTCGGGATCAGAGCTTAAATAACATTTCTAATGAATTAAGGGATACTGATGAAATTTTCAGTTTACCATTAGATACACATTTTCCTGTTCTAAATAATACTGGAGCAGCTGCGCATTATAACTAAAATCAGATGCTTTTTGGATGATCATAAGGATCACAGGGATTCGGACAGATTTATACCACAGATCCTTTCAATATTACGTAGGGATTACTACTTACCGACCAAATGTTCCCCTTATTACGCAACATTTGGTCAGAATATGGTTCAGCATGGTGGCGTTTATAAGATTTTAGAAAGGCTCGGTTGTATGAATGGTGAGGACGTTATTATTTCGGAAAATATGGATAAATTGAGCAAAATTAGGGAGAAACTTCGGGGTAATTTGGACATAGCACATGCACTTATAATCTCAGAACTAGACCTATACAATTTGAAAAGGGCCAAATAGTTTTCAGAAAAAATCATATATTGAGTAACACCTCCAAGGCAATAAATAGGAAATTTTTACCGAAATTTATTAAATGTAGAATTCGAAATAGAATTGGTAGCAACTTGTACGACATTGAGGATCTAAAGGGTAAATAATTAGGCAGATATCAGACGTCTGATATAAGATCATAATTTTGCCCGGCTTTTGTGGATCGTGCCACACGTTAGCGCTTTTGGATGAATAAAAATTGTTCAAGTTCGGGACTTTATCCTTGCGGTGTCATGCTTAAAGTTTTAAAACAGTTTTGTTTATTGGTTTTAAGCTGATTTGGCGAAAAGAGTATTATTTGATTGTTTAAAATTTTTTTTTTGCCAGAACAAAACAAAAATAAACAAACTGTTGTTTAACGATTATGCATAAATATTTCTCATGAAGGTTAAATGGTGATAAAGTGTATTATAACGATTTGGATACTATTCCTCAGAATTGGGAAATAATTATGAATCAGGACATTAATATATATTTGAATGAAGAAAAAAATCTTGCCTGTTCGTATTTCGATGTAACATCTAAAGAACAAAGCAGGTTTGTTACGATTTTATTCTTGTGGATAAAATGACTGAAAGTAAGACAATGTAGTTTTATCGCAAATTCCCAATCACCCTAAATCAGTGATCGGCACTCATAGCACTCAGGAACCGAACACAATCGGCTATTTACACGTACACAACACGAATATCAACAAAACTCACAGCTAAGAGCACAAGAAATACTATTATTTCTTTTAGTCGTATGTTCGCTATCAACCAAGTAGGTCTATGCCGCTTTGTTGAAGAAATAAAGTACACTCTTAAAATTTTAGAGAATTGAAATTATTGAATTGAATTTATTTTTTTTATTTATTTATTCATTCATTTATTTTGTTAACAAAAATAATGTTTATTAATAATCATAATCCTTACAAGGCAATATAGCAACCAAATAAAACTATGGTGATATCTAATGGAATACTTTTTAAGAACAAATAATTTAAGTACACAAAATGAAATATGTTTTTTATGATTAATATTTGTAATTTTTATTTTGAACTAATTTTACTTTTATTTTAATAGAGAAAAAAAGAACATGAATTATTTTAATTTTTTTAATTCAATGAATACAAATATCGACTTATCGATAATTTATTTCATTACTTATTAATTTTTTCTAATTATTTATTTATTCATTTATTCAATATATTTTGTATAGGAAGAGTAATTCATTCATTCATTTATTTATTCAATCATTCATTCATTTATTCATTCATTCATTCAATCAGTCTAAATATTAATAAACAATTTTTCTAAATCGGATGAGAAGTTTCGGAGATTACCTCCTACAAACAATAATAGTATTACCTCTTTCTAATATTAGTATAGATTAGTAAAGAAAAAAAAACTTATTTCTTAAAGTGTACAACACCAATACATTCATATTCTCTCTTTCTGCCGACCACTGCCCTAAATTCAATTTTATTGTGTAACGAAAACCCTACATGGGAGTATATAATTTTTTATATCTTGCGACATTTAATATTTTCCCACGCTCTGCGGTATGTAGTCTTAAATCTCTCAACTGTAAATCTCACTCTTATTAATTTTTTTTTTGTAAGTGCGTATTGATTTAGATATCAATTAGTTGTAAGCGTAAAAGAGATCACTTGTTTTTTTCTTTAATCCCGCTTATTTCCGATTTTTTTTATACATATTGGAATATGTTATAGTCAATGTATATGTGAATAATTTGTCATCTTAGGCATCACGCAATATTCTTTAAACTCCGCATGGTCATAAGTGAATTTAAAGTGGTCAAGTAAAGTTGAATATCGCACTTTAACCTTTCAATAAGAATAACATAATTACCGGTGCTGTACTTTTTTCTAAGTTCATAGTGTTTTTTTATATTTGAACAATTCTTTTTCTAAGAGGAAATTATAATAATTATTAATTATAATTAAAAGCATTTATGAATTTGCGACTAATATTTGGGAATGCTCGGATATTAACGTAAACCTTTTTTCCTAGGAAAGTCGAAGTTCATTTTGAGACCCTGGTTTTACCCACAACTTAATTGTTCCTAATTCGTCACCAAATTTCTTTGGAACAAATAACCTAGAAGCGGTTATAGAAAGACGAAAGTTACATTAATACGCCAATACTCTTGGCAACGTGTTTGGTCAATCAACGTGATTAGTCACGCAACGTTTAGTCACTCAACTTGTTTGCCACGCAGAGTGCTTGATCACTTAACTTGATTTGCCACACAACGTGTTTGGTCACGTAACATTACTTGGCAATAGAGTTTTAAATATAAAAGAAATTTACGCAAGGAACGTTCAATTACTGAAGTGTCTCAATTTGTCTCTGAACGTGTTTTGTAATTCCACGTGGCTCATTAACTTGCCAAAAGGTAGTCACGTAACATAATTGATTTCGTTGGCTATGAAACAGACTCACTTCTATTCTACGCAACCCGGAATTACCCAACATTTTTTTTTTACAAAAATATTCGATGTACTGTATTAAATACGGGTTTGGAATCCCCAAATTAAGTATTGGACATGCTTTTTTTTTAATTATATTTTCATATTTTCTAACTATACGGTTATTTAAGGTTATTTGTTGCAAGCCATAATTATCTATTTAACTTTCTTTCCTTAACTAATAATTTTGACATTACTAAAAATAATCCAAATCATTATAATTCAAATATTTGTATTTAAATTAGGAACAAAGTTTTACTAATATAAGGATTAACATTAAATTCTTTCAAATTTCCAAAGTAATCAAAAATCTATAATTTTTTTTCTTCTTCTGCCAATTTACAACAAATTAAATTTTTTTTTACTATCATTGTTATGCCCGTAATTTCAAGCAATAGATACCTACCGGTGCTTAGATACCTACCGTGTACACGAACAAAATCGGGTAGGTATCTAAGCAACGGTAGGTATCTATTGCTTGAAATTACGGGCATTAATCAACCAAATATTATTACAAATTGATTTAATTACAAAATTAACTAGATAATTTCATTCTTAATCAACAATTTTTAAAAATTACATAATGAATTAAAATTCTGAATTAATAGTAGAACAACTTGTACTATTTCATATAGAACAAATATGAGGGTTTAATATACAAATTTAACATTTTAAACAAACTAACATTTTTCTATTATCCTATAAGTTTAAACTTACAAATATTAATATTTTATAAATTAAACTCATACCAAAACTATCTACATTTCAAAGAAAACAATCATTATAGTTTAAAACAATTTAATTTATAAGTTTAACATTTCAAAAATTAACCATATTAAATTAAGCTATCCCTATAATTTTTCCCTTTACTGTATTACTAAAAACATATGAAGTATCTTTAAACGAGAGTTTACGGTTATCATTTAATGATGAAAATGAGAAATTTTCTGGTGTGAACAGACGTGTTAAAATAAGATCCTGCTAAAAAGTTATTTTTTGTTGAGAAAAACACTATAAAAAACCATTAAAACTGTGGCATCACCTAAAGTTATAAAAAAGACGGTTATTGTTATTGAAAGTGAATAAATAAACTAAATATTTGCTTAAATACAAGATAAATTAATTTCTAAATAAAATCAAGAAAAAACTAAAAACATAAAAGAAAACAAATAAAAAATAAAATGCAATAATTACGCTCATTTATATTATGTTGCTAAATAAACAAATACCAGCTCTGTAAACATTTTTGTATGATCCTATGGAAAGTGAGCTTTAGTTACAACATAAGCTTTGTGTCAACTAATCGTGGATAAAAACTGAGCTTTTTGTGTGTATTGTAAGTACGATCATATACATATTGTAGTGTGGACACAAGCCCAGACAAAACTTTTTGCGTTCATCTACACATGCATTTATGATTAGAAAAAGAGCAGAGTCGCCGTCAAATATGGGAGTAGAAAGTGAAACAGTGGGGGGAATGAATGTAATCGATCTTAAGTCTCTAATACAAGGGTCTGTTGCTGAAACTATGGATGAAAAACTTAAAACACTATCCACAAAAGAAGATTTTGAACAAATAAATGTAAAGGTGGACGGAGTGTCCGAAAAATTGAACGCTCTTTCAACTGAGAACCAAATGCTAAAGGATCAAATAGAAATGTAAGAAGAAGCTAAAAGTATTACGGAACATAGACTAAGATCTCTTGAAGATGCTATTAAAAGAAATAATATTATAATAAGGGGTATGGATTGCCAACAATCAGCTTACAAAGCAGTACAAAAACTTTTGAAAGATAAGCTTAAAATTAAATCGGATATTGATATTGTATCCACTAAGAAGATTTATGCAAACGAGAAGATGATGACGGTTAAAGCGGAATTGAAAAATGAAAAAATGGTGTCGGATGTAATGACGCACACTAAAAATCCTACTGGTTCTTCTATATTCATAGAGCTTGATTTAAATAGTGAACGTTTACAAACTAAAAAGATCATGCTTAAACTGAAAAATGAAATTCTCGAAATTAATAAAAACAAAAGAATACTGGTTCGAAACGGCAGAATTATAGTGGGCGATAAATGGTTGAACCGGAACAAAGAGAAAATGTTGTTATGCGATAAGGAGGGTGTTAAAAAAGTTCTCAAAGAAATGTATGGCGAGGAAGCGGCAAAAATAGATATAAGTTATAAAAGCTTACTAACAAAAATTAATTCAAAAAACTAAAACCTGCTAATACTAATAATAATATAAATATAGATCAAAGCATTGATAGTGTTGAAGCTAATATTGAACAAAAAAACATAAAGATACTTTCATATAATATAAACGGTTTAGCAAATAAAACGTTATTTAACGATTTTTTCAAATATGTGAACTCTTTTGATATAGTTATTTTATTGGAAACGCACGTTATTGAAGAAAAAATTGAGATTTTTAAAAAATATTTTGTTAATTCGAATACTTTTTGGAAACCAGCAATTAAAACAAGTAATTTTGGTAGAGCAAGTGGAGGTGCCATGTATGGCATAAATAGAAAACTTAATTCGGAGCAAATAAAATGTACATTTAATAACCATAAAGGAATTGCCTCAATAAATATCAACGTTAATAATATGTTGATCCCAATTTTCCCCCTATATATAAGAGGGGCAGATTGGGATTCAGATTTTAGTTTGGTGGAAAAATATTTTCTGGAAAACAACCCTGCAAATGCAGTAGTTGTTGGGGATTTAAACGCACGAATAGGCTGTTTACAAGCTGAAATAAGTGAGTGGTTTATAAATTCTTTCCATGCCAACACGGGTTTACGTCAATCAAAAGATGGTGAAACTAATACAAAAGGAAAAAGGGTGATAGAGTTCTGTGAAGACTATGGTTTATTAGTTTTGAACGGTGCAACTAAAGGTGATGAGTCTGGAAATTATACGTTTTTAGGCGGAAATGGCGATTCTACAATAGATATATGTGCAGTTTCACAAGAACTACTAAGCCAGGTGGTATGTGTTATGGTTGATGAACAAATATGGTCAGATCATATGCCGATATGTATTGATTTTAAGGTGATAATTAGAAATTCAAATAAAATTCAGAAACTATTACCGAAGTTATATTGGAATGAAAACTTTAAAGGCAAATACAACCAAAATGTGCTAAACAATCTTAGATTGCTAAAGGAACAAAAGGATTTTATAGAAATAGAAGACATACCAAATATTATATCTAAATCATCAAATCAAAAGCAATCACGCAATAATTGTTTAGAAGCTAAGAATAAATGGTTTAATTGGAACTGCCACAAAGCTAGAAATCAGTCTTTTGATCTTTTAAAAGAATACAAAGCCAATAGGAATGCAGTATCAAAAAAGAAATATCTAAGAAATAATAATAATATCTAAAGGCAAATGAAAATACAAAATCGTTTGTAAAAAAAGCAGATAAATATTATAAAGAAATAGAAATGAAACTTAATCAAGTATATGATAGTAAGTCATGGTGGAAAATTGCCAACGAGATCAGAAATAAACCTTGCCCGGATCTGCCCAATATATCTTCGCCAAATTTTAAATTGTATTTTATGACATTATTGAATCCTTTACAAATTTCAAACGACATACATTATGCACCTTTGTACCAGGAAGACCAATTTTTAGATCGATCAAAATATTACAACGATGGAAATTTATAAAGTACTATCAAAGGCTAAATCAGGAAAGGCACCAGGGGAAGATAGAATTCCATACGAATTTATCAAAAATGTCCCACATGAATTAATAGTTGAGCTTAGTAATATATATAATACTATATTCAATAGCGGTAAAGTAGATGAATCATTTGTCACCGATATATAAAAAGGGTGATGTCCAGCTGCCTAGTAATTATAGAGGAATATCCTTTATGAATTGCATTGCAAAGGTGTTAATGGGTGTTATTTCAGAAAGGCTATATAAATGGGTATATCAGCATAACGTTTTGACGGAATATCAAGCTGGGTTCGGAGAAAATTATTCTACAGTAGATAACATCTATAATTTAACGACAATTGTGCATTTAAAGTTCAATGAAAAAAGAAAGGTATATGCCTTTTTTGTCGACTTTAAAGCGCACAGTGGGATAAATCACAAAATTTGTGGAAATAATTCGTCTATCTGTTAACTTGTGGTCCGATTGCAATGAAATTTGGAACATGCATAAAAGACATAAAATGGAGTTTAAGTTTTGATTTTGAACCTTCCAGACCCTTTGGGGCGGCAAAATGGCTGCCCAAAGTTGGGTACTTTTTTCATAAAAAGGTTTTGAGTGTTTGCCTCCAATAGTTTCCGAGATATTCCGATTTGAAAATGTGAAATTCCAAATTTTGTCCGACTCAGGTCCAAAGTTTTTCGAATATCGGGAGAAAAATGGGACCAATTTTCGTTTTAAAATAACGGTTATTTAGCCAATAAAATTCTTAATTGAATAAAAAAAAATTAGTTCAATATCTTGTTTCAGTCAAAAATTACATTAGTTCAAAGTAGAAATTAAAAAAAAAAGTAAATTTTGGCGATATTTTCCCCAAAAAGCACACAAACTTCTTATCGCTCCAGACAAATATTTTTCTTCTGAACATATAAAGTATGTATACTTTTCTGGAAGGTCTTTTTATATAAATGCGAGTTGTGGTAAAAAAATTTGATTTGTAAATACTTCCCCCCCCCCCCCCCCCCATCAGCTTCCAAAGTTATTTTTGAGGTAAATATCAATTTTAACTCACAGTTAAAATTTGTGCACGCCTCCAATTGGGTAGTGGAAACCGGTTTTAGATACTCCAACAGATACCTAATGTTGTGTGTAAGTCATTTCCAATCCCCGCTTTAAATGACGACATGGCAGCAAAAAACGAAAAAAATCCCATTTTTGGAATTTTTTTTTTATTTTTAGGAATTGTGGGATTGTTTTCAGAAAATCATAAATTCTGACATTTGTTTCGATTTGTTGACCTTAAAGTCTAGTTAAATCCAAAAAATCATTGGATTATGTCTATTAATAAATATTTTATAGTCTATTAATAAATATTTAATAGTGAAAATTTTCATTTAAACAAAAACTGAAATTTTTACCTTCATATTTGGCAATCTACAGGTAATTTTCTTTTCAACGATACCAAACACTGGTATGTTATGTTCATAACTCCTAAACAGAAAATCTTCAAAAGTTAACCCTTATTCATATATTTCTTCTAATGTGTCCTCGTATTCACATCTTACATAATTGGGACAGGTAAAAAGGGTGTTATGATGTTCTTCATTAATGATATTAAAGGTTTTGTGGGCCCACCCAAAGATACGTGTTTTATGATTGCTATTTTAAATATACCCTCTCTTTTTATATTTTATGGGCCTTAGTATTTGAAGACCCAGTTACCTGGGTTATGATAGCTAATATTTGTACCGAATATTTGTATATAAATATGTATAGGTTCAGTTTTAAGTTAATAAAAAACTCGTCAATCATGGTAATAACAGTAAATCATGAAGCATTGTGCTTAACTTTGTGGGACAACTCAAAACTACAGAGATTTGAAAAGGTTAACGTTGTAGTTGCATCAATTGAATCTTCACATCACACTAAATTGGACACTGCAGAAATATCTAAAATTGACAATTTTATTAAATTATTTGATAAAAAAAATGCAGTCCGTTTCCGGCTCTATTCTGAAATTTAAAACAAAATATTATAAGTGGATGAATGATAGCCTGGAGATAAATTTTTCTGCTGTTGGTGCACCCTGTAAGCCTTATAATGATTTGTGTGCAAAATCTAAAAAAAAGAACATCGATTACTCTTTCTACGCATTCAAATACAGAAGTTTCTGACACGTTTAAGGAAATGTTAAAAAAAGAAAATCGCCCTAAAGAGGCGTTGCAAATCGCAGATGTTCTTCCAACTGCATCACCAAAACGGCTTAAAAGGATTGTTAAAAGCATCCCCACCCCTTCATCGGATACAGATTTTACAGAAGAAGAAGCTATTGCTCTTATGTTTTAATTAGGGCTAAGCAAAAATAAATATCTTATTTTGAGAAAGGCTTTGATTGATAAAGGACACAAAATTCTGCCCTCATATAACGCAATAAAGGATAAGAAGGATAGTATCCTATTGCTGTTAATGAACATGAAGCTTGCATTGAATTGTCTACTCTGCTCAAAAACACAGCATCTAGGATTGTTTCTGACTTTTCTAGAGATCAGCTGGAAAGAGTCAATAATTGCGATGTTCTACTAATGTGCAAGTGGGATGTGATGGCTTATCAGCCCTTCCTGAATACAAACATGCTTCCGAAGGCCAGAACAAATCAGAATATAAGAGCGTATTCATGTCATCGTTAGTTCCATTAAGAATTCGTTCATATTCTACTACTGATCCTTCAACAAGTAATGCTTTCGATGATGTATGGATCAATTCAGCACCTGGATCCAAAGCTTTTTGCAGACCCATTGGTTTCGAGTATATAAAAGAGTCAAATTCTACTACTAATAATTTGGTGGATTATATAGAAGGAGAAAAATGTACTTTGGAGCCAATTTGTATTGAGATTGGTGATTACAAGTTTAATATATCTTTTAATTTAAGCCTTACAATGATCGATGGAAAGGTTTGCAATGCCATAACAGACACGCTCTCAACTTGGGAATGCACTATATGCATTGAAAAGAAATCACAGTTTTCAAATGTTTCCAAAGAAAGGACTATTAATAAAAAAGTGTTGGGTTTTGGCATATTTTCAGTTTTTGCTTAAATGAAAATTTTCACTATTCAATAAAATATTTATTAATAGACATAATCCAATGATTTTTTGGATTTAACTAGACTTTAAGGTCAACAAATCGAAACAAATTTCAGAAATTATGATTTTCTGAAAACAATCCCACAATTCCTACAAATAAAAAAATTTCCAAAAATGGGATTTTTTCGTTTTTTGCTGCCATGTCGTCATTTAAAGCGGGGATTGGAAATGACTTACACACTACATTAGGTATCTGTTGGAGTATCTAAAACCGGTTTCCACTACCCAATTGGAGGCGTGCGCAAATTTTAACTGTGAGTTAAAGTTGATATTTACCTCAAAAATATGGCAACTTTGGAAGCGGATGGGGGAAAAAGTATTTACAAATCAAAATTTTTTTTACCACAACTCGCATTTATATAAAAAGACCTTCCAGAAAAGTATACATACTTTATATATTCAGAAGAAAAATATTTGTCTGGAGCGATAAGAAGTTTGGTGCTTTTTGGGGTAAATATCTCCAAAATTTAATTTTTGTTTTAATTTCTACTTTAAACTAATGTAATTTTTGACTGAAACAAGATATTGAACTAATTTTTTTTATTCAATCAAGAATTTTATTGGCTAAATAACCGTTATTTTAAAACGAAAATTGGTCCCAATTTTCTCCCGATATTCGAAAAACTTTGGACCTGAGTCGGACAAAATTTGGAATTTCACATGTAAGCATGTTTTTTGTTCATCTTCACAAGAAAATTACTAATATGTTAATTTTTTGAAAATCGGATGAGAAACAAAAAAATGGCAAACACTCAAAATTTTTTATGAAAAAAGTACCCAACTTTGGGCAGCCATTTTGCCGCCCCAAAGGGTCTGGAAGGTTCAAAATCAAAACTTAAACTCCATTATCGTTCGCTATGCGGACGATATTGTGAAATAGTTAATGAATACTGCTATCTTGGAACGATATTATCTCCAAAGTGTGTATTTACAAAACACGTGGAGAAAAGGACATCTTCAGCAAAAAATTGCATCAATAGCACATGAAGCAACTTCCTTAGTAAAAACGAAATTTCTTTCGGAGCTAAAATTCGTCTATTTAAAGCTGTTTGTCGCTCGATACAATCGTATGGTGTGCAGATATGGGGTCACTCGCATTTTGAAGAGGTAGATGACCTACAAAGATTCTTTTTAAAACGAATTCTTAAGTTACCTAAATTTACACCTAATTATGCTCTATTGCTTGAGTCGGGAATGGAAGACGCTCATTTATTTACACTTGACCTACATATGAGATATATTACACAAACGCTATTTCAGTACACGGAAGTTCGGCTTCCTCATCAACTTAGTTTATTGGCATTAATGCATAAAGTTTCTTGGGCGAAAAATTTAAATGCTTTAGGTCAAGATAGTAACATTGAACTATCACCAAATCTATCGACGGCGGAATGGAATGAAAAACTTATAATACTAAAGAACTACATAAAAATAAAAAATCACCAAAACCGTTTAAACAGACTTAGCCAATCCGAATCGTTTTATAAAAACCTAACGCCAACAGTTGCTCACTTTTATTTTAATGATGAAAATAATCAGTCGAATATTATGTGGATATTCAAAGCACGTTGCGGTCTTATAGACTTAAATGGATCCACGACGTTCATTGTGTAATATAGGAGAAAAGGAGAATATCCAACATTTTATTGGAATATGCCCAATAGCGCGTCCCGAATTTGGCTTTTTTTCGAATTTGAAAATGCTTGCCCCCCCCCCCCAAATGATGGTGAGTTAGGACCCTTTTACGAGAAAAATAACAAAAAAATTTTTGGACAAAAAACCAGATGGCTACCGGATAATAAAGATTGCAATCCTAGTGCATTTTGAAAAAAAAAAAATATTTTTGATTTAAAAAAATTGACGCCAAAAGTTGCGCAATACAGAGTACATTCCGGGAAAAATATTAAAAAAATTTCCGTTGAGCAATTTTGGTGCAGCGTTGCATCTTAGTGAAGTGAGTACATGTTTTTTTTTCTTTCTTTCTTTCAAGCTAAATTAATCACAAAAGCTGCGCAAACTAGAGGATATTAGTTAAAACTATTTCAAAAAATGTGATAGAGCTTTTCTGGTCCAGCGCACAGCGGAACGAGTACTTTTTTGTAAAATTTTCTTGCAGGCCGCAGTTTTTAAGCGATTTTAACATTTGTTTTTGCCGCTTGTACCTTATTTAATTTCGCATTGACCCTTCGAGCCAGATTTGCTAATTTAAACTTTTGATTTGATTAAATTCTGTAGCGAAAGTCATGAAAAAGAGTATATTTCTTAGTTTGTTTTTTCCTGTAAAACTTTTAAAAGGTATTGCATAAAAATGATTTTTTTACTTAATTTAGAATTGATTTGCATTTCGAACGTCATTTTTGCAAATAGAAAGTTTTGTTTACTTTTTGTATTTTAAATTTCCAGCTTTAGTAATAACTAGCTGACCCGGCAAACGTTGTTTTGCCTTCAAATTTTATTTGTATTAATTAGCTGACCCGGCAGACGTTGCCCTGCCTAAAATTTTATTTAAGCCTTATAACTTTTCTAAAAATAGCCGAGTTTAATTAACCACAGATATTTTCATATAAATTTAACATTCATTACTATAGTTTTCACTAAACTTTGGCTACATCGAGATAAGTTAGATGACCTTAGTTTGTCTATGATCGTTTTTAAAATTAAAAAATGATAATTGAAATGTGTAATACATTAAAAATAAGATAACAAAATTAAGTAAAAATTTCGTGTCAATGATATACTTTTTTTATAATAAAAAGCTGAGCCCGGTGTGCTTCGCTACCCCCATCATTATGAAATGTATTAAAAAGTGTTTATATAGTTAAATAAATGCAAAGCATGCAAGCAAAGCTCCCGCTTGCTTAAATAGAATAGTTTTTCTTCAACCTGCCAATCGGAATCGTTATTGTAATTAGTCAAATAGACGCGATCAAAGTTAAAACTTGAATGGCTGCAAATATAGCTCCCGTTTGGTCAAATAGTATTTATTCTTTAGACAGCCAATCATAACCGTTCTTAATTAGTGAAATGAATTGCCATATACATTATTTGAAAAAAAAATCCGTTGAAAGGAATACATTTGTACAGAGGACAAAAAGACTAAAACTTTTAAACAATATGGGGCGTGAGAGGGGCGTGGCGTTTGAAACGTTTATATCTACCTTGGCTGGAGTATATAATGTGTATACAATTTGAAGTAAATGTGTTAAAAGCTATAAGGAAGCAATTACATAATTAAAAAAAAGTGGGCGTGATCGAAATCATGCCTATTAATCATGCCAGAGTTCCAGTTAAATGCTGTGAAAATTTCAGGAAGATCGGTGCAGAGGTCTGGTCTCCTATAAGTTCCAAACAAACAAACAAACAAACAAAAAAATAAACAAACACACATTCCATTTTATATATATAAGATTGAAAGCAGATTAATTATAATTTAAAGTAAAATGGGGCGAAAAAGGGGGATTTGGTAATAAAAAAATGTATGGCTACCTTACCTGTAGATAAAAAGTGTATAAAACTTTAGGTAAATACATATTACAAAAAAAGTATTTTGTATAGCAAACATTGTTAGTGGTATAAGTAAGTATCTGAATTAAAAAAAGGGGCGGTGAAGTGGGCGTGGTTCATAGTTATATGGCGACGTTAACAGTATTAAGAGCGATATACTTTCATTAAATAAAACTCTTTTGAGGAGTTTTATTTTTTCCGTCTAAAATAAAACTCATTTGAGGAGTTTTATTTTAAAACTCATTTGAGGAGTTTTATTTTAAAACTCATTTGAGGAGTTTTATTTTAAAACTCATTTGAGGAGTTTTATTTTAAAACTCATTTGAGGAGTTTTATTTTTCCGTCAGAGAATAAAACTCATTTTATGTAGATTGACACTCAAAGCTTGCCGCTTGCCAGATCATTACAATTTGTAAGGCAGTGTAATCTTATCACTTGCATTGCAATTGAAAAAATCGTCATTAAAATGAAAACATGTGGGTTTTTAATTTGTTATTGTTGGATTCCTATTATTAAATGGTTGTTGTTTTATTTCTTATATGTGTATGTAGATATGGAACAAGAAAGCGAAGGAAGTGATAATGAGGATGAAAAAAAGCTTTCTATGAAATCGACAATTTTTCTCCAAGGCCCTTGTCGATTGATAAACCTCTTTTTGAGTTCTGGGAGGCTAAAAGAATACACTATCCGTACTTGTATACATTGGCAAAAAACTATACCGTGTGTACCTGCAACCCAGGTAAGCGTGGAAAGAGAATTCTCTGCTATTAAATTGATACAAGCTCCAAAACTTACAACGTTCGCAACGCCTGAGATACAAATCCCACCAATGTCACCACTGCCAAAACTGGAAACAGAGCAAAATAGACTTGCCCTTCCAAATGTTGCTAAAACATGTGATAGCTATGGATTATCTATGCGATCAGCAGCCGCAATAACTTCTGCAGTTCTAATGAACGTGGGAATAATCAGTGACACCGATAATAGTCTTGCCATTGATAAAAATAAAATCCATAGAGCATTGGCAGCCTCTAGAAAAGACAGTACTCTTACGCAAAATAAAGTTAAAATTCAAGGATTATACTTTGATGGTCGTAAAGATATCGCTTTACAAAATGAAAAACATAATGGCCGTTATTATAGAAAAACCGTTCAAGAGGAACATGTTTCAGTAATCGCCGAACCAAATTCGCAATATGTATGCCATGTTACTCCATCATCAGGTACAGCAAAAGCAATATGTGATTCTATATTGGAATTAGTTAATAACAATGTTGATGATATTATTTGTGTTGGTTGCGACTGAACTGTGGTTAACACTGGTCTAAAGGGCGGTGTTATTCAACGCATAGAGACATATTTAGGTCGGCCATTGCAGTGGGTAGTGTGCTTGTTTCACCTAAACGAGTTGCCTCTACGGCATCTCTTTATTAAACTAGATGGTGCAACAACTGGTACTCGTGGATACTCCGGGCCAATTGGAGCAGCTCTACTTGACTGTGAAAAAACCCCAATAGTATTGTTTACGCCAATCAGCGGCAATATTCCGGATATCGAAAAAGAAATTACTGATGAAATGAGTACCGAGCAGAAGTATATGTTCGAAATGTGCCAAGCTATAAAATCTGGTCATTGTCCACAAGAGCTTGGAAATCGTCAGCCAGGCAAAATGGCACACTCCAGGTGGGTAACTACAGCTAATAGAATTATGAGACTCTACGTAGGATCAATAAATCCTTCGGAAAACTTAAAAATCTTGGTGAAATTTATAATGATGGTGTATGCCCCAATATGGTTTTTTGTAAAATATCAATCGTCGTTAGAGTTCGGAGCTCAACATGTTTTTACCACCACATTTAAAATCATGAAAGGTGCGTCAAGTCAGTCACGCAGGCTTCTCTTAGTGTAGTAGGTCCAGAATCAAGAGATGGATTAATTCGTAATAGAATTCAATCTAGAAAGGAAATGCCTGCTTTTGAGTTTAAAAAACATTTTTTTTCAATTAGTAATCGTTAATTAGTTTTGTTTTTATATTAAAAAAATATATTGTTGCTTTTTTAATAATGAATTATCTGTTATTTTATTTAATAAAATTTTGAAACCAGTATAAAAATAACAAATATTTTTATTATGTTTGTACTTTTTTGCAAATTCACTATATATATCTGAATAATATTAATATCTAAATTAACTAATATAAAAAAAAAATATCAAAATTGTTTTAATTAAAAAAAATACAACACTGGACTAAAATTTAATTAATTAAATTTTTTTTTAGATTAGCTTAAAAAAATAATTTTGCTAAAATTACTTTCGTAATTCAAAACAATCTAGCTATTCTTAATTTAAGCCAATACTTTTTTCTATTCGTAGGTTTTTAAACGTTTTAGAGAAAATGCTAACAATAAAAAACGCATTCTCTGAGTTTTCAAATAAAATTTAAAAAAAAATTAAACTTTTCTTAAAACATCGGGCACGATGGTTAACAGCAGCAAAAATTAAAGATAAATAAATTAAAAATTACGGACTGCAAGTAAATTTTTCGAAAAAATTCCATTGCATCCCACTGTGCGCTGGACCAGAATAGCTCTATCACATTTTTTAAATAGTTTTAACGAAAGTGCTCTGTTTTTCGTAGCTTTTGAGACTAATTAAGCTGAAAAAGAAAAAAAAACAAATATTCACATTTTAATCTTAAAGATGCAACGCTGCACCAAAATTGCTCTACGGAAATTTTATTAATATTTTTCCCGGAATGTACTCTGTATTGCGCAACTTTTGGCGTAAATTTTTTGAAAATCAAAAACAATTATTTTTTTTCAAAATGCACTAGGATTACAATCTTTAGGATTCGGTAGCCATCTGGTTTTTTGTTCAAAATTTTTTTTGCTAGTTTTCCCGTAAAAGGCTTCTTGGGGGGGCAAGCTAAAAAAAACAATTTTCGGGACGCTTTACTGTAGATGTACTTATTTTGTACTTTAATTAAGAATTGTAAAAATTAACAAAAACACTTTTCCTGAGCCAAAAAAAAACAATGCATTTTGTTAAACGTAATAAATTTTTCTATCCTCTTCATCTCCGAGTTCCTAATTAGCCCTTCTCAGTGCGCATGTTTTTATAACTACATATAAAATTCAATGTTTCGACTATCAATTAATCGAGTTTCTATGTTCTTATAAAATTTTTCAAAAACCAAATTTTTAATGACCTGCCTATTTTGGAAATAACTTGTTTTAAGTTTCAGATTTAGCTTAACATTTTGATTAAGATGAGCACTTCTTAAACATTTTTAATCCCGGTAATACCACGTTTTCAGTGGAAAATTCAATAAGTGCATTTTCAGTGTATTAGCCTACATCACAGAAAAGGTCTCCCAGTAATATATTAAAGATCCCCTTTTAGTGGAGGTCTTCATTTGGCCATGTTTAATTAGTAAGTACTTTTTTGTTTAAAGAACTTTTTGGAAATAACCCATCGTGAAATGATCATGAAAATTAATATAACATGAAAATTGTTGTATGTATTCTTCAAATTTTTACAAACTTACAGTTTTTTAGATTTTTTGAAAATTTGTTATCAAAAAAAATAAAATTATTTTTTAGAATAGTATGTAGTTTTTTGAAAAAAGCATTATTTTTTTGTTGGAAAAATCTGTTTTTTTTTATCGAGAATTTGCTATTTATAAAAAAACGTTTGTTTTTGAAAAAGGACTTTTTCGGAAAAACACTTAACTTTTTTTTTGAAAAAGTATTTTTATTTTTTTTTTTCAAAAGTACTTTTTTGGTAAAATTTTTTTTTTTTTGGAAAAAGTCTTTTTTCTGGTGAAAGCACCTTTTCCGGGAAAAGTCCTTTTTTTGGTAAAAGCACTTGTTTTAAAAAACGTATTTTTTTTGTGGAAAAAGTCCTTTTTTTGTGGAAAAAGTACTTTTTTTGTGGAAAAAGTACTTTTTTTTTGAAAAAGTATTTTTTTTGGAAAACGATATTTTTTGGAATAAGATATTTATTTTCTGAATACTTTTTGGCCATCTTCGTTGGAATATCAAAAAAATTTCGTCTTATTCGAATTTTCCTTTCCTGGAGGAAACTGTATACCAATTTTTCGGTTATTTGGCCCAGTTTCCCAATTTTTGGTCATCTCCGATGTAATTTAAAAAAATCTCGTCTTTGTGGAGGTCACCTTCCCAGGAGGAACCTATATGCCAAATTTTAAGTTTCTAGGAGCAGATGCTATCATGGGCGATGTTGAGTCACTCAGTTTATCACACTACTCTTTTATATAAATAGATAGACAGATAAAAACTACTGTTACTTAAAAAAAAAAAAAAAGTTCCATATTGTGAAAAAAAAACTTTTTTTTAAACCCGTTATTCTTTTGAAAAGTACCATGACTTATAAAAAACCGTTAATTTTTGAAAAAAAAGTTTCTTTTTTGAAAAATACGTTTCTTTTTGTTTTAAAAGTAAGTAACGGTTACTTTTTTAAAAATGCCGTTGCTTTTTATGCAAAAACGGAAAACTTTTCCACTTTTTGGCACTCTCCATTGAAATATTGGAAAATCCCTTGTAAATTTTAAGTTCCTAGGTCCAGGGGTCTAAGCTGGGCGATGTTGAGTCAGTCACTCACACCACTTCTCTATATGTATAGATTATTTATATACATTAACTAGCTGACCCGGCAGACGTTGTCCTGCCTAAAATTGTATTTAAGGCTAATGACTTTTCAACAAATAGCAGAGTTTAATTAACCACATATTTTTTATATAAATTTAACATACATTACTATGGTTATCACAAAATTTTGGTTACATTGAGATAAGTTAGCTGGCTTTAATTTGTTTGTTTAAAATGTTGGCTTATAAGCGAAATTACAGTAGCCATTAAGATTTACACTTCATATAAAGAAAAAACTGAAATAATTTCAATAATGATATTATTTTTTTTATTAATTTAACAAAAATTAAGTATTTTAATAAATTTGAAACCTTAATACTAAAATAAATGAATTTAGTTTTTATATTAATGCTAGTTGATGAACAATGTTTTTCGTCAATCCTTGAGGTGAATAAATGAACAAATTTGATGGTTTGCCAACTCGAGAACACGCAACATATAATTGGCCATGTGAAAAGCACAGGATTTTCTAGATCCAACCCACAAATGGACATTGTTTGACCTTGTGACTTGTTAATAGTCATTGCGAATGCCAGGCGAATTGGAAACTGCATGCGTCTGAAAGGAATTGGCGAATCTGAAGGAACCATTGGGATTCGTGGCAAGAGAACAGCTTCACCTTGAAACTTGCCGCTCAAAATGGTAGCTTGAATAACATTGCTCATGATTTTTTGTATGACCAATCGTGTACCATTGCATAGCCTCGGTGCATTTAAATTCCTTAGCAAAATGATTGGTGAACCAATTTTTAATCTCAAGTTATGAGGTGGCATTCCTGGTAAATCCAGTGAATTTAAAAATTCAACAGGATAGTTGACAGCTTCATCTGGATCGACAACAGTGTCGATCGATTTGAACGACATCTCATCGCCAGGCAATAACTGTTGTATTTTGAAATTTATAACGTCAACATCTATATTTTTTGCGGCCAAAATAACTCGTTCACGTAGCCACGCATGATTAATGTAATTAACGCGCATATCTGGGAATATGCTTTCAATCAAAGCATCTTTCGTGGCTACCATTTTACAAAAATTGTCTGGCAATTTTATACATTGTGTATTTCCATGAAACATTATTTTTCCATTGCCAATGTTGAGCAATTGTTCAGAGAATGACAGTGCCAATGGGTCATTTTGGAGTTGAATACGCATGTTTGTCTTAAGGCGTAATGTATTAACATTCCGCCATAGGTGTGATTGCTTCAAACATGCGTTAATTTCGTCGGCAATTGTAGCGCGTGGAATGACCGGCAATGTTTGTCTAAAATCACCTGACAGCAGTAATAGAGCTCCACCGAAAAGTCTGTTATTATTATTAATATCTTTCATCGTTCTATCAAAGGCTTCAAGTGAATGTTTGTGGGCCATAGTACATTCATCCCATATAATAATTTTGGACTTTTGCAAAACTTTAGCCATGCCTGAATGCTTCTTTATGTTGCACATTGCATCTTTATTTGTATGAACGTTCAATGGCAACTTGAGTGCTGAATGTGCAGTCCGTCCACCATCAAGCAAAGTCGCTGCAATACCTGATGAAGCAATTGCCAATGCTATATGATTTTGTGATCGAATGCGTGCAAGTAATAGTGAGATTAAAAATGTTTTGCCAGTGCCGCCTGGTGCATCCAAAAAAAAGAATCCACCTTGTTGTGCTTCAATTGACAAATTAATTCGATTGTATATGATCTTTTGTTCAGCAGTTAGCAATTGCTCATTATTTGCAACGAATGTGGTCAACGCTGCCGTATCGAACTGTTTTTCGCGCTCAACATCGCTGTTAATGATGTCTGTTGCTGGTCGGTTAGGCGATGGCAAACCGAAATGAATGAGTGGCATATTGGGAATATTAATGCAAATATCCTCAATCATCATTAACGCCTCGTTATACATTTCCGATGAAAAATCGATATTGTGATCTTGATCAGCTGTCCGAACACGATGCAAAATATCTTCGCTCATTGAATCTTTATATTTGTCCCAGAGAAGAGAAGCTTGCGACGGAAAGCACGTCGTCAACAATATGGCGAATAATTGTCGAATTTGATGAGGAGAGGAACTCAGCACTGCATCTGCTAGTGCAAGATCCCAATGGTTGTCATCTTCAAGCATATGCAATTCGCGACACGCATCATGGTACGTGTCGAACAAAATACCGTTGACTGTTCGCAAGTATTGGAATGACGTCGTTCCAGGAACGTTAACCAACAACAAACGCAAGAAGAAGCATTCGCGTTGCTTTGGATGGACTGTGTATAAGCGGCCTAATGTATTTCCCATATATATGCCGTCGTACCCTTGTACTGGAACACCTCGCTTTCGTGGGTTCCACTTTTTTGATTGTTTGTTCCATGTGAAAAATCGTGGCACATCACTGTACATTATTGTCTTTGAAAATTGACCGGAAATACCTGGTTGGTTGCATAGTTTGAAGAACTCAGTAAGTGTGGTTTTTGGAGCAGTTAGTGCACGTTGAACAGCAGTCTCTTCTGTAAAATAAACACGCTGTCCATTTTGAAGGTGCACGGCCAAATGAATAACAGCAGGGTTTCTTTCGTGTATAGGAAAACTTAAAATGCGCCAAACTGCTTCATTGCTGCTAATGTATCGGCCCATTTGATAACGTGTTATTTCGTCGTTATCATTTACATTTTGAACAGCAAATACAGAAATATCGCTTCCCTTATGAACGTATTTACAAATGTATTTTATGGAACTCACCGAACTGCAGAACTCAACGTTTATGTGAGCTTTGTACGTTTTTGACAGCAATGGTGAATACGGAACCACCCAACGATTGTCAATGTCATGCGTTACACCGTTTGACATGCGCAATTGATATGACTGGCCACCATTGCCTGTGTTTCTACGACGATACAATGGGTAACCGTCGGTATTAGTGATAGTATCGTTTATACACTCTTTTGGAAAACGTTTCGTACATTTTCCATTGTCCATGCACGGCGCCGTCATGTTGAGAGCACCGCATGGTCCATGGATCATATTAGCGGTAATAATGTTGAACAACTCTTGATCTATATTCCGATCCGGAATTTCAGCTGAAATAATTTTATCAATTTCTTCTGGACGTACTTTATCAGCTAACCAAATCAAAATGTGTGCATGTGGCAAACCACGTTTTTGCCCTTCAACAGAATACAGCCAGCAACGTGTTTTTCCGAATACAGAGTGATGTGTAATCAAGTCAATCATCGATTTTAATTTTTGTTTGAAGACACGTGCAGTGATATCATGGCGATGCATTGCTGTTTGACCTGGCAATAACGAAATTGTAATTTCATTCCATTTTGGATTGCACGTAAATGTTATGAACAAATCAGGTCTACCGTACGCGAGTTACGGCACCTCAACAGTAACCATCATTTATCATTATTATTATCATTACTAACACTACTATTATTATTAACTCTATTATTATTATTATTATTAATATTACTTTAATTAAGATTTCATTCTAAACGTTCTGCTTTGTTACAATTAATGATTTAATAGTTTTGAAGTGCTAACATTTAAAATTCTAAATAATTTTGGTTGTTTACATTTTTCAAGTACATTAGCACACTTAAATTCTTGGTAAAATTGTAACAAAGAACAATGCCCTTTTCTTCAAGCAAAGCAATGTATTTTTGATTTAACTTTGTCGCAACTGTAGAATTTTGCCTACAGTTGATGTTCTAATTATAAAATCCAGACATTGTTGCAACATACAAGCTCTGCTTGTAAGTGGCACAATGAATTTCTTTGTTTAGATTTTTCCGATCAGCAATATTGATTATTCTGTCAGTATTGACTGAAGAATATAATAGATTGATTTTCTGGAGATCGATTCACTTACAGAGGGACCATTGAATATAGAACATTATTAAATTAACGGAATTCGTAAAATAAAATATATAAAACGGATTTGTAATTTTGTAAAATATATAAAACGGATTTGTAATTTTGTAAAATAAATAAAACGGAGTTTGTAATTTTGTGAAATAAAATAAAATAAATTGAATTTTTGTGATTTTGGAAGTTTCCTATGAAATAATATCTCCTGGAAACTTAACTGGCGCAGTCAACGGAAGCTTGTATTAACAAGCAACGCTCTCAACGACAACAACAACACCTACAATACAAAAGAAGACAACTGTAATAACAACAACCGCAACAAAAAGCAACTGCAACTATAAAAAAAAGAGAAGAATCCAACAATAATAATAATGCAAATCATCATTCTTGGGGCACTGTAAGTCTTGAAATTATAAACATAAACACACATAATTATCGTAATTATCATTATTATCGTGATTTTTTTTTTTGGGATATGTGATTAAGTTATAAATTATTAAAGAAAATAAAGAAAGAAAAAGAAGATAAAAGAAAAGAAAATTTACCAAACAAATATTGCAAGTTAATTTAAAAAGAAAAAAAGAGATATTACCGGTAGTGTCCAAAATCTTTTATTCGAAATTTTATTTCCATAAAACTCTGGAAAGGAAGAAAGAACGGAAGATAAAAGAATTTGGATTTGTTGATTAAAACTCCAAAGGCTCTTTCATTTAAATCCTATTTCTATAAAACTCTGGAAAAGGAAAAAAAAATTAAAGTGTTTTTGGAAAGTGTTCTTATATTTACTTTTGGACTTTTTGTTCTCTCTTCAATAAGAAGTGTTCGTGAAAGTTGTTCAATTGTAACAACACGGGAAAATATATAATTTCTTGTGACCTTAATGTCAAAAATTTCAAAAAGGTTCTCCCCTTATTCGAAATTGTTTAAAAGCAGATCCCTAGAAGCTATTCCGGAAACTGTTCAAGCGGAACTCTCCAGAATGACCTCAGTTCCTGGATCAAGTGGGTTGCAAACCGTACCAACTGGTACGGAGGGTATTATGGCAACACAGGGCGACATTTTCAATTCCTTGAGAATTCCTGATGCCATCAAAGACTTGCCAAAATTTGATGGAAATCGAAAACTCTTATACGAGTTTATTAATAACGTGGAAGAAATTCTTCTACATATACGAGGTACGGATAACACTCCTTATGGTCAGATATTATTAAGGGCCATTCGGAATAAGGTAGTGGACAAGGCGAATGAGGTTTTAAATATCTGGGACGACATTAAGAATAATCTGATTCTCCACTACTCGGATAAGAGAACAGAAAGCGTCGCTAATTCGAGATTTACATTCTATTAAACAGGAGAATAAGTTATTAGAAGTATTTTATAGTGAAATCGTGGAAATACAGTCGACACTGTATAACAACATCCTTATTCACGAAAAGGACATGGGTGTTATTCGGGCTAAAAAAGACCTTTTTGCGGAAATGTGCCTTAATGCTTTCCTGACAGGCCTTAAAGAACCATTGGGTTCATCAATCAGGGCGATGAGGCCAGAGTCTCTGGCAATAGCTCTGACATTCTGCATAAAAGAGCAGAATATATTTTATGGTCAAGCCAGAAATAGGATGAATTTTAACCAGTCTCCTGGTTATCGGGGACAATCCGATTATCGTGGATATAGACCACATTACAATTATACTACTAGGCCATACGATAGACCTCCACAACTACAAAACCGTAGTCAACCAGGGTATTTTAGACAAAACAACCCTTCTACATTCGATAATACGGCGACAAGACCTTTTAACGCTAAATCATTCACCAACCCTTTTAACTCAAAAGCATCCAATAACACTTCCTTTACAAAGGCAATAAGACCTACGAACAATACACCAGAACCAATGGAAACTAGCACTACCTATTCTCGTTTCGGAAATAAACAGAGTGGGTACATCAAATCGTCACCTAGTGCGAGAACTTCCAACTCCAGAATGGAGTTGCATAATATTGATAATTATCCACCACCTGGCGAATTTGGGAATTACGGTGTGAACTTTTCGGTTGTTGAGGAATCCCAACCTATTGAGGATAATCCTCCAGGAACAGGAAATTATCAGGATCTAGACGGTTATCAATTAGAACAGACAAATATTGAGGATATGCAGAATTTTTACGAATTTGCCTCGATGAACCCGCCGAATACATATACTTAAATGTTCACGGGTCGGAATTGGCATACGTAGATATTGCCTCTCCATTCGGAAGACCTCTCCGCTTTCTGATAGATACGGGGGCGTCTTCATCTTTTATTAATCCACGATTTATTAAGGAAAAAGATCAGAGGGAAATGAAATCGGTGACAATCAGAACTGTATTTAAGAACCATCGACTAAATAAAAAGGTTACCTTACATATATTTAAGGAATTCAACAAGAAAGGTAATTTTGATTTTCTTCTTTTCAAATTCCATAATTATTTCGACGGGTTATTGGGTTTAAATTTCTTAACAGAAACCGGAACGGTAATTGATTTGCCGGATAAATGCCTAAGGGTAAATGGTGAGGTCATTCCATTGAAATTTAGAACAAACAGACCATCAAAACGTTATACCCTGAAACCTAAATCGAGAAATATTGTGAAACTTCCTGTGAACATACAGAATGGACAGATTAATTTAAAAGATACGAAAATAAATGAACATATGTTCATCCAAGGTGGCCTTTATCAGTCAAA
Source organism: Delia radicum (assembly GCA_021234595.1). Lineage (NCBI taxonomy): Eukaryota > Metazoa > Arthropoda > Insecta > Diptera > Anthomyiidae > Delia > Delia radicum. The sequence continues at coordinate 117,129,080 of CM037851.1, forward strand.
CGATGGTTACAGCTATATGGACGTTGTGAACACCTCAGACACAGATCAGGTCCTCTTTTTGGAAGACCCGTTAGACGCAGAGGCGTATAATCCTCATGACTATGTGGAAATAAATAATTTGAATGTTCACATGGATACCTGTAACACCCCGATAATGGATATTCGACAAAAATTGCGACTGGATCACTTAAACCCGGTCGAAATTAGAGAAGTCTCAAAGATTCTACGCGAATATAGGGATATCTTCTTTAATGAAGAAGATAACTTAACCTTTACAAACAGAATCAAACATTCGATCCAAACTTCAGATGACATACCAATTTATACTAAATCGTATAGATATCCGTATGTGCACAAAGAAGAAGTTAGCAATCAAATTTCTAACATGTTGGACCAAGGGATTATAAGACCCAGTTATTCACCTTGGAGTGCACCTGTCTGGGTAGTTCCAAAGAAACTAGATGCTAGTGGTAATCGCAAGTGGCGTTTGGTCATTGATTACCGAAAACTGAACGAAAAAACCATCTCGGATAGATATCCACTCCCGAACATAACGGATATACTGGACAAACTGGGGAAATGCATGTATTTCTCTACCCTTGACTTGGCAAGTGGGTTTCATCAGATAGAAATGAATCCTGACGATATTCCAAAAACAGCATTCACTGTTGAAAATGGTCATTACGAATACGTTCGTATGCCATTCGGTTTAAAGAATGCTCCGTCAACATTCCAACGGGTTATGGACAATGTCCTTGGTGATCTTGTTGGAAAAATTTGCTTGGTATACTTGGATGACATAATTATTTACTCAACATCCTTGGACGAACACATATTAAACCTCAAACAAGTTTTCAAAAGACTTCGTGAAGCTAATTTTAAAATTCAGACGGATAAATCCGAATTTCTAAAAAAGGAAATCGCCTTCTTAGGACATATTGTCACCGGAGAGGGAATTAAACCAAATCCTGACAAGATCCATGCTGTCAAAAATTTCCCGATACCAAGAACTCAACGGGAAATAAAATCATTCCTTGGACTATTAGGTTATTATAGAAAATTCATAAAGGATTTCGCAAGAATTGTTAAACCAATGACAAGTTGCCTGAAAAAAGGAAGATCAATTAAATTGACAGAGGAATATATAAAAGCATTTGAAACAGGAAAAGAGATACTTACAAATGATCCAATTCTTCAATATCCGGATTTCTCTAGACCATTCATCTTAACAACCGACGCAAGCAATGTGGCATTGGGTGCTGTACTATCACAGGGTACAATTGGTAATGACAAACCATTATGTTTTGCAAGCCGCACTCTGTCCGAGACCGAATGCAATTACTCAACAATCGAGAAAGAATTACTGGCTATAGTTTGGGCGACAAAATATTTTAGACCATACATTTTTGGTCGGAAATTTTTTATAGTCACAGATCATAGACCTTTGACTTGGCTGATGAGTTTAAAGGAACCAAACTCAAAATTAGTAAGATGGCGATTGAAACTCGAGGAATTTGACTATCAAATTATCTACAAGAAGGGCAAAAGTAATACAAACGCTGATGCATTGAGTAGAATTAAAATAGATACAGATAAAACCCAGTCGGAAATTCAGATTCACCACAATGAGGAAATTTCAGAAGAAGTTTTACCGCAGAATATGGATGATACACTATCAATTCAAGGGATACAGGGTTCAACCATTCATTCAGCCATTGCAAATTTGGATGACGGAATTTATATTTCTGAGCGCCCTCTGAATGAATTCAATCTACAATTGGTATTAAAAAAAGATTGCCCAGAATCATCAATGACTCTTGAAACCATTTTTCGCAATAAACAGCGGCGTATAATTAAAGAGAAATCATTCGACGAAGGGAAAATTACTGAAATTATTCGAAAATACCTTCCGCCCAACAAACTTACAGTAATATTTACAGACGATGATACATTCAAAATGGTACAAGCAGCATACTCTAAATACTTTTTCCACAGTAAACTCTTCAAAATGCTCAGAAACATGGAAATCTTAGAAGACATAACAGAAGAACAAAAGCTTTTAAACAACAAGATAATACAGAGATTTGGGAACATAACAGAACACATAAATAGGGAACAAGAAATTATATCAAGAAACTTCATATTAAACTCAAATAGAATTAATAAGAATTCGAAAGAAATCTCAGAAATGCAATATTTGAATAGGGTAAATTATAACATAGATCTGTTGTATAACCATATAACGAATATAGGCGAGGCAATTATTCTCGCTAAACTGAATATTATTTCTAAATACATTCTGAATACTGAGGAACTTGCTAAAGTAAGAGATATCATGGAATATGATAAATTCCCAAATAGACAAGACGTCATGGAATATGACAATTCCTTGGGTTCAAGAAACCTCACTGCATATGAGAATTTCTTGAGTTCAGATGGCAAATATCTAAGAAACCTCACTGAATATGAGAATTTCTTGGATTCAGACGAGCATATATACGAATTGCTCGAGCTACAAGCCTTTTATAACGGTACAAATATAATATTTAATTTCAAAATACCAATAATAAGTAAAAAGAATTACAAACTTTATCACATTATCCCATTACCAATTAATAACACTAAGGAGATAATCATTCCTCCATATATAATACATAACAAACATAAACTACACAAACTCACGAACATTTGCCCCAGGGTGGAGAACATTTTTTATTGTAACTCACTACAAGAAGAACTGATGGAAGATTTAACATGCTTGGGACCACTGTTCAACGGAGGAACGGCACACTGCAATCTAAAGGATTTGGGAAAAATATCCAAAATCCTGCAAATAGAAAACAACTTTATTGTATTTATAAATATAAAATCTACTTGCAGAATAAAGACTCCAGTGGGAATTAAAGGCACTGGCTTCATTTTCTTCAAAAATTGTAGCATCGAGATCAACAATATAATTTATTACGATGAAACATCCATATTTTGGGATAAAGTCAACCTTCTACCAAATGACAACTCCACAATTAAAGTGAACTCTACAACTAAAGTAACAACATTAATGACACTAGAACAACTAAACATTGATAACATCAACAACATCACAACATTTAAAGAAACAGCAATTATCCATGTCGGCTCGATCTATGCTGCACTAACAACATTACTCATCCTAATAATAATAATAGCATCAGTATCATCAAGGAAACAAATAATTTATACAACAACCACATCAGTTCCCGTTCCAGCCCCAACTAATTCATTGTGGCCTTCACTCTATTCTAAGGGGGGAGGAGTTACGGCACCTCAACAGTAACCATCATTTATCATTATTATTATCATTACTAACACTACTATTATTATTAACACTATTATTATTATTATTAATATTACTTTAATTAAGATTTCATTCTAAACGTTCTGCTTTGTTACAATTAATGATTTAATAGTTTTGAAGTGCTGACATTTAAAATTCTAAATAATTTTGGTTGTTTACATTTTTCAAGTACATTAGCACACTTAAATTCTTGGTAAAATTGTAACAAAGAACAATGCCCTTTTCTTCAAGCAAAGCAATGTATTTTTGATTTAACTTTGTCGCAACTGTAGAATTTTGCCTACAGTTGATGTTCTAATTATAAAATCCAGACATTGTTGCAACATACAAGCTCTGCTTGTAAGTGGCACAATGAATTTCTTTGTTTAGATTTTTCCGATCAGCAATATTGATTATTCTGTCAGTATTGACTGAAGAATATAATAGATTGATTTTCTGGAGATCGATTCACTTACAGAGGGACCATTGAATATAGAACATTATTAAATTAACGGAATTCGTAAAATAAAATATATAAAACGGATTTGTAATTTTGTAAAATATATAAAACGGATTTGTAATTTTGTAAAATAAATAAAACGGAGTTTGTAATTTTGTGAAATAAAATAAAATAAATTGAATTTTTGTGATTTTGGAATTTTCCTATGAAATAATATCTCCTGGAAACTTAACTGGCGCAGTCAACGGAAGCTTGTATTAACAAGCAACGCTCTCAACGACAACAACAACACCTACAATACAAAAGAAGACAACTGTAATAACAACAACCTCAACAAAAAGCAACTGCAACTATAAAAAAAAAGAGAAGAATCCAACAATAATAATAATGCAAATCATCATTCTTGGGGCACTGTAAGTCTTGAAATTATAAACATAAACACACATAATTATCGTAATTATCATTACTATCGTGATTTTTTTTTTGGGATATGTGATTAAGTTATAAATTATTAAAGAAAATAAAGAAAGAAAAAGAAGATAAAAGAAAAGAAAATTTACCAAACAAATATTGCAAGTTAATTTAAAAAGAAAAAAAAGAGATATTACCGGTAGTGTCCAAAATCTTTTATTCGAAATTTTATTTCCATAAAACTCTGGAAAGGAAGAAAGAACGGAAGATAAAAGAATTTGGATTTGTTGATTAAAACTCCAAAGGCTCTTTCATTTAAATCCTATTTCTATAAAACTCTGGAAAAGGAAAAAAAAATTAAAGTGTTTTTGGAAAGTGTTCTTATATTTACTTTTGGACTTTTTGTTCTCTCTTCAATAAGAAGTGTTCGTGAAAGTTGTTCAATTGTAACAACACGGGAAAATATATAATTTCTTGTGACCTTAATGTCAAAAATTTCAAAAAGGTTCTCCCCTTATTCGAAATTGTTTAAAAGCAGATCCCTAGAAGCTATTCCGGAAACTGTTCAAGCGGAACTCTCCAGAATGACCTCAGTTCCTGGATCAAGTGGGTTGCAAACCGTACCAACTGGTACGGAGGGTATTATGGCAACACAGGGCGACATTTTCAATTCCTTGAGAATTCCTGATGCCATCAAAGACTTGCCAAAATTTGATGGAAATCGAAAACTCTTATACGAGTTTATTAATAACGTGGAAGAAATTCTTCTACATATACGAGGTACGGCTAACACTCCTTATGGTCAGATATTATTAAGGGCCATTCGGAATAAGGTAGTGGACAAGGCGAATGAGGTTTTAAATATGTATGGCACTCCACTTATCTGGGACGACATTAAGAATAATCTGATTCTCCACTACTCGGATAAGAGAACAGAAACGTTGCTAATTCGAGATTTACATTCTATTAAACAGGAGAATAAGTTATTAGAAGTATTTTATAGTGAAATCGTGGAAATACAGTCGACACTGTATAACAACATCCTTATTCACGAAAAGGACATGGGTGTTATTCGGGCTAAAAAAGACCTTTTTGCGGAAACGTGCCTTAATGCTTTCCTGACAGGCCTTAAAGAACCATTGGGTTCATCAATCAGGGCGATGAGGCCAGAGTCTCTGGCAATAGCTCTGACATTCTGCATAAAAGAGCAGAATATATTTTATGGTCAAGCCAGAAATAGGATGAATTTTAACCAGTCTCCTGGTTATCGGGGACAATCCGATTATCGTGGATATAGACCACATTACAATTATACTACTAGGCCATACGATAGACCTCCACAACTACAAAACCGTAGTCAACCAGGGTATTTTAGACAAAACAACCCTTCTACATTCGATAATACGGCGACAAGACCTTTTAACGCTAAATCATTCACCAACCCTTTTAACTCAAAAGCATCCAATAACACTTCCTTTACAAAGGCAATAAGACCTACGAACAATACACCAGAACCAATGGAAACTAGCACTACCTATTCTCGTTTCGGAAATAAACAGAGTGGGTACATCAAATCGTCACCTAGTGCGAGAACTTCCAACTCCAGAATGGAGTTGCATAATATTGATAATTATCCACCACCTGGCGAATTTGGGAATTACGGTGTGAACTTTTCGGTTGTTGAGGAATCCCAACCTATTGAGGATAATCCTCCAGGAACAGGAAATTATCAGGATCTAGACGGTTATCAATTAGAACAGACAAATATTGAGGATATGCAGAATTTTTACGAATTTGCCTCGATGAACCCGCCGAATACATAGACTTAAATGTTCACGGGTCTGAATTGGCATACGTAGATATTGCCTCTCCATTCGGAAGACCTCTCCGCTTTCTGATAGATACGGGGGCGTCTTCATCTTTTATTAATCCACGATTTATTAAGGAAAAAGATCAGAGGGAAATGAAATCGGTGACAATCAGAACTGTATTTAAGAACCATCGACTAAATAAAAAGGTTACCTTACATATATTTAAGGAATTCAACAAGAAAGGTAATTTTGATTTTCTTCTTTTCAAATTCCATAATTATTTCGACGGGTTATTGGGTTTAAATTTCTTAACAGAAACCGGAACGGTAATTGATTTGCCGGATAAATGCCTAAGGGTAAATGGTGAGGTCATTCCATTGAAATTTAGAACAAACAGACCATCAAAACGTTATACCCTGAAACCTAAATCGAGAAATATTGTGAAACTTCCTGTGAACATACAGAATGGACAGATTAATTTAAAAGATACGAAAATAAATGAACATATGTTCATCCAAGGTGGCCTTTATCAGTCAAACGATGGTTACAGCTATATGGACGTTGTGAACACCTCAGACACAGATCAGGTCCTCTTTTTGGAAGACCCGTTAGACGCAGAGGCGTATAATCCTCATGACTATGTGGAAATAAATAATTTGAATGTTCACATGGATACCTGTAACACCCCGATAATGGATATTCGACAAAAATTGCGACTGGATCACTTAAACCCGGTCGAAATTAGAGAAGTCTCAAAGATTCTACGCGAATATAGGGATATCTTCTTTAATGAAGAAGATAACTTAACCTTTACAAACAGAATCAAACATTCGATCCAAACTTCAGATGACATACCAATTTATACTAAATCGTATAGATATCCGTATGTGCACAAAGAAGAAGTTAGCAATCAAATTTCTAACATGTTGGACCAAGGGATTATAAGACCCAGTTATTCACCTTGGAGTGCACCTGTCTGGGTAGTTCCAAAGAAACTAGATGCTAGTGGTAATCGCAAGTGGCGTTTGGTCATTGATTACCGAAAACTGAACGAAAAAACCATCTCGGATAGATATCCACTCCCGAACATAACGGATATACTGGACAAACTGGGGAAATGCATGTATTTCTCTACCCTTGACTTGGCAAGTGGGTTTCATCAGATAGAAATGAATCCTGACGATATTCCAAAAACAGCATTCACTGTTGAAAATGGTCATTACGAATACGTTCGTATGCCATTCGGTTTAAAGAATGCTCCGTCAACATTCCAACGGGTTATGGACAATGTCCTTGGTGATCTTGTTGGAAAAATTTGCTTGGTATACTTGGATGACATAATTATTTACTCAACATCCTTGGACGAACACATATTAAACCTCAAACAAGTTTTCAAAAGACTTCGTGAAGCTAATTTTAAAATTCAGACGGATAAATCCGAATTTCTAAAAAAGGAAATCGCCTTCTTAGGACATAGATCCATGCTGTCAAAAATTTCCCGATACCAAGAACTCAACGGGAAATAAAATCATTCCTTGGACTATTAGGTTATTATAGAAAATTCATAAAGGATTTCGCAAGAATTGTTAAACCAATGACAAGTTGCCTGAAAAAAGGAAGATCAATTAAATTGACAGAGGAATATATAAAAGCATTTGAAACAGGAAAAGAGATACTTACAAATGATCCAATTCTTCAATATCCGGATTTCTCTAGACCATTCATCTTAACAACCGACGCAAGCAATGTGGCATTGGGTGCTGTACTATCACAGGGTACAATTGGTAATGACAAACCATTATGTTTTGCAAGCCGCACTCTGTCCGAGACCGAATGCAATTACTCAACAATCGAGAAAGAATTACTGGCTATAGTTTGGGCGACAAAATATTTTAGACCATACATTTTTGGTCGGAAATTTTTTATAGTCACAGATCATAGACCTTTGACTTGGCTGATGAGTTTAAAGGAACCAAACTCAAAATTAGTAAGATGGCGATTGAAACTCGAGGAATTTGACTATCAAATTATCTACAAGAAGGGCAAAAGTAATACAAATGCTGATGCATTGAGTAGAATTAAAATAGATACAGATAAAACCCAGTCGGAAATTCAGATTCACCACAATGAGGAAATTTCAGAAGAAGTTTTACCGCAGAATATGGATGATACACTATCAATTCAAGGGATACAGGGTTCAACCATTCATTCAGCCATTGAAAATTTGGATGACGGAATTTATATTTCTGAGCGCCCTCTGAATGAATTCAATCTACAATTGGTATTAAAAAAAGATTGCCCAGAATCATCAATGACTCTTGAAACCATTTTTCGCAATAAACAGCGGCGTATAATTAAAGAGAAATCATTCGACGAAGGGAAAATTACTGAAATTATTCGAAAATACCTTCCGCCCAACAAACTTACAGTAATATTTACAGACGATGATACATTCAAAATGGTACAAGCAGCATACTCTAAATACTTTTTCCACAGTAAACTCTTCAAAATGCTCAGAAACATGGAAATCTTAGAAGACATAACAGAAGAACAAAAGCTTTTAAACAACAAGATAATACAGAGATTTGGGAACATAACAGAACACATAAATAGGGAACAAGAAATTATATCAAGAAACTTCATATTAAACTCAAATAGAATTAATAAGAATTCGAAAGAAATCTCAGAAATGCAATATTTGAATAGGGTAAATTATAACATAGATCTGTTGTATAACCATATAACGAATATAGGCGAGGCAATTATTCTCGCTAAACTGAATATTATTTCTAAATACATTCTGAATACTGAGGAACTTGCTAAAGTAAGAGATATCATGGAATATGATAAATTCCCAAATAGACAAGACGTCATGGAATATGACAATTCCTTGGGTTCAAGAAACCTCACTGCATATGAGAATTTCTTGAGTTCAGATGGCAAATATCTAAGAAACCTCACTGAATATGAGAATTTCTTGGATTCAGACGAGCATATATACGAATTGCTCGAGCTACAAGCCTTTTATAACGGTACAAATATAATATTTAATTTCAAAATACCAATAATAAGTAAAGAGAATTACAAACTTTATCACATTATCCCATTACCAATTAATAACACTAAGGAGATAATCATTCCTCCATATATAATACATAACAAACATAAACTACACAAACTCACGAACATTTGCCCCAGGGTGGAGAACATTTTTTATTGTAACTCACTACAAGAAGAACTGATGGAAGATTTAACATGCTTGGGACCACTGTTCAACGGAGGAACGGCACACTGCAATCTAAAGGATTTGGGAAAAATATCCAAAATCCTGCAAATAGAAAACAACTTTATTGTATTTATAAATATACCGACAGTACTAATAAAATCTACTTGCAGAATAAAGACTCCAGTGGGAATTAAAGGCACTGGCTTCATTTTCTTCAAAAATTGTAGCATCGAGATCAACAATATAATTTATTACGATGAAACATCCATATTTTGGGATAAAGTCAACCTTCTACCAAATGACAACTTCACAATTAAAGTGAACTCTACAACTAAAGTAACAACATTAATGACACTAGAACAACTAAACATTGATAACATCAACAACATCACAACATTTAAAGAAACAGCAATTATCCATGTCGGCTCGATCTATGCTGCACTAACAACATTACTCATCCTAATAATAATAATAGCATCAGTATCATCAAGGAAACAAATAATTTATACAACAACCACATCAGTTCCCGTTCCAGCCCCAACTAATTCATTGTGGCCTTCACTCTATTCTAAGGGGGGAGGAGTTACGGCACCTCAACAGTAACCATCATTTATCATTATTATTATCATTACTAACACTACTATTATTATTAACACTATTATTATTATTATTAATATTACTTTAATTAAGATTTCATTCTAAACGTTCTGCTTTGTTACAATTAATGATTTAATAGTTTTGAAGTGCTGACATTTAAAATTCTAAATAATTTTGGTTGTTTACATTTTTCAAGTACATTAGCACACTTAAATTCTTGGTAAAATTGTAACAAAGAACAATGCCCTTTTCTTCAAGCAAAGCAATGTATTTTTGATTTAACTTTGTCGCAACTGTAGAATTTTGCCTACAGTTGATGTTCTAATTATAAAATCCAGACATTGTTGCAACATACAAGCTCTGCTTGTAAGTGGCACAATGAATTTCTTTGTTTAGATTTTTCCGATCAGCAATATTGATTATTCTGTCAGTATTGACTGAAGAATATAATAGATTGATTTTCTGGAGATCGATTCACTTACAGAGGGACCATTGAATATAGAACATTATTAAATTAACGGAATTCGTAAAATAAAATATATAAAACGGATTTGTAATTTTGTAAAATATATAAAACGGATTTGTAATTTTGTAAAATAAATAAAACGGAGTTTGTAATTTTGTGAAATAAAATAAAATAAATTGAATTTTTGTGATTTTGGAAGTTTCCTATGAAATAATATCTCCTGGAAACTTAACTCGCGCGCACGAAGGTCATAGCGTCTTGAATATATTCTTGCATATGACGCGGACTACCAATGTATGATGATGGAAGAATATATGCGGTACCGATATCGTTAATATTAGTTGTTCCATCTACGTTACCGACAATAGCATCACGCAAATGAATATACTCCTCAGAACGCAACTTTGCTTGATTAAACTTGATATACCGTAATCGCTCGCTTTCAATTTTCGCATACATATCAACGATGTATTGATGAAACAGCTGACGGCATCGGATAATGTTGTTGTCTGCATTGGTACGAATCATCAACCGATATGCGTAGAAGTTCATCGCGCTCACTTTCTTGTTTGTTTCTGCACCTTCAAAGTAAAAATAAATAAAAAAGGAAATTAAAGGTACAGAAAAAGAAAAAGTCGAATAATATTTAAATTTTACCTGTCAAGGGATTTCTTTGTTTTATATTTAAATGATAGCCATCTTCTCCTTCCCAAAATATCAATGGATATTGCAAAGCGTCGTAACAACTGCAACTGTCGTAACAACTGCAACTTCATTAACGGTTGGTGCATTGTATCTGCCCGCATGCTCTCCAGATGGTACTTTGTCTGCTTTGATGACGATCATGTAGTTATCGTTTAGTAGTCTGTTCGAAACAACATTGAACAACTTGACCAACTGATTGTGATTTCTCAAAAACGGTTCCAAAATCGCCACGATTTCTCGCTCCTCCATTAGCTTGATGTGGTTGTATTGGCAGCGTGTGTTTATTTGTTGATCCTCATCACCCATGAAGTAGATTTGCAAGAATTTTGGATCGGCATCAGGCATTGAAATTAAAGAACCAATTTGATGATACACTTGGCCCTGAATCTTAAATGTTGATTCAAAATTTCGACCATCTTCATTCCGAACGATTTTTGTTGCTCCAAACGATGTCATTTGGAAGCAAGAATTAAATTTACGAATTTTACGCAAAAATAATTTTGATTGAGGTGTGGCTCCATCCAAAAGTGTTTTCAGTGGTTCTGGAGGCGAATTCAATGGTGGCAATACTACTTTTCCAGACGCGCAGCAAAAACCGGCCGACTCGCCTTTGTATTTGAATGCATGGCAGTGTTGGCGTTCTTTATTCATAGCGCCGATGACAATTTTTGAATGTGATGAATAGTCTACGTCAAACTCATATTCGAACGCAAGTCGGAGAAGTGATTCACCTGTCAATGCGCGATGTACTTGTAGGCGCTGTCGTTGAGTTGTTCTCTGTTCATCGGTGGCTCGTTGACGCGCCTGTCTTTGTCTCAGCGCATTAGCTCGAAGGCGTTCGTTGCGGTGCTCTTGACTTTCATTTTCACGTAAGTTCGCCAGCAGGTCTCTAGAATTTGCATTGTCCGTCAATTGATCTTGTACCGTTCTATTTAACCGAATGTTGTGAACTGTTTGTGCATTCCGTGTACGTCGACCAATATTTCCTCCTCGTCCACGAAGACGTGGCATTTTTCTTTTATAAACAGACAACTCATAAATTTAAAAAACTTTAATTTTAGTTTTATGGTTATGATTATTTGTTTCACAAACTTACATGTTGGTTATTTTCAGTGAGCCGCTTAACACTCCGCAAAGTTTTGATAATTACAGACAATTTATATTTGCAATAATTGCAAAACCAAGAAAATTAATACAAATTGGTTAAAACTTCCCAACAAACATTCAGCTTAAAAAAACATTCAATATAAAATTGATAGCAAGCTTAAATTGCAAACCTTACCCTTGAGAAATAGTTGATAACAGTATAGTTCTCAACATAGATGGGAATTTTTTATTACTATTAGAAAATTCATTAAATTTTTGTAAATTGAAAAAATTATTATAAATGGTAATGAAACTTTCAATAGTAATTAAACTTTCTACAATTACCATTAGTAATTGGTTCAATAAAATTCATTACCATTGATACAACTAATGGTAACTAAATTAATTTCAATACTATTGACATTAATTAAATGGTAATTAAATCATCAATTAATTCGTCCCACTAATTAATTAGTCCCATTTGTAGTTCTCAATAGGAAAACAATAGCGTTCTCAAAGAAAGCGGCATTTTAGTTCTCATGTGTAATTTTGAAATTAGTAGAGAGCAGAGTTGTAAATGAATCATTCTTTTTTGATTTTAATTCATTACGAATTGGCTAAATTTGGAATTAATTCATTTCACCAAAAAAAAGTAATTGAATGAAATTTGAATCAATTCAAATGAATTTGCAAAAATGAATTGCAATTCATTTCCAATTCAAATGAATTGGGCAAAATGAATTGCAATTCATTTGTAATTCAAATGAATTGGCAAAATGAATTGCAATTCATTTCCAATTCATTTGTATTGAATTGATTTTGAGTTAATTCAAATGAGTTGAAAAACGAATTGCAATTCATTTCCAATTAATTTGAATTGAATTGATTTTAAATTAATTCAAATGAATTACAAAAGTAACTTGTACTTCATATTTATCAAATCAAAAATGAATTGCATTCAATTGAAGTAAACGTGATGTTTGGAGTTTGTTTCTTCAAGTACTACTTATTTCAATTCAAATGATTTGGAAATGAATTGCAATAAATTTTTCTAACTCATTTGAATTAATTCAAAGTCAATTCAATTCAAATGAATTGGAAATGAATTGTGCAAAATGAATTGCAATTCATGTTTGCTAAACTCAAATAAATTGATTCAAATTTCATTCAATTCGTTTTTTGGCGAAAAGAATTAATTCAAAGTTTTACCAATTCAGTGCATGAATGATTCGCGATTTAATTCAAAAATGAATGATTCGTTTACAGCTCTGGTAGAGAGTAGAGTAATATGTTTGATTTTTTTCCAATTTATGTAATTATTGACTTGAGAACGATGCTTGATATCAAATTGCATTCATGTGTATTTCTCAAAGTATTCTCAATCTTATTTATCAGTTAAATTTAAAACTCATTTCTCTATTATTCTCAATGAATGAAATTAAAAGTAGTGTAATTTTGATTGTTACAAATATTTTTTTATTTACACTCAAGAAAAGTTAGAATAACAAAAATTTGTCTTAAATAATTAAGAAAACACAAACATAAAAAGTAATGTAAATAACGATTTTAAAGGCCGTTCCCATCCGGCATTATCCTCAAGAAGAAGAATATTTCAAATTGTTTTAAAATACGTAATCTCAATACTATTTTTTATGAAATTAAGAGTACTGTTATTTTGAATGATAGAAAACACAAAATGTAAATAGCGATTTCAATACCGTTCCCATCCGGCATTATCCTCAAGAAGAAGAATTTTCCAAAAGGTTTTAAAATACGCAATCTGACTTTTGATCTTCAACATTTGACACCTATAAAAAATAAAAACGAAAACCTTTTTTCCATTGTAATCTGAATAGCTAAAAATCATAATATGAGACTTTTTCTATTATAAAATGTCTCAAAATCTGAGACTTTTTGAATAGGGAAAATGTCTCAGAATGTGAGGCTTTTTCTATATGAAACATAATATTATCTAGGTAGTTCACACAAAGTTTGAAGACTCCCTCTATAATAGTACTCGAGATATAAATTTAACTGATAAATAAGATTGAGAATACTTTGAGAAATACGTTTACAGCTCTGGTAGAGAGTAGAGTAATATGTTTGATTTTTTTCCAATTTATGTAATTATTGACTTGAGAACGATGCTTGATATCAAATTGCATTCATGTGTATTTCTCAAAGTATTCTCAATCTTATTTATCAGTTAAATTTAAAACTCATTTCTCTATTATTCTCAATGAATGAAATTAAAAGTAGTGTAATTTTGATTGTTACAAATATTTTTTTATTTACACTCAAGAAAAGTTAGAATAACAAAAATTTGTCTTAAATAATTAAGAAAACACAAACATAAAAAGTAATGTAAATAACGATTTTAAAGGCCGTTCCCATCCGGCATTATCCTCAAGAAGAAGAATATTTCAAATTGTTTTAAAATACGTAATCTCAATACTATTTTTTATGAAATTAAGAGTACTGTTATTTTGAATGATAGAAAACACAAAATGTAAATAGCGATTTCAATACCGTTCCCATCCGGCATTATCCTCAAGAAGAAGAATTTTCCAAAAGGTTTTAAAATACGCAATCTGACTTTTGAATTTCAACATTTGACACCTATAAAAAATAAAAACGAAAACCTTTTTTCCATTGTAATCTGAATAGCTAAAAATCATAATATGAGACTTTTTCTATTGGAAAATGTCTCAAAATCTGAGACTTTTTGAATAGGGAAAATGTCTGAGAATGTGAGGCTTTTTCTATATGAAACATAATATTATCTAGGTAGTTCACACAAAGTTTGAAGACTCCCTCTATAATAGTACTCGAGATATACGATAATAAATTTGGGTAATAAATTTTTACTTCGTATGGGAGGTACCACGCCCATTGCTGGGATCCCGCCCACTTTTTGCAAAACTATGCATATTATTATCAAAACAGCTCACACAAAGTTTGAAGACTCCCGCTGTAATAGTACTCCAGATATGCAATAATAAATTTTTACTTCGTATGGGAGGTGCCACGCCCATTGTACCTATATAGGTCAATTGTAAATCTAAACCATCCAGGGACCAACTCCAGCCGTTAAGGAGGAGTTCAGTTACTAACACACTTTCAGAAGAATTATATATATAAAGATGAAAAAAAAAATATACACGAAATATTTTAACCTCTATTTGTAGTCTAAGATTGTAACACGATAAGTGTAAAAAATCACTAAAATAAAGTTTATACGGGAAAAAGTGTAGCAAATTAGAACGTAATTATAACAAAATTATATTTGTAGAATTCTGGTTAAACGAATTACAGGACGTCAAGGTTGCTCGTTAAATCGAGTATTCGTTAAACAACAAAACGAATAAAAAACAAAACTATGCAATTATTATTTATATTTTTTAAATTTTTATATTTTTTATTTTCGTTCGACTTGTTTGTTAAAGCGTTACTTCAGTGTGAAAAGTTTGACATTCGTTGAACCGGGAATTTTTTTCATTGAGTGTTGTTTTTTCATTTTTTTTTTTTTTAAATCTTAAATATAAAAAAAAAAAATTATAAATTTTTTTGGAAAAAGTAATTTTTTCAAACTGTAATTTAATTTTTGAAAAAATGTATTTTTTCTGTATTTTTTTGAAGATGGTACTTTTTAAGAAAAAGTAAATTTTTTTTGGTACTTTTTTTTGGAAAAGCTAAAATTTTATTTTTTTTTGGAAAAAGTATTGTTTTGAAATTGGTACTTTTTTAGAAAAATCAAATTTTTTGGGTACATTTTTTGGAAGACACTTTTTGTTTTTTTTTTTTTGTGGAAGATACTTTAGGTGGAAAATGGAAATTTTTTTAGGAAAAAGTATTTTTTGCGGAAAAATTACTGTTTATAGTATTTTTTATGGAAAAAGTTCTTTTTG
Source organism: Delia radicum (assembly GCA_021234595.1). NCBI lineage: Eukaryota > Metazoa > Arthropoda > Insecta > Diptera > Anthomyiidae > Delia > Delia radicum. Next base: position 117,145,063 of record CM037851.1, read on the forward strand.
AAATTGGTATTTTTTTAGAAAAATTTATTTATTTTCTTTTTTGTTTGGAAATTGTATCTTTTTTTGGAAAAGGTGTTTTTTTGGGAAGAAGCACTTTATGGAAATTGATACTCATTTTGAAAATTAAATTTTGTTGCTAGATTTTTTTTTTTTGGAAAAGGTACTTTTTCGGTATTTTTTTTGGAAAAGGTACTTTTTTTGGTACTCTTTTTTGGAAGATACAGAAAGAAAAATTGCTACATTTTTAGAAAAATTTAATATTTTTGGTACTATTTGTTTGAAAAATGGAAATTTGTTTTGGAAAGAGTACATATTTGAAATTGGTACTTTTTTTTAGAAAAATTTATTTTTTGTGTACTTTTATGGAAAAAATACTTTTGTGGGAAAAATACTTTTTTGGAAAAGATATTTTTTGGATAAAGTACTTTTTTTACATTAGTACTTTTTTAGAAAAATTATTTTTTTGTACTGTTTTCCAATACTTTTTTAGAAAAATTAAATTTTGTTTGCAATTTTTTTGAAAAAGGAACATTTTTGGTACCTCTTTTTTGGAAAAAGAAACTTTTTTGGTACTTTTTTGGAATTTGGTACTTTCGCAGAAAAATAAATTTTTTTTTGTACTTTTTTTTTGGTAAAAAGGTAAATTTTTGGGTACTTTTTTTTTGAAAAGGGAACTTTTTCGGTACTTTTTTTGGATAAGATACTTTTTTTTGGAAAAGATACTTATGTTTTGGAAAGAGGTACTTATTTAGGGGAAAAGTACTATTTTGAAATTGGTACGTTTTTAGATAATGAACATTTTTTTGGTACTTTTTTCTGATAAGGGTACATTTTTGTGTATTTTTTTTAAGAGGGTATTTTTCGGCAACTACTTTATTTGAAAATTTCGGTACTTTTTTTTGGAAAGGGACATTTTTGAAAATGGTTCTTTTTTATAAATAAATTTAATTTTTTTGGTACTTTTTTGCCAATAGTTTTGGTACTTTTTTTTAAAAAAGGATATTTTTTTGGTACTTTTCTTTGAAAGTGAACTTTTTCGGTACTTTTTCTCTGGAAAATGTACTTTTTTCTGAATTTGGTAAAATTTTTGGTACTTTTTTTTGGAAAAGGGACTATTTTCGGTAAGTATTTTTTTTTTTAAGAATTTCGGTACTTTTTTTTGGAAAGAAACATTTTTGAAATTGGTACTTTTTTATAAAATTTCAATTTTTGGTACTTTTTATGCCAATAGTTTTGGTACTTTTTTTTGAAAATTAACTTTTTCGGTACTTTTTCTCTTGGAAAATGTATTTTTTTTGAAGAAGGTACTTTTTTTTGGAAAAAGTACAATTTTGAAATTGGTACTTTTTTAGAAAAAGAAAATTTTTTTGGTACTTTTTTTGAATGTTATTTTGAATGATAGAAAACACAAAATGTAAATAGCGATTTCAATACCGTTCCCATCCGGCATTATCCTCAAGAAGAAGAATTTTCCAAAAGGTTTTAAAATACGCAATCTGACTTTTGATCTTCAACATTTGACACCTATAAAAAATAAAAACGAAAACCTTTTTTCCATTGTAATCTGAATAGCTAAAAATCATAATATGAGACTTTTTCTATTATAAAATGTCTCAAAATCTGAGACTTTTTGAATAGGGAAAATGTCTCAGAATGTGAGGCTTTTTCTATATGAAACATAATATTATCTAGGTAGTTCACACAAAGTTTGAAGACTCCCTCTATAATAGTACTCGAGATATAAATTTAACTGATAAATAAGATTGAGAATACTTTGAGAAATACGTTTACAGCTCTGGTAGAGAGTAGAGTAATATGTTTGATTTTTTTCCAATTTATGTAATTATTGACTTGAGAACGATGCTTGATATCAAATTGCATTCATGTGTATTTCTCAAAGTATTCTCAATCTTATTTATCAGTTAAATTTAAAACTCATTTCTCTATTATTCTCAATGAATGAAATTAAAAGTAGTGTAATTTTGATTGTTACAAATATTTTTTTATTTACACTCAAGAAAAGTTAGAATAACAAAAATTTGTCTTAAATAATTAAGAAAACACAAACATAAAAAGTAATGTAAATAACGATTTTAAAGGCCGTTCCCATCCGGCATTATCCTCAAGAAGAAGAATATTTCAAATTGTTTTAAAATACGTAATCTCAATACTATTTTTTATGAAATTAAGAGTACTGTTATTTTGAATGATAGAAAACACAAAATGTAAATAGCGATTTCAATACCGTTCCCATCCGGCATTATCCTCAAGAAGAAGAATTTTCCAAAAGGTTTTAAAATACGCAATCTGACTTTTGAATTTCAACATTTGACACCTATAAAAAATAAAAACGAAAACCTTTTTTCCATTGTAATCTGAATAGCTAAAAATCATAATATGAGACTTTTTCTATTGGAAAATGTCTCAAAATCTGAGACTTTTTGAATAGGGAAAATGTCTGAGAATGTGAGGCTTTTTCTATATGAAACATAATATTATCTAGGTAGTTCACACAAAGTTTGAAGACTCCCTCTATAATAGTACTCGAGATATACGATAATAAATTTGGGTAATAAATTTTTACTTCGTATGGGAGGTACCACGCCCATTGCTGGGATCCCGCCCACTTTTTGCAAAACTATGCATATTATTATCAAAACAGCTCACACAAAGTTTGAAGACTCCCGCTGTAATAGTACTCCAGATATGCAATAATAAATTTTTACTTCGTATGGGAGGTGCCACGCCCATTGTACCTATATAGGTCAATTGTAAATCTAAACCATCCAGGGACCAACTCCAGCCGTTAAGGAGGAGTTCAGTTACTAACACACTTTCAGAAGAATTATATATATAAAGATGAAAAAAAAAATATACACGAAATATTTTAACCTCTATTTGTAGTCTAAGATTGTAACACGATAAGTGTAAAAAATCACTAAAATAAAGTTTATACGGGAAAAAGTGTAGCAAATTAGAACGTAATTATAACAAAATTATATTTGTAGAATTCTGGTTAAACGAATTACAGGACGTCAAGGTTGCTCGTTAAATCGAGTATTCGTTAAACAACAAAACGAATAAAAAACAAAACTATGCAATTATTATTTATATTTTTTAAATTTTTATATTTTTTATTTTCGTTCGACTTGTTTGTTAAAGCGTTACTTCAGTGTGAAAAGTTTGACATTCGTTGAACCGGGAATTTTTTTCATTGAGTGTTGTTTTTTTCATTTTTTTTTTTTTTAAATCTTAAATATAAAAAAAAAAATTATAAATTTTTTTGGAAAAAGTAATTTTTTCAAACTGTAATTTAATTTTTGAAAAAATGTATTTTTTCTGTATTTTTTTGAAGATGGTACTTTTTAAGAAAAAGTAAATTTTTTTTGGTACTTTTTTTTGGAAAAGCTAAAATTTTATTTTTTTTTTGGAAAAAGTATTGTTTTGAAATTGGTACTTTTTTAGAAAAATCAAATTTTTTGGGTACATTTTTGGAAGACACTTTTTGTTTTTTTTTTTTTTGTGGAAGATACTTTAGGTGGAAAATGGAAATTTTTTTAGGAAAAAGTATTTTTTGCGGAAAAATTACTGTTTATAGTATTTTTTATGGAAAAAGTTCTTTTTGAAATTGGTATTTTTTTTAGAAAAATTTATTTATTTTCTTTTTTGTTTGGAAATTGTATCTTTTTTTGGAAAAGGTGTTTTTTTGGGAAGAAGCACTTTATGGAAATTGATACTCATTTTGAAAATTAAATTTTGTTGCTAGATTTTTTTTTTTTTGGAAAAGGTACTTTTTCGGTATTTTTTTTGGAAAAGGTACTTTTTTTGGTACTCTTTTTTGGAAGATACAGAAAGAAAAATTGCTACATTTTTAGAAAAATTTAATATTTTTGGTACTATTTGTTTGAAAAATGGAAATTTGTTTTGGAAAGAGTACATATTTGAAATTGGTACTTTTTTTTAGAAAAATTTATTTTTTGTGTACTTTTATGGAAAAAATACTTTTGTGGGAAAAATACTTTTTTGGAAAAGATATTTTTTGGATAAAGTACTTTTTTTACATTAGTACTTTTTTAGAAAAATTATTTTTTTGTACTGTTTTCCAATACTTTTTTAGAAAAATTAAATTTTGTTTGCAATTTTTTTGAAAAAGGAACATTTTTGGTACCTCTTTTTTGGAAAAAGAAACTTTTTTGGTACTTTTTTGGAATTTGGTACTTTCGCAGAAAAATAAATTTTTTTTTGTACTTTTTTTTTGGTAAAAAGGTAAATTTTTGGGTACTTTTTTTTTGAAAAGGGAACTTTTTCGGTACTTTTTTTGGATAAGATACTTTTTTTTGGAAAAGATACTTATGTTTTGGAAAGAGGTACTTATTTAGGGGAAAAGTACTATTTTGAAATTGGTACGTTTTTAGATAATGAACATTTTTTTGGTACTTTTTTCTGATAAGGGTACATTTTTGGGTATTTTTTTTAAGAGGGTATTTTTCGGCAACTACTTTATTTGAAAATTTCGGTACTTTTTTTTGGAAAGGGACATTTTTGAAAATGGTTCTTTTTTATAAATAAATTTAATTTTTTTGGTACTTTTTTGCCAATAGTTTTGGTACTTTTTTTTAAAAAAGGATATTTTTTTGGTACTTTTCTTTGAAAGTGAACTTTTTCGGTACTTTTTCTCTGGAAAATGTACTTTTTTCTGAATTTGGTAAAATTTTTGGTACTTTTTTTTGGAAAAGGGACTATTTTCGGTAAGTATTTTTTTTTTAAGAATTTCGGTACTTTTTTTTGGAAAGAAACATTTTTGAAATTGGTACTTTTTTATAAAATTTCAATTTTTGGTACTTTTTATGCCAATAGTTTTGGTACTTTTTTTTGAAAATTAACTTTTTCGGTACTTTTTCTCTTGGAAAATGTATTTTTTTTGAAGAAGGTACTTTTTTTTGGAAAAAGTACAATTTTGAAATTGGTACTTTTTTAGAAAAAGAAAATTTTTTTGGTACTTTTTTACAATAGTTTTTTGTACTTTTTTCTGAAAAGGGTACATTTTTTGGTACTTTTTTTGGAATAGGCTTTTTCGGTAATTTTTTTATGAAAATTTCGGTACTTTTTTTTTGGAAAGGGACATTTTTGAAATCAGTACATTTTTAGAACATTTAATTTTTTTGGTACTTTTTTGCCAATAGTTTTGGTACTTTTTTTTGGTAAAAAGAAAAATTTTTTGGTACTTTCTTTATGAAAATGAACATTTTCGGTACTTTTTCTCTTTTTTTGGTACTTTTATTTTGGATAAGGGACTTTTTCGGTAATTATTTTTTTTTGAAAATTTCGGTACTTTTTTTTGGAAAGGGACATTTTTGAATTCAGTACTTTTTTAGAATATTTAATTTTTTGGTACCTTTTTGCCAATAGTTTTTTTGAAAATGAACATTTTTGGAACTTTTTCTCTTTGAAATTTTACTTATTTTTTGTACTTTTTTCTGGAAAGGGTACATTTTCTGGTACTTTTTTTTGGGAAAAGGGCTTTTTTTTGGTAATTATTTTCTTTGAAAATTTCAGTACTTTTTTTTGGAAAGGGACATTTTTGAAATTGGTACTTTTTTAGAAAATTTAATTTTTTTGGTACTTTTTTGTCAATACTTTTGGTACTTTTTTTTGGTGAAATTAAAAATTTTTTGGTACTTTTTTTTTGAAAATTAACGTTTTTGGTACTTTTTCTCTTGGTACTTTTTTTGGAAGAAGGTACTTTTTTTGGAAGAAGTTACTTTTTTTGGATTTCGTTTTCGGTACTTTTTTTTTGGAAAAAGGTACTTTTTTCGGAAAAATGGACACTATTTGCCGAAAAAGGGGGAGTTTTCCACTTGTTGGCCTTCTATGTAGGAATATCCAAAAATCGCTTCTTAGTGGAGGTCTAAGCCGAAGGAGGAACATATGTACCAAATTTCAAGTTTTCCTAAGTTTCCACTATTATTATCGCGGTGACTCTGTCAATTGTCAAATACATCCTAAAGTCGCACGGAAACCCGAATGTCAAGTTTTGACGGAGCAAGCTTCCAACTCTGTCCTTCTCTGCATCTTCGAATCTACCATAAAGACCGAGTTCTCACTACTTCAAATACCTTTAACTAATTTTTCCATCAGAATTTAAGTTTTACTCCAATGGAGATTGACCAACAGTTAGTATACTCATGCAAATAATCTGGTAAAAATAGCAGAAAAAGCTACTAAAAATTTGTTTAAAACTACCCCAGTCAGAAGCTTTCAGTGGTACAAAAAATCAAGTACTGGTATACCACTGGCAAACCGAGGATTTGTAAATCAACTATTGGCAGAACACTTGTTTAAGATGCTTTATCAGCGTTTATAAAAAGCGTTTTGTCTGTATTCGTTTTACAATAATTTCAGTGGTCTACACTAAGAGAATTATCTTAACATCAGTAATTAATTTCTTCATAGCGTTATTGAAAATTGTCACTAGAACTCGTCCATTGAAAGTTTTCACAGAATCTATGAAACAGGTTTCATTAAAGTCTATGTTTCTGAAATGTTTATAGAATTAATGAAAATCTCCATAAAATTAATGAATCATTCCGACAATGAAACGTTTATAGAATTTATGAAACAGTTTCATAACATTTTTTAATATTAAGAAGTTTCCTTGGATTGATAAAACTCTTCAGGAATGTCGTGAAAAATGCATTGGAACTAGTTAGTCAATGAACCGCTTCAAATGATTTTTAAACAATTTCATTGAAGTCCAAAATTAATAGAAGGATATATTGAAATAATAAAGCACTTTATAAAATATGTAGAACACTTGAGAATTAAATCTTCAAACTAAAGTTTGAAATATATGAAAATTAAGGAAATTATGAAATTTTAATAAAAAAATAAAAAAAAAATAAGTCTGAAATAATTTCTTAGTTCTAAAGAAAATTTTCATTAAATTAAGGAAGAGATAATTTATGAAATCGAATAAATTTTTTTTTTAATGAAATTATGGAATTTTATGAAAAAAAGCTTCTGAAAAAATTTCTTAATATTAATAATGTTTCTTGGCTATAATGAAATTCTTCATTGAATCTTTGAAAAAAATGCCATTAAATTGTTTCATTAATATCATTAAGGATAAAACTTTCAGTGTACAGAAAAAATCATTGGCAAAGACCACTATGTCAACGTTAGGAAAATTTGTTTCCCAGTGCTATCTAATTAAAAATTATCAACGGCTCAAAAGTCTATCCAATGGTAAAACATCTATTTTATAAAAATGATAATGCTTTGTTTAAAAAAGATTGTTGTCGGAAGGTTCCGAGTTCAAGCACGGTTCCAGCTAAACATTTTGTTTGTGATTTTTTATTAATACTTTTTAATATTTTTTTCATATAAAATCGATTTTTTTGTTTCTGGAAAAGATCTCTTAAAACCAACTTTTTATTTTTTTGTTTTCCCAACATTGGCAAGTTGTTTTCATCAAACTGACATATTTGAGAGACTGTTACCCAGCAGTAATTATTTAGTTATGTTCGCAGCTATCAAGTATTATATGTCTCGTTAGCTCAGCTGTCTGCTGCTAATCTGGCGGATAGGGTTCGAATCCCGGTGGTACCAAAAAATTATACATGAACCTTTTTTAAATTTTATTTTGGTAAATCTATTTTAAGCCCACCTATTTTATGGTTTTATCACCATTTTGATAACGTTGGAAATTTGGTTTCACCAGTGCTTGTCCGACACTTTTTGAACAGACGGATCTTTTGTCTAATAATGTTATCATTTTGGTCTTGAGAAAGCACTTGTTGCCAGTACTTGTACCACTTGTTGCCAGTACTTGTGCCTTTCCAGAGGTGGGACATTGCAGAAAAAACTTCTAAAATTAGCAATTTTTTTTTTGCATAGACTGCGACACTCACAATATTTTAACAGTAAGTGATTGTAGTTTATTTAAAAAGTAATCAATAAACTTTGTTTTTTAACGAATATACATTTAAAATACAAAGAAATATTTTTTTAAACTTATTTTGTCCTTTATTAAAAAAAACTACACTTTCTGTTCCAGTTATTATTTTCATTTAAAATTGTCTTTTTACAAACAATTCTTTATTTTCCTTATATTAAAAACAGTCATTTAAAATAAAAAAATATTTTAAACATAAAAGAAAAACGCTTGTTTAATAATTTGAGAGTTAATTTTTGATAGTTAAAATAGAAGAAAATCATTAATAATTAATGGAATATTCCGTTGGAATATCAACAAATCGCTTCTTAGTGGAGGTCTAAGTCGGAGGAGGGACATATGTACCAACTTTCAAGTTCCTAGGTCGAGATGTCTTGGCTGGGCGATGTTGAGTCACTCAGTCACGCCACTCTTATATAGTTATAGATGAATCCGCAATAACATGAATTATGCTAGACTTATTGTGTACCGTTCGAGGGAGTTTCAATTGTATGTGTTGAATGGAAACGTTAGACTGCTCTCATAAATACATACACATATGTTTGTAACAAAATAAAAGAATATTGGTGGATGCAGTGTTGCCATATATTTTTTTTATGAAAACTTTAAAAAACTCGTTTTTAATACAAAAACTTATTTTTCAAAATAATTTAAATTACGGAGTTTCGATATAGCCTGGGACCAATACGACCATAAATACCAATTTTGGACAATGATCCGTTTTCAACCCAGTACTGTTAAACTGTTTTATACAGTGGGGAGTACTCGTACTCACGATGTAAGTTACAAGCTTAATTTCAATTTACAATATTTTCGAAATGAAATATGATATCTTAAAAATTCAAAAACTGAAAAAGGGTAAAAGTAGTGTGTTCAGGTGCCGTTACAAGTATAATGAAAAATATATTTCCAGGAAGGTGACAAATCGGAGCATTTTGATCAAAAACGACACTTTTACCGTTCATATAGCTCGAACACATGATGTCGGACAGTGATTCTGAGACCAGATTTGTATACAGCGTACATTATACCTTTAGATAAGTATACCTTAGTTCTAGTGTCAAATAATTTACTGCTAGAATATTTAGGTGTAAAAGGTCTTACATGTACCCATGAGAGCTTCCCACTATATGTACTGGGTAGAGATACTTCAGTGATTTAAACCATAAAATAAATTAAGATCTTTCCTACAATTGGAGAGCTTATTGTAAAAACTTGATAAGCCACATTTATTATATTTCTGGTTCTACCTGTTTTCTAGGCACCTATTAATGAGTATTTGAAAAAAGCCTTGTTTGTACACTTAACACAAGTACCTAGAGAATTAAAGTCCTGCAAAAGTCATACTTTATGCATTAAATCAACACTTTGAAGGTAAAAACCAGTAAAAATTGGTATGTCGCTTACCAAGTTTTTATATTAAGTCCTTTAATTGGAAATGAAAACTAGTAAAAATTGTTATCCAGAGTTGCAAATTTTCTTGGAAAAAATAAGTTTTCTCTTATTGTTAAAAGAATTTTAAAATAAGAGTGTTTCAAAATACGAAAAGGACTAAACTGATATATTTTCCACTAAAAACATATCTAAGGGAAAAAATATATATGAATCATAGTCCTCTCCATATGCAAATGTTCGATAAAGAGTTTCAAGCACATCTATGACGTGTCAGAAATGGTTTAACGCATTTTATTTGTTCCGTGCTAACTTTTTTATGGAATAAAGTAGAAAGATATTTCGTTTTTCAGAAAGCTTTCTTTTTAGTTTTGTGTTGGCGTTTTTAGATTATTTGCTCAATTTTTTAAATATTTTTGCTTAATATTTATGAAAAATTGTGTAATTTCCTGTATTTAAATGTTATTATAATCTTAAAAAATTTTAAATCCGATCTCTCGACTTTCGATAAAAAGTACTTACTGCACAATATGTTTTACTTCTCAAAGTTATTTTACATGTAACGCCAGTCATTTATATACACTCAGAATATTCATAGAGTAACTACATGTCGGTCATTCGGGTAGTAGTTACTTTAACTGTTATTGTAGTTATTTTTCGATTAGAAAATGGAAAACGACTATTAAGGACAGTCGCTTCAAGAAACATCTAACAAAAATTACTGTACTCCTGTAACAGTCATTTTGAGTAGTTATTTTAGTATTTTATTAAACGACTACCGAAACAGTAAATTTGCAGTAAACATTTTATTTTTGTTAGTTATTTAAAAATAGAAGATTATGTCGAGTTTTTATTATGTCTAGTTTAGTTTATATTTGATATTATTAATATTTCCATAGTTTCCAAATAATAATTTTAAATAGTATGTGGAAAATATAAGTGTAATTAAAAGAAAAAAATATTTCTTTTATTAAAATAAATTTTTTTAAATGCCTAAAAATTAACTGTAAAAAACGGTATTTTTTACATCTTTTGTAGTCGTTTTATGTTCATTGGTTTGTTTCTCGTTTTAATGGTTTATGCATTCATTAAATGTTAGTTGTTTTTGACCGAGTCGATAGTCGTTTTACTACCATTGTAGTTGTTTTACATCAGTTTAATATTAATACATAGTTAGTCATTTTTATGACAATTACAGTCACCGCCTTTTGTAGTAATTTTAACTGTAATTTTTAGTCATTTCTACCTTCTTAATGTCCTGAGTGTACATACATTTGTATTATTGAATAATTTTTTGGTGATGTGCGTTCTCAAAAATGTGAACGATATTATAATATAAACTATTTTATGGAAAACCCGACACAATAATTTTTGGAAATCGTTCTTGCATTCAAACTATCCCAGCAAAAAAACCTCGATATAGTAAGCAGTAACTACATTTGTACGCTTCCCAAATAGCTCTTAACCGACTTGCATACAATAATGCAATTAGGAAAGGCTTTTTGTTTGTTGTGCTGCCCTAAATGCATTCTTTTGAAGCAGTATATAATGCATACCATAAAGCAGAAAAAATTATATACAATGAAGTTGTCAATTCACCTGATAAAAAGAGACATAACAAGTGGGACATCACGAACAAAAAACATGCCTTCTGGATTTGCTTTGGAAGCAGTCGATAATTAAATAATGCTTCTGGGTACACTCAAAAAAAAACTGGGGTAATATTATCGAAGTGCTTAGAAATTATACAACTACATTAGTTTCAAGTTAGTTTTACAAAGTTCTAGTAAAATATTTAAAAAAAAATTGTAAAACATATACAAGCCTAGTAAAAAAGTTCTAAAATAATTCATATATGAAAATGAAAATTATTCAAGTTCGAGGCCATACTCTATATTTATTTACTAGGATATTGTCCTAACAAATAATCTTTAGAGTTTTTGTTTTCAACTGTATTGAATATCCACCAAAGGTGGACCTTGCATATAACAAACAAGTTTTCAATTTATTTTTTGATCAATGGTGATATCTTTAACTTCGAGCTCATATGTTAGTTCTCATGTAGTGAGTAAACTAGTTTATATGAATGTTTGATGTTTGGCATGGGATTGTTACCCTCTTTCAAAACGTGATGATGGAAACCTAAAAAATTCCCGAATAGATCTATCCTGAAAGTGTCAAATAATAAATTTGAAAAAAAAAAACTATAGATTATTTGTTAGGACAATATTCTAATAAAGAAATATAGAGTATGGCCTTGAACTTGAATAATTTTCATTGCACAACTAAAGGTCGAAAAAAACATAATTCATAAGAAAGAATTAGGTAAATCTAACTTGAAACGTATATAGTTGTATAATTACTAAGCACTTCGATAGTATTATCCCAGCTTTTTTCTACATGTAAGAACTATTTTTGCAGGGATGATACGGATTTGTTGTCCGTTTATATTAAATTATAAAGCCTTTAAAAGCATGTATGTATTGCTTTAAAGCAATGATGGTATAATACATTGGGTTAACATGCAGTTCTTATTTGAGGTACAACAATAACAATCAAAATATAACAAGAGTTATTTATACCTTTCATGTCACAATGTTTTGTTTGTCACTTTTTTCCAAACAGGAAAGTTTTGTTGTAATTTTTATATTTCACTCTTTAATTTTTGTAAAAATTTAGAACAGAAATCCGGTTTGCTACAAAAAACTGACGAAAATGTACAAATACAAAACGTTTCCTTCATACATCAATACAAAAACTGTTAAGCATTAAAAAAAAACAGGAAAAAATTTGTTAATTATTTCCACATGGCAACACTGTGGTTGCACCTCTCAAACTTTTATTTTATTTTCTTAAGCAACGACATCACATAGTTAATCTCTATCTCTGTTGTTACATTTTTGTTAATACAAAAAAGAAAAGTTTAATTAAATTCAATACTAACCATCTTTAATTCCAGTTGTAAAATCTAAAGCAATTGCCGCAAATGAAAATGTAAGCAATAAAAACGCCATGTTTGTTTCATTTACTTTGCAATTTATTTCGAAGCGATACGTTGAATCTACACACACACTCACTCGTACACACACACACACTACTGACTGTAAGTATATTAACTGTGCACACTCCCTAATCGTATTTAGTTAGCCACACACATATTGTAGATTTTCTAGATTCCTAAGTGTATCTATGCATACACTTAAAATTTTTAAATTAATATTATTATTTGCTATGGATATAAGCATTGAGTAATTTAATATTCAATATAACCATATCCACTAACAATATTTATATAGATACAATTTATATGCACTCTACATATACAGATATTTGAAATAATGATTATTTTTAACATTCATTAATATTTTTGTGTATGTATGTTTATACTACTATTCTTTTCTTTTAGTATTAATATTATTTTATCTTTTCAAACATGAACAACAAATAACTTTTGAGCACTTGAAATAACTAAACTAATTCTTAATTTTTTACACATTTTTTTCATGTATATATTTATAGACAAATTTTATTTAACATGCCGCTCGCAGTACTTGCGATACACGTTACATTTTTCCCGTCCCGAAGAAACTGAAGACATTTTGAGTATCTGAAGAATTTTTACCTGCTTTAATCTGACAGAAGCCAAAAGAAACATGCGCACAGAGAAAGTTCACAACAAAGCTTTGGAATTTCGATGTGTATGTACCTATTAACTTCGAAAAGGATACATAAAGGATAAGAAATATTCGATTGTGTTTAGTCAAAATCAAGAAGCACTTAAATGTCAATGCGACATACAGCATAAAAAATCTAGGAAACCGAATATAATATCTACACAGAAAGAAAAACACAAGCTCAGTGGATAAGCTATTATGAAAACTTTATAGATTTTCGTCCAACGTAACACTTCATAAATCCGATGGTATTTTATTTAAGCACACACACATGATTGAGAAATAAAGTGCCAACCGAGTTGAAAAGTGTATTGTAATGGTAACAACTTATAAACTCAGTTACATTAGATTTCTGAATATGTTGGATGTTGCAACCAAAATTAAGTTGAATTAACCGAAATTTGTTGTGAATACTAATGTTCAGTTGTACCAACCCACTGAAATGTAATAAAAGAATTTGACTCGTAGTAACAGAATTATAGTTGGCAAAAAGCTAAATTGTTTTCTGTGTGCATTGATGACATTCCTGTTAGAAAAAGATAACGGGTCATCGTTAGCAAGGAACTTTTACAGGTGGTACACGTACTGCAATCAGAAAAAATTCACTTTTGAATATGTTTCAGGCAGGCACGCAGATAGGAATTTGTTTCCGGGGGCGAGCTTTTTCGATTTTTTATTTTAATTATGGATTTTTTTTTATAACCCGAAAAAAACTTATAAAAATATGTGCACACTAGGGTAAAAGTAAAGTAAAAGATTTTTTTGCCATAATGTATTAATAAAAGAAATCGCTTTTTCATGTCAACAAAAACCTCCCGCATAAACTGCAATTTCTTAAAATGTATTTTTTCAAGTGTTTAACATTAAAGCTGTACAAGTTGACCAATAATACTGCACAACATATTTTAAATAACATTTTACATATTATGTTCGTTATTTTGCGAATTGTGATGGCTATATCGAGAAACAACGCTTTAATCTGTTTGAACAAAATCCGTGAAACACGTCAAATTTGAAAACGTTTGTGTTCTTTAAGTAGGATATGTATCGTTATTGTCTAATTACGTTAAAATTTTAGCTAAATATTAGTTTTTAGTTTAATTACACAAAAAAAGGATTGTACGGAAACCATTTTGAAAACCGCGAAAAATTAAAATTGCGTTACTTTATATCTGATAATTGCAAAAATAAAAAGTCAAAATTTATAAACCTAGTGCACACAGAAACTTTCGACTTCAAATAACCTGATTAAAAAAAACTAATATGATGCTTTATATAATTATACACTCAAAAAAAAGTTTGTAAAGTCAGCAAAAAATTTTGCTGAGTCAGCAAAATTTTAGTCAGGAGGGTGCTTGCAAAAAAAAAATGCTAATGTCAGCAAAATGTTTTGCTGAAAATCAACGAGCTGATTTTTAGCAACAAAATTAGTAGATTCAGCAAAAGTTTTGCTAACACTTAGTGGATAAGAAATACAAAAGCCTTTGCTAAAAATTAATAAATTTTTTGCTGAATTTTAGTAAACTGAAAAAAACGCAAAAAATTTGTAGAAAAATTGTAATTTAGTTAATTTATTTGCTGAAAATCATAAAACATATTTTTGTGATTATTTTAAAAATAATTTACAATAATTACGAAATATAAAATTTTCATTTTCACACATTGTCGACATGAATTAATGTAATATCTGAAAATATATAGATATAAATATATGTATATAACATAACAAAAATTTTCTTGCAACTACTTACATCAATGGTTGTCTAAATGATGCTATCTTTTAAAGGACGCAACTGCCGAAGATAATTATGGAAACGAAACGAAGAAATAAACAAAAACAAACGAAACGAAAAAAACAACCCTTTTTTGCAATAAGAAAAAGGAACCATAAAAATCTACCTAAGATGTGTGTCTTTGCCTTTGCCTTTCGCTTTACTCTGTCTACATGTCTGTATACATATGTTTGTTTGCAATTTGACCACACTAGATTATTAATCTATAAACATTTAGCTTAGAAATACATATTAAATTTAAATATTTTATTTTGACTTTAATTTAATTAATAGACAATTATTTTCACAAGCCGGTGACAACGCAAAATTTAAGTTGTTTTAATCCTCAATTTTGTTTTATGTATGAAAAACAGATACAAAAATCTTCCATGGTTGATTTTTTTATATGTCTTATTAGAGTTGTATTTTTTAGTATCGTTTTGCTCTTCTCTACTACATCTTGACATGCCGCGACATCTACTTCATTCTGCGTATATCTTTCAATCTGGTTGTCGTCCACACTATTAATGTGCTTATCAGCACAATTTTTTTAGCAAAATTAATTAGTAAAACATTAGTATAATATTAGTAAAGCATTAGTATAAAACACTTAAGTGCTGAATAAGTATAACAAAAATTTTAGCTGAAAACACGATTTTAGCAAAAAATTTGCTAAAAAATAGACTAACTTTTCTACTAACTTTTTTTTTTGAGTGTACGAAATTTAATATGAGTATGAGAAAAAACAGTTTTCCAACGATTTTACTCGATGATGAATGCCGTAATTCGACCGCAGATTAAATTACATCCGAAAAATGCGATACAATTCAATCCGATTTTATGTAGCGGTATAAATTTATATCTGAACTGATACTAATATATACAAAATAAGCTATAGTTTTATTCGGTTTTTGATTTTAAAACTTCATTAAAATCCGAAATATTTGCAGAAATAATACGGGTTTTGCTTCAAATACGGGTTTTGCTTCAACGTAATGAATCCTTTTAGAATTTAGGCAATTGCATAAAGTTAACGACTTTATAATTTGTGGCAAATTCCATTCCATTTGGACATTTTATTTTATTAAACAAAATTTCTTGAAATTACCTAAATAAAAAAGTTGTTTGACAAAAACAACTTTGAAAATAAAGATATAATGAAAATTAAGATTTTATGGAATTTAGTAACTTCAATGGTGTGAATAACAAACACGGAAAAAATGTTGAAACTTAAATTTGCTTTTACATTGAAAAAATCTAAAACTAAATTAAAAACTCCTAATGTTACTAATGAACCATGTTCGTTTTTTAGGGTTCCTACATCCTACCAGAAAGAAATCAATTCAAAGACAAAAATTGGGGTAAACTTTCTGTATAAAATTATACAAAAAATAATATATATATATACTAATAAAGTACTACTATATTGATGTAATACATATTTATATCCATAATATGATCGACCAACCTCTAGTGTGACTCTGAATGGGGTAATAACAATTTTATCCAAAATTAAATTGTTTTTTTTTTTTTCAAATATGATATAATATCTAAATATACATACATTATTTTGCTTTGCCTAGTTATATATAAGTCATTATTAATTGGAGTAGTTTTAGCGTGTTCTAAATGATATCAATATACAATTATATCTTGAGTTAGATGCGATAATACGTAACTATATATGATATTATTTATAGAATTATGTCCATTTATATACACTAGCAGACAAAAACTTATAAGTGTAATGTATTATTTTATGCAAACATTTTAACTCCGGAAATTGACCGTTTTAAAACCGTCCAAAAAACTACTTATTTTTTATTCGTGAATTTAAAAGTTTCAGATTTTGCAGACAAAATTAAAGGCAAATATCCTATATAAATTGAATGAAGCTTTTCCGGTGGGTTTCCTTTGAACCTAATAAAATTCGGATAGGTGATAAAGGAGCAGCAAAATATGACACACGTATTTTTCAGCGGCCAATCCCATGTTAAAATACTCGAGATAACACC
>CM037851.1:117161969-117309217 GCA_021234595.1 Delia radicum
AAAATAAGCCTCATAATTAACAAAAAATCTTTTAAAAAAAATAATGAACTTTATTTTAACTGGATTTATACTTATTTAAATCATAACACTAGTAATTTTTATATACTAATATATTACAATCGTAGTCACATTAATAAACATAATCATACTCACAATCATACTCATAATTATTCTTATAATAATACTAATATTCATAATATAAAATAGAATAAAACAACAACAATGTTTACACTATTTTTTTCCCAAATAAAAAAAACATACAATATTTGAAAAAAAAAACAACAACATTTACTATATTTTTTTCACTTAAATAAAAGAAAAACACAATATTTAGAAAATTTAAGCAAGCACATAAGTAAAATTAAAAATATTAAAGAAAAACAGGAAAGAATAAATATAAGTACAAATAAGTCTATAATAAAACTAAAAAGAGGAGAAAGAAGAAGAAAAAAACAAACTTTAAATATGATCATTAAAGTAATGCATTCGTTGATTTTGTTTTGCAAATGTTATATACAAGAGATAAAAATAAAATTATCAATTGTAACAAATGTCAGAATTTGACAAAGGAACATTTAACGAATAATTTCTAATTTTTATAAAATAAAAAAGCGAATTTTGCAAAAATCGACCTCTTTCTACAAATGAAGCAAAAATAACGAATATATTAATTACTGATTAATAATTATAATAAAATTTTGTCATATATTGGGTTACATAAATCTGTGCTAACGATTCCAACAGGAAAGGAGACATACAATAGGGTAATTCACTGTAGAGAATTATTAATTAGATGTTTTGGAAGGTTAAATTGTAAGATAAAAGTTCCTCATGACATTTATTCCTTTGAATTAGTAGATAGGGAAGAAATGACGGAATCTGATTCCGATTGGAGTTATAAAATATTAGACGGCAATCCTTGAACAGGAGACTAGTAAGGAAAATAGGGGTATAATTATGAAACCACAGGAGTTAGGATACAAATGGCTACCTTAGATCAGAAAAATCATTCATTAGCATGTGTGCTAATATAATAAGGGAAAACTAAGGAAAATATCCGTGGATTAGAATCCTTTATGGATAAGGTTAATAATTGAGGATTTGAGAGAGGGAGAATCTCAAATTTACTTTTGTATCATTTGTGAAATCAAAACTTGAAGGCAAAGCTCGCGAGGCTTACCGGAAAATGTAGGTACAATTGATGAAATAAAAAAATGCTTTGAGAGGGAGAATAAAACCAGAAAAATTCAAAAAGTAGTAGCCGGAAAATTGGCGGCTTTATAATTAAGAAAAAAACAACAATTATTCAGATTTTGCGAAACAGGCCGAAGAGCTCGCAGATGCTCTGGAAAGATCACTTATTATAGAAGGAATCACAAAGAGGAAAGCACATGAAATGGCAGTCGAACAGACGGTTAGTGTATGTCGACTGAATGCCAGATCTAACTTGTCAAATCAATTCTGGCATCAACATCATTTACTGATCCAAGAGATGTCGTTGCAAAATTAGTCGTGGAGCAGACAAACGAATCCAACGAAAGACAATTTTATCATTTCAATCGCGCGCAGGAACAATTCGAACAATTTTTCAAATAACCATTCACATCGTTATCATAACAATTTCAATCGCGGTAGTAGTTATAGATGTGGTAATAATTACCCTAGGGGATCTAGCACCAAGCAGAGGACAATCACAATAACTACCGAAGTGTGAACTACAATAACCACCGGGGTAATAATTTCACAAACCGTGGTAACAGTCGTTTTACCAACAACAACAATAGGGCCAATTCCTATCAAAATTCAAGGGCTCTGCCTTTAAACGCAGAGACCCCTCAGCAGGAAATGCTGGGGGAACTGGATCATCATTATTAAATGAAATGGACAAGTGCCAACCAAATCCGTTTACACTCTAAACATAATTTTTCAGATTACGTTAACTTAAGTGTACGGACACAAACAAATATAATAGTTTTTAGTCGATTCTCAAGCAGACATATCTTTGATAAAAAGTTTCATGTATAAAACCATACATCAAATTCAATCAAAATAAAATTATAAACATTACAGGTGTGACAACACAGTCTATTTCAACATTAGGTACAATTTATACCAACCTTATTGTCCAAAGTTATTTTATTCCCCAACACTCTTCACATTGTTGATGATGAACTTTAATATTCATCTAATGGAATAATTGGGTAAGATTTTTCTAAAAGCATACAGATGCAACATTAACTACGAAAATATGTCAATTTCGTTTTGGTACGATCATAATAAATTAAAAATTCCCATAAAACACGGCCCACCGATGAGAATTGCATAATACCACCAAGATTGCGAGGTTTTTAGATTATTTAAAATTGGAAAATGTAAATGAACTGGTTTTTGTAGACACACAGGAAATTTGCGATGGAGTGTTTACATGCAGATTGCATAGTTGACACGAAAATACCCAATTCTTAGAATAGTTAATGTAACTGATAAAGTCAAATGCATAGAAAATTTTAATATAAAAACAGAAAAGCTCACAAATATAACATTTACACAATTAATGCAATCAAACCGAAAGTTGAACATATGGTCAAGCTAAGGGAATTATTGGAAAGTCAAATGCCAAGAGAATTAGAAAAGCAATTAATGCCTCTTTGCGAAACATATGCAGACATTTTTGCATTGAAGGATGATATAATGACAGTTAACAATTTTACGAGCAAAAGCTAAGATTAAACGATTCGTCTCCAGTTTATATGAAAAATTATAGAATGCCACACTCGCAGAAGGAAGAAATTGATAACCAAGTGAGAAATTTAATTGAAAAATAATTTAATTGAACCAAGCCAATCTGAATTTCAAACAGCCCATTAATTTTAGTCTCGAAAAAGGCCATTAACGGTCAGAAGGCATATAGAATGTGCGTAGATTATAGAGGAGTCAATAAAAAACTGATAGCCGACAAATTCCCACTCCCACGAATTGACGACATTCTAGACAATCTAGGCGAGCCAAACACTTTTCGATACTCGATCTATATTCTGGTTTTCACCAAATTCCAACTCCACTCTGACTCTAGGATATTACCCTCATTTAGCACTAGTTCAGGGTCATTTAGATGGAAAGTTCTACCATTCGGATTAAACATTGCTCCTAACTCATTCTTCTAGGATGATGTCTATCGCTTTTTCGGGTTTATCACCAAACCAAGCATTTTTGTATGTCGACGACATTATCGTTATTGGTTGTAGTATGCAACATCATTTAAAAAAATCTAGAAGACGTTTTTAATATATTTAGAAAATACAATCTAAAACTCAATCCCTATAAATGCAATTTTTTCAGACCAGAGGTCACATTTTTAGGTCATAAATGCACATCCGAAGGTCTTCTACCAGACGATTCAAAAATAAAGACAATCGAAAACTATCCAGTGCCTACTGACAAAGATGCGGTCAAACGATTTGTCGCTTTTGCGAATTACTATAGACGTTTCATTAAAAATTTTGCCTCATTGGCAGCACCACTAAATTACATAACTCGTAAAAAATGTACATTTCAGTTGGGATGAAAAATGTCAAAGGGCTTTTGAAAGTTTAAAATTGAGTTTGAAATCTCCTAAATTGCTACAGTACCCAGATTTTACAAGAGAATTTATTATAACAGTCGATGCATCAAAACTAGGTTGCGGAGCGGTCTTAAGCCAAAACTTTGATGGGAATGATTTACCCATTTACTTTGGCGTCAAAAATCGTTCAACAACGCAGAACAAAAGAAACATACAATAGAACAGGAGCTTCTAGCCATTCACTTTGCAATAACGCAATTTAGACCATACGTTTATGGTACGAAATTTAAGGTCAGGTCAGATCACAGACCGTTAGTGTATCTATTTAATATCAAAGATCCGTCATCAAAGTTAACAAGAATTAGATTAGAATTATCCGAATACAATTTTGTAATAGAACATATAAAAGGCAAGAACAATGTAGCTGCGGACGCACTTTCGCGCATCTCAATAGATGATTTAAAAAATCCGGATAATGAAATTTTCGTAGTAAAAACCAGAGGAATGTCGAAGCAAATCCAAGAGGAGCCACCGAAAGCGAAAGCTAGCCTAGAGAAAATACCGATATATGACAAATTTTCACATGAATTTTCGAGAAAAATACCAAAAATCAGATCTGAACTATTTTATACTAACAGAAAATTATCCAAATTGCGCATTAATGTTTATAAAAAATTCAAAATCGTACTATCCTTAAATATTTTACTTGATAACAAAACATTGAATCTAGACGAGATGCTTTGAGGCTCCAAAGAGAAGCCGTCAATCAAAATATTTTTATGATAGAATGGCCTAAAGATGATACATTTTTTACTATTTGTAGTTTACAAAATTTAAAAGACCATGGCATAGGATTATTAAAAGAAATAGAAATTATATTAACCGATCCAATTGAACAAGTACTTGGGAAATGCGAAAAGGAAAAACTTATGACTATGTATCATAATGATCCACTTTTAGGAGGGCATTGTGGTCGTAGAAAGTTATACGCAAAATTACGAACGAAATATTTTTGGAAGAACATGACAAAAGATATAGCAACTTTTGTGAAAAATGTAGTCATAATAAGGTAAGACCAGGGCATAAGGAGGAACTGGTTTTAACACCAACACCTACTCAAGCTTTTGACGTGGTCGTTTTGGATACAATTGGTCCACTACCTGAATCCAATTATGGAAACAAATACGCGTTGACTCTGATGTGTGATCTAACGAAATATCTGATAACAATAGCAATACCTGACAAATCGGCTAACACTGTAGCTCGCGCAATATTTGAACATTTTATTTTAACTTACGGTTCAATGAATACTATTAAATCTGACTTGGGTACGGAATTCAAAAACCAAGTATTACTCGAATTATGTAAATTTCTTAAAATTGAAGTAAAATTCTCAACAGCTTATCATCATGAAACAGTGGGAACAGTAGAACGTAACCACAGGGTTTTTAATGAATACCTTAGAGCATACATAGATGATAATATTTCCGATTGGGATACCTATCTAAAGTACTTTACATTTTTCCATAACACCACATCGAGTACGGTTTTCGATAATAAATTTTCACCATATGAATTAGTGTTCGGTAGAATTCCTTCACTTCCTACTCAAGTTCATAGAACAATTGATCCGATATATAACATTGAAAATTATAGTAAAGAAGTCAAATATAGGTTACAGAGAACACACCAGCTAGCAAGAGACTTAATAGATAAACATAAAAGCAGAAATAAGGATCGGTATGACAGACATGCTAAACCATTACAATTGAAAATTAATGACCATGTTTTGATACGAAAGGAGCCGTACGACAAATTTAAGAGTATTTACGAAGGCCCATTTATAGTAAAAGGAATCGACAATTGTAATGTAACAATATATGATAAATCATCAAAAAAAGAAAAAACAATTCATAAAAACAGAATAAGAAAAGGCATAAACAAATACATATAACAAACAAAATTAATGTTATAGAAAAACAATAATGATATATTTTTGTAAAACTTATTTTTATAAAAGCCTTTAACATTAAATCCATTTCTTTCATACCTCAATTAAAACAAGAACAAATAATTATATTTTGTAAAAATCATATAAAGAAAATTTAAATTGAAATTATATATCATATATAAGAAAAGAGAAACAAAACAAATTTTTTAGGAAAATTTAAAAAAAAAAAAAAAAAGGAAGAAAATACTAATATTAATTATTAGTAATAACGTTTATATAACCTATATAATGTTAAATCTATTAAAATTCGGTTATATAATTCTAATTATTTAAAATATATTTAATTGTATAATAAACAGGAAAAGATATATCATGTTTATAATAAAAATTGTAATTTAAGTTTTGAAAAAAGCAAGAACTAAACAAGCTTGGTACCCCTTGTTTATTTCTTCCTTTTTTGTAAAAAAGGGAGGTGTAATGAATACCCATCTCTGTTAAGTACTTAAATGTACAACCATGTAATATTTAGTAATTGATAGTCTAATAAGCTAACAACTAAGGATAGATCAATAAAGAAGACCAATCTTAATTTGAACATTAAAGAGTGCAGTTGTTTTCATTTTTACTTACAAGTTGTGTGACAAGATGTGTTACACTCTCATTTCTCATTATGTAACATTTGGTTTGATTTAGTTCCTTTATTTTTTCTTATTTTTGCATGTTCATTTATACGTTTATCAACGTCATCATTGTTTAGTGTCCGCCGACTGTTTTTTTTTTGTTTGTTCTTCACAAAACTTGATCGTTCTTGACAAAACTTGATCGTTTTCTAATAAATATAGCTTAATTACCAAAAATCCGTTCTTTATATTAAAAAGAAATAATCAATATTGCTGGGGTCCAAAACAATGATTTTCATTATAATTAAACAAAACATTGTATCTTGCAACAATGTCTAGATCAGAAAACACAAGTCAGCAAATATAAGTAAAATTTTAAAGTTTAGACTTGATCGAATTTCACAAAATTGTGTAGTTTAGAATTATTCATTTTTTTGTTTCTGGCATTTTTGTTTGTTTTTGACAAAACTTGATCGTTTGATTCTAGGGGTTGCTATTTAAAGTACAGATTTCATAATATTTTATTTTAATTTCTTTTTATTTACAACAGCATTGACTTTATTTTTTAATTAAAAATGTACATGTTTATCGTATAAGTTAATGAGATGGTTTACATAATCTGTTCTATATAAGTTTAATTCTAAAAAAGTCGTCAAAGAAGCAACCACCATGGACGCTGCATCAAATTCATTATTAAAGAAATTTCATGATCTAAAGAATTTCACAAAATTGTGTAGTTTAGAATTGTTAATTTTCTGTGACGATGATTATATGCTATGATCGAATTTCACCATAATGTAGTAGAAGTGACTGTATAAATTTTTACTGATAAGTGGGTTTCGTAGAAAATTTAATTCAGTATCTTACACTACATCGAAAAGTGAGTTACTCCAATTTTGAAAAATAAATAAGTGAATTTAAAATAAAACATTTATCCAAAACTAAAAAGTAAATTTCTTACAAAACAAATAAAAAAAATTATTTGGTTTTGATCCTTAAATTATTACCATCAAAAAGAGTGTTGCTCCAATTTTTGTAAAATAAATAAGTGAGTTTAAAAATAAAACATTTATCCAAAACTAAACAAAAAAAAGAAGTAAATTTCTTATAAAACACATAAAGAAATAATATAAAAAAAGTCCCAAAATGAGTTTTAGAAATGTGTCTTTAAACAAGAAACAACATTGTGTTGAATGTGGGAAGTTTTTCCTTAATGATTCCACGATGAGAGAGCATGAAAGGACTCATGCAACGTCTTCCAATAAGTTATGTGTTCCTTGCAATCTACTAGTTAGTAGATTAAACTATGCACAACACTTGCGAACAGTTCAACATCGCAATAACTGCAGCATAAGGACAATCCACCCTAGACTCACTCTAAGAAGCTGTGATTATAGTGAAAGGCTAGCAATTTATATGCTAGAAAACGAGAAGGAGGATATTCTAATGCCTGAAGAATTTTTTTGGAAAAGAGGAAGTCATTTTGACAGAATTACTTCAAGATTGTCAAGCTAAACACATAACATACAAGTTCAATATGGAGCTTGTGTGTGATCAGTGTCGTACCCAGGGGGGGCCCTGGGGGCCAAAGCCCCCCCCGAAATATTTTCGATTTTTTTTTTATTTTTGTTTTGGTTAGTATGTAATAAATGAATTTATAATATTTTTTTGAGACTATAATTTTTCAAACTAATGTTATATTAACTGAAATTAATCTATGGAAACACTACCATAAAGACCATCAAATCCGCTAGATGCTATTCAAGATTGCAACAAGGAGCTTTTTCCAAACGTTTACATGTTTTTACATTTACTGATAGTAATTCCTGTTACAATTGCATCCGCGGAGAGAAGTTTTTCCACCCTAAAAAGAGTGAAAACATATATAAGGAATTCTATGGGTGAAGCTAGACTTGGTGCTCTAGCTCTTGCATCAGTGCATCGAGAAAAGGTAAAACCTGACAAAATCATTGACACTTTTATGAAAAAAATCGTCGAATTAAATTTTAAGAGTTTTGTTAATAGTATATAAGGATCTTAATTAATGTGATAGCTCACTTCAAAAATCAAAATAAAATTATTTAATTGATACATAAATTTGTTTAATATTTCAAAAAAAAAAAAAAAACTTGTTTGTAGATATAAAAAAACTAAAATAACAAATACATGTCAAAACATTTTTGCTTCAAAATTGCTATCATAACTGGGTATAACGTCAATGGTAACTTAGAGTCAAAAAAGCAAGTAGTATTGTAATCAATTCTTTAAATTTAAACCAGAAAGCATGAACTCAATAACAAAGTAATTATTTACTTAAAAGAAAATAACAATGCTCTTAACGTATATTTATACCTTTTTGTACTCAAGACGTAATCATATACTTTTTCTTAATAAAAGAACGTTATTGGAAGTAGTTCCTCATTTTAAAAAAAGAAGTTATACAATTTTAAAGAATTTATCTTATATATAACACTAAAAACAGAATTTGCATGTTGCCAAAATTTTGTTAAACTGTGGTTAGGTATAAATTAACGATCGCACGTGAGCAGAAAATTGTGAGTGGAAGTTAAAATTACTGACGTTATCGCGAGTGAGTGTAAAACAATTTTCGAGGGTGATTGTGCGTGAGTCATATTTTTGTTTTTCAATTTTGAATTGTTCTTTTTTTTTTAAATTGATATTTTCGTGGTTTATAGCTCCAAAATTATGACAAACCCATGATATCATAACAATTCGATGTTTCACTTTTTAGGATTTTATTTCCGTATGAGTTTTGATCGTTATATTTGAATGGCGTAGGAGAATTACGTGTGAGTAAAAGTTGAATTTACTTATGAAACTACTTCTTTTTTTTAAATGTAAGTACTTCTTATTTTTTCTAGGGAACTATTTATCTATTTTTTTTGTGTAAGTACTTCGTAGTTTTACAATGGAACTATTTCTTTATTAAAAAATGTATGTAGTTCTTAAAAATATAAAGTAAATGGTTCTTCGGTAAAAAAAAATAATCAATTCTAAAGAATCAATTATTTTAGTCTCACGCCCTGTTAAAAGAATCGAGTAGGTAATCTAGTAAGGAATGCGTTCTGCCCAAAATGCTTGATTACAAACCCGCTTACCTTTTTGGAAATTTTTTGCTGGGTTATTAAACATAAACAAAATACAAATTTATAGGTATATTTTTTTTTTTTGAAAAAATCATATTTGGAAAATAGTTTTACTATTTTAAGTACAAAAAAAGAATAAAATATTTGTATTGTACTATATTTTATAGTCAAAGAAAAATAGTTGATCGATTTTTAAGATGATATGGAGAAAACAAACTAAAACTTTAATAATTAAAATTAAAAAGTTTGATTTTGTCATGACAGAAAAGCATTTTTTCCGCATTCACACCATGTGAATTGCTTCGTCTATCAGAATACAGCTGTCCGGCAGCGCTAAAAAGCTGTTCGCTAGCTACACTAGTTGGTGGGGCTGATAAATATTTTATTGCTACAGCTTTTATATTTGTAAATGGACTTGAATTCCAATACTCAAATATATTTATATTTCGGGACCTAAAGTCTCCGTAATAAACATTTTAATTTCTTTTTCAATAAAATTTTCGTTTGGTTCTGCTACTTCTAAGTCTGGTACTGCATCATGTCTATCCCAAATTGATGAATCTGTTATTCTCTCTTTGGGATTACTTACCACTCGAATTTTTTATTTTTTTATATTTAATTATATCGCATTAAATTTGATTATTTGCTTATAAGTCTTGTAGGTATATTTCTGGAAATTTTTTTTAAACTCTTTTGGCTTTTTGAAATTTTTTCACACACATTGATATTTATATATCGTTGTTTTTCTTTGGTATTCTTTCATGTAGTTTTTTTAGTAAATTTAGAAAAGTAAATATAATTACAGTTGTTATTTACTTGTGCTTTTTATAAATAATCATAAAAAGTTCGGTAGTTCGGCTAAATTCGGCCAAAATTTGGCCAAACACCGAACTATGCCGAACTTCACTTTTTGGCCGAACTACGAAGCCGAAGCCGACTACTTGGTCGGACACTACAAAATATTAAATATAGGCTCACGTATGTAAAAAATTATATGCTTTTCAAACAAAAAAAATTAAAAAAAACAAAAATTGGGCCCCCCCGAAACAAAATCCTGGGTACGGCCGCTGTGTGTGATTATGTAAAAATAGCTGATGATGAAATGATGCTAACTACAATTGCCCACATAACAAAAATGATCATGGTGACATTAAGCGATGATTTAAAAACTATTTATGATGAGCAAACTAAAGAAATTCGGAACAAAATGTCTGAATTCCAAGAAAGAGATAGCCATACAACTTCTTAATATTAATGTTAATGAAGTAAACATTATAAGAGGATCGCAATACATCCCTCTATCAATTGAGTTAGTAAGGAAACAAGCATTAACAAATATTCACAATGAAGATGTCTACTGCTTCAAATGGAGTCTTATTGCCGCACTGTATGATGAAAGGTAATTATCTAATTATGAACAAAAACAATGCTCATCATACAACATTGCGAACATAGCTGCAGACAGAATAGCAGTGAACAATTTGGAATTGAATTTTAGCAATCTTATGTTTCCACTAAGTCTAAAAAACTTGAAAGCCTTTGAAAGACAAAATGTTGATATAAGTGTCAACGTATTCGGATACGAAGAGAAAAGGATAGTCGGACCTTACTATCTAACGAAGGAGGAGAAGCAAAATCACATAAATCTTCTTCTTCTCACGAAGGAAGATAGATCCCATTATGTCTTAATTAATGACATTTCAAGGTTAGTTTGATTAAAATTATTTCTAATTCATTTTTTTATTTTTATCTATAGGTTTATTCGCAACAGTTTGACAGGACATCATGGAAGAATATTTGTATGTAATGCGTGCCTTACTTTCAAAAATAGCGAGGAACTTTTACTGCAACACAAACAAAAATGTAATAAAATTTGTACTAGAATGCCCGAGGATGCCATCATCAAAGTATTCGAATGTGCATAAAGAAGTAGATGTTCAATTTACAGTTTATGCGGACTTTGAGTCTATTTTAAGAAACATAAATGAAGGGGTTAGTGCTAAAACTACTAAGATCCAAAAGCACATTCCATGTGCATTTAGCTATTTCATAAAATGTAGCTTAAATGAACACTTAGATAGTTTTAAAATTTATTTTGGTGATGATGCGCCTAAAGTTTTTGTTCACGATTTAACTTATATTTATAAAAATTATATATTTAAAAATGTTGAAATCAAAATGACAGCAGATGATATTAACTTTCATAATACTTCTAACATTTGTCATATTTGCGAAAAGGAAATATTTTTCTCAAAAGTTAAAGACTACTGTCATTTCACAGCCAACTATAGAGGACCTGCTCATAGCGATTGTAATTTAAAATGTATTAAACATAAATTTATTCCTGTATTTTTTCACAACTTCTCTGCATACGATTGTCATATGTTCTTTAAACATCTAAATACTATTCCAAATAGTTATATACGTGTAGTTCCTCTCAACAAGGAATTATGTATATCGTTATCTTTATATCTACCAGTTTTTGAACATACGACTAAAGAAAAATTTGAAATAAGATTTCTCGATTCTTTCAGATTTAAAAAAACTTCGTTGATGAAAATCATTTTAATTTAATTAGGAGAAAGGGTGTTTTTCCATACTCCTATATAGACTCTTTCGAAAGATTTAATGAGACTGAACTCCCCAGTCGAGATAAGTTTTTTAACATTTTAACTGAAGCGGAATGCTCTGAAGAAGACTATGAACATGCTAAAAATGTCTGGAGAGAATTTAGATGTTGTAGCATGCATAGTATGAATCGAATTCGTTTATTACTAACAAGTTTATTTTGGGTAATTGAAGTAAAAAGCTATCAAGTTACCAACGTGAACAGCTACTGTGGTTACAGTTGAATTGTCTGAGACTACAGCTAGATTGACTGAGAATATTCAATTAAACGTTAGTTACAACCACTGTGAACATTATTAAACAGTCAACCCTTTCGGTATTGTACATTGTTCATTTTTTTGTCTAACTGAAAATGTCTACTCCACTGCTACACTTCCCACTGTACTAGAAATACTTAGTAAGCATTTTTATAGTATAAATTAAGCCTAATTTTTTCAATAAAGAACATTCGAAAAACCAAGCTCAAACGGCTTTCTTATTTTCAATTAAACCTTCTTATATGGCGATCCTGCCTGGTTTTAAAATAAATTAAAAACAACCGGTGCTCACAAATGCACCTATATAGCAAGTGCTTCTAAAAGCACTCTAAAAAGCAAAGATGCACCTACAAGGAAGTGCTCGACAAGGCACGCCTTGAAAAAGAAAAATAATAAATAAATTAATCATTTTGTCCTGGCGGATCAGCCACAAAGATCCGCCAGTCGCGTGAAGGAAGTGCCCCGTCTGGCCAATAGACGGGATGAAAGAGGGACCGCAGCCGCTAACTCTGGAAGAGTATAGGCGGAGGCAAAAAAAAAGGTCAACCCAACCAGAACCTCCAAAAGGACAAAGAAAACAAAAACAGCCAAAAAGAAGAGGGGGATATACCGCGAAAAGACGCCAGAGGAAAGCCGTGCTGCTGAGAATTATAAACAGCAATCCACCACCATCATGGGAGAGAGCAGCTGAACTCTGGAAGCAAATCGACATCATCGAGAAGGAAATCCAAGAATACATTCTTCAAAAGAAATTACAAAAAAGGTATAATTAAGAAAATTTTTAAACAAACACTCCGTGCTCCCCAAGGCACGAGTTAGGGCTAGAAGGCGACTTCGCTCTTAGCACCACTATTCTTTTAATTATTTTTTTATATCTGATAAATTTTTTTTATAAAAATTTAAATTTAAAGAGAAGAAAAAAATTAAATTTTAAAATTAAAGCAACAAAAATACATCAAATAATTTTTTTATGAAATAAAATTTTAATCTAAAACAAAATTAACGAAATAAAATTTTGAATAACATAAAATTCCAAATTACCTTTTGAAAAATGAAAATATAAAAACTTTAAATTTAAATATAATGATTATGGAAAAGAAAATATAATAAAATTTTTTTTTTTAAACTTTAAAACAAAAAACAAACAAAAAAAAAAAATTTTGTAAATGGTCCTTTATTTTGAAGGAAATTTTTAAAGGAAGTTTAAAAGTAGGGCCAAGAACCCGATAGATACTGAAATTAGGGAACGGCAAATTGGACCCAATTTCTGAGTCGGAAACTGATTCAGACTCGGAAGATTACTCGGATATTTATAAAATGCCACAAACAGTTGTGGAATTCCTTAATACAGCCTCACGGCTGATTTGTGACTTCGACGGCAAACCCGAGAATTTACGTACGTTCTTGGACTCGCTACGATTCGTCGACTCACTCAAGGACACACACGAGCAAGTGGCAGTGTCCCTAATAAAAACGAAGCTAAAGGGAACTGCCAGGAACTTAATTAATAATGAATCATCAATTGATGAGATCATAAGCAAACTCAATAGTTCAGTAAAGGGAGAATCCGTTGAGGTCTTAACGGCTAAAATAATGAATGTAAAGCAGAACAACAAATCTGCAAATGTTTATTGCAACGAAATAGAATCCCTAATAAAATCTCTTGAAAACGCGTACATATCAGATGGCTTGTCTTGCGAATTAGCAAATAAATATTCCACACAAATTGCTGTAAAGGCAATAACTAAAAATTGCACTATTGACAAAGTAAAATTAATAATGGAAGCAGGCCAATTCAATAACATGAATGATGCAATTAGCAAATTCGTGAATAGTTGCACTGAGGCAACAGGCCAACAGAATGCCATACTATATTTCAAGCAAAAGCCCAACAACCGCAACAATTACCATAGAGGAAGAGGAAGATTCCGCGGAAGAGGAAATTTCTCTCGAAATGGTAATAATAATAATAATAACCGAAACAACAATAACAACTATAATACTAATAATTCAAACAATAACTACAGAGGTAGACGTGGTAATCATAATGGGAATAGAAACCACGCTAGAGCTATCATGGCAAGCGAAGATAGTTCGGAAAACCCGAACAATCCCCTAAGATCAAGTCAATAAATGGGAAAGTATATAACCTTAATCTTAACTTTAGTTGCTTCATCCAAATTCAAATCAATATAATTAATAAAACGGTTACACTACTGGTGGATACCGGAGCAGATATTTCCTTAATAAAACAACAATGCACATTTAAACGAATTAACACTTCACACATTACTTCACTTACTGGTATAGGAAAAGGTAAAATCAGATCTCTTGGTACAACATTTTTTGATTTAAAAACAGATAATTTTTTGATACCCCACAATTTTCACGTAGTAGAAGATGAATTTCCAATTCCATGTGATGGAATTATAGGGATGGATTTCATGAAAAAGTTTAATTGTATACTTGAATTTAACCAAAATCAAGATTACTTTATCATAAGACCACACAAATTAACAGAACAAATAGTAATACCAATAAATAATACTTGTAATAATAATATTGCTTTACCGGCAAGATCCGAGGTAATCCGAAAAATAAAACTTACATCGTGCAATGAGGAAATTTTGATACCTAATCAGGAACCCCAACCGGGAGTCTTTATAGCTAGCACAATAGTCAAAACTAACAACGCTTTTATTAGGATACTTAACACTAATAATTCGGTAAATACACTAAAGCAAGAGAAAATTATAACGGAGGATGTAAATGAATATGACATAATAAAGAGTAAATCCAACAGTAAAAATAGAAAACAGGAAATTTTGAAAATATTGCAGAAAAATTTTCCTAAAAGATTTAATGAAACATTAACGGAAATATGCACCGAATACAGTGATATTTTTGGTTTGGAATCAGAAACTGTTACAACCAACAATTTCTACAAACAAAAGTTAAGAACAAAGGATACAGAACCCGTGTACATTAAGAACTATCGTATACCACATACACATAAAGAGGAAATCGAAGATCAGGTAAATAAATTAATAGATGATGGAATAATAGAACCATCATATTCCGAATATAATAGTCCAATACTTCTAGTTCCAAAGAAATCTTTGCCAAATTCTAAGGAAAAAAGATGGAGATTAGTGATAGACTACAGACAAGTTAACAAGAAATTAATTGCTGATAAATTTCCATTACCAAGGATAGATGATATTTTGGATCAACTTGGAAGAGCAAAGTACTTTTCTTGCCTTGATCTGATATCCGGATTTCACCAAATAGAATTGGAAAAGGATTCTAGAAACATAACTTCATTTTCAACTACTAAAGGTTCATATAGATTTACAAGACTACCATATGGTCTGAAAGTAGCACCAAATTCATTCCAAAGAATGATGACAATTGCTTTTAGTGGTCTGAGACCAGACCAAGCTTTCTTATACATGGACGACTTAGTTGTACTAGGTTGTTCCGAGAAACACATGCTTTCAAATTTAACAGATGTTTTCGAATTATGTCGCAGACATAACCTGAAATTACATCCTGGAAAATGTTCATTCTTCATGCACGAGGTCACATACCTTGGACATAAATGTACCAACAGAGGCATACTCCCAGATGATAGTAAATATTCAGTAATAGAAAATTATCCGAAACCTACAGATGCCGACAGCGCAAGAAGATTCGTAGCTTTTTGCAATTATTACAGAAGATTTATCAAAAATTTTTCTGATTATTCAAGGCACCTTACTAGATTATCTAAAAAAGGAGTACCATTCGAGTGGACAAAGGAATGCGATATTGCCTTTGAACATCTCAAGAAAGCACTGATGAAACCAACATTATTGCAATACCCAGACTTTGAAAAACAGTTCTGCATAACAACAGATGCAAGCAAATATGCATGTGGCGCCGTACTTACACAGGAATATGGCGAAAAACAATTACCTGTAGCATACGCATCTAGAAGCTTCACAAAAGGAGAAAGCAATAAATCAACCATTGAAGAAGAATTGACAGCAATACACTGGGCAATAAAACACTTTAGACCATATATTTATGGAAAACATTTTCTCGTTCAATCCGACCATAGACCACTATCTTATCTATTTTCAATGAAGAACCCTAGCTCAAAATTAACTAGAATTAGACTTGATCTAGAGGAATACGATTTTACAGTTGAATATCTTAGGGGAAAAGATAACTACGTAGCAGACGCTTTATCGCGTATTACGATAAATGATTTAAAAGACTTAAATATGAAAAACAGCAACATACTAAAAGTGACAACCAGAGTAATGACAAATAAGACACAAAATATGGCTAAATATGAAATGAATAAGCGGCATCAATTAAGAGAAAATGAAAAGCCCAATATATATGTACCGATTAAGAACACTGACGTCAGGAAATATTGTAAATTAAAGATTACCCCCGGAAGATGTTACATCAAACGAGGAAAATCTATAATGGCATATATACAAATAAATGATTTGTTTATTAATGGGAAACTTGACTTAGGACAATTTTTCCCAAGGCTCGAAGAAGTGGCCGGTAAACATAGCATAACGAAATTACAGATGGCACCTAGTGAGAAAATTTTCGAATTTATCTCTATTAATGAATTCAAACAAATGGGCAATGCAAAATTGAATCATATAAAAGTAGCGCTACTAAATGAGGTGACCCGAATTGATGATAATGCTAACGCTATTCAAGATGTCATGAAACGATACCATGAAGACCCTGCAGAAGGAGGTCACTGCGGTGTTTCAAGAACATTGAACAAAATTAAAAGATATTACTATTGGAAGAATATCACAAAAGACGTAACAAAATACGTTAAATCATGCCAAAAGTGTCAATCGGCTAAGACTACAAAGCACATTAAAAGTCCCATGATATTAACGCCAACACCGGCGAAACCATTTGATATTGTATTAGTGGATACTATAGGTCCATTACAAAGATCATTTAATGGCAATGAATATGCAATCACTATAATTTGCGACATGACAAAATATCTGGTAACAATACCCATACGGGACAAAAGTGCTAAAACAATTGCAAACGCAATTTTCGAACATTTTGTTCTGACCTATGGTCCAATGAAGACGTTCATTTCGGATATGGGTACAGAATACAAAAACTCAATATTAACGGAACTATGCAATCTCCTTAAAATACAGAAACTCACATCAACAGCTCATCACCACCAAACTATGGGCACTATAGAAAGAAGTCACAGAACTTTCAACGAGTATGTTAGGTCATACATATCCGTCGACAGAACTGACTGGGACGAATGGCTAAGATACTTTACATACTGTTTTAATACTACGCCATCATCGGTTCATAACTACTGTCCGTATGAATTAGTATTTGGTAGACTTCCGAATGAGTTTCGACAATTTAGTGAGGTAGATAGAATTAGTCCACTTTATAACATAGACGATTATTCTAAAGAGGTAAAATTTAGATTAGAAGTAGCACATAGAAGAGCGCGCGAATGTTAGATAGATCTAAGTTAATGCAGAAGTTAAATTACGATAAGAGAACATTAGATTACAATTTTAAAATAGGAGATTTAGTTTTACTCAGAGATGAAACGGGGCATAAATTAGAACCCCAATATAAGGGACCATATAAAATTAAAAACCTAGATTTAAGAAATAATGTAACTATATTTGATAATAAGAATAATAAAGAACAAACAGTTCATAAAGATAGACTTAAAATTTATAATCAATGAAACATATAAGACAAAATAATATAAGGAGCTCCACTATAAAAAAAAAAAACACCATAATAAAATTTCAATTAATAAAAACAAAAACGTAAAACACAATTTTAGTTATTAAATTACTTTAATTTTTCTATATTTTATTGTAAAAGAATATTCATAAAACCTAGTTATATGAACATTCTTCTGAAAAGGGGAGGTGTAGCATGCATAGTATGAATTGAATTCGTTTATTACTAACAAGTTTATTTTGGGTAATTGAAGTAAAAAGCTATCAAGTTACCAACGTGAACAGCTACTGTGGTTACAGTTGAATTGTCTGAGACTACAGCTAGATTGACTGAGAATATTCAATTAAACGTTAGTTACAACCACTGTGAACATTATTAAACAGTCAACCCTTTCGGTATTGTACATTGTTCATTTTTTTGTCTAACTGAAAATGTCTACTCCACTGCTACACTTCCCACTGTACTAGAAATACTTAGTAAGCATTTTTATAGTATAAATTAAGCCTAATTTTTTCAATAAAGAACATTCGAAAAACCAAGCTCAAACGGCTTTCTTATTTTCAAGTAAATCTGTATTTAAAAACGGATGTGCTCTTGTTGGCGGACATTTTTCAAAACTTAAGGAAAGTTTGTAAAACTATATATAAATTAGATCCACCCCATTTTTATACCGCCCCAGGTCTTTCATGGGACGCAATGCTCAAGACGACAAAGAAAGAATTAGAGCTATTCACAGATAAAGATATGTAACTCTTTATACAAAATTGAATAAGGGGGGGTCTCGTGCAATGTTCGCAGAGACATGCTAAAGCCAATTATAAGTATATGGATGATTTTGATAATACAAAACCATCAGAATATTTAGCTTACTTAGATGCAAATAATTTGTACGGGTGGGCAATATCCCAGTATCTTCCAACTGGACAGTTTGAGTGGCTCGACGAGAACTCCTTAACAAATTTCGATCCCAATAAAATATCAGATACTTCTCCTATCGGATACATTTTGGAAGTTGATTTAACTTATCCACACTCTCTCCATGAACTTCACAATGACTTTCATTTTGCCTCCGAGAAAAAAATAGTTGGAAAATCAAAATTCAAAAAACTTATTGCAGACTTGACCAATAAATCAAAGTATCTGATTCATTATCGAAACCTTAAGCAATGTCTTGCAAATGGTTTAATTTGTACTAAATATCATAGAGGAATAAAATTTAGTCAATCACCATGGCTTCAGAAATATATAAACTTAAATACAGCCCATAGAGCACAAGCACAAAATGATTTTGAGAAAAATTTCTTTAAACTCCTCAATAATGCCGTCTATGGCAAAACGATGGAGAATGCAGACAAGAGGGTAGATGTTAAAATAGCTCAAAACTGGGAGAGTCAAGATAAAAATCGTAAAGGGGTACGATATTTTGTTTCTCGACCCAATTTTGAAAGCATTGCAAAGTTTTCCGATGACTTGTTTGCAGTTCAAATGTCTAGAGTTGATGTATTATACGACACACCCATATATATAGGGTTTGCCGTACTTGAATTATCTAAATGGAAAATGTACGATTTCCATTATAGGATAATGAAAGGAAAATATAAGGAAACTATAACCCTCAATTATATGGACACAGACTCATTTATTTATTCAATTAAAACAGAGGATTTTTATAATGATATACTTAATGATTTGTTGCATGAATTTGATACATTTAAAAAAAAGAAGTAGTTCCATAAGTAAATTCAACTTTTACTCACACGTGATTCTCCTAGGTCACTCAAATATAACGATCAAAACTCATACGGAAATAAAATCCTAAAAAGTGTAACATCGAATTGTTATGATAACATGGGTTTGTCATAATTTTGGAGCTATAAACCACGAAAATATAAATTTTTCAAAAAAAAGAACAATTCAAAATTGAAAAACAAAAATATGACTCACGCACAATCACCCTCGACAATTTTTTTTACACTCACTCACGATAACGTCAGTAATTTCATCTTCCACTCACAATTTTCTGCTCACGTGCGCTTCCCTAATTTATACCTAACCACAGTTTAACAAAATTTAGGCAACATGCAATTTCTGTTTTTAGTATTATTTTCCTGCAAGTAAAAATTTGTTTGAAAAAATATATGAAATAAATTCTTTAAAATTGTATAACTTCTTTTTTCAAAATTAGGAACTACTTCCAATAACGTCCTTTTATTAAAAAAAAGTATTTGATTACTTCTTGAGTACAAAAAGTTATACATATAAGTTAATAACATTGTTATTTTCTTCTAAGTAAATAATTACTTTGTTATTGAGTTCATGCTTTCTGGTTTAAATTTAAAGAATTGATTACAATACTACTTTCTTTTTTGACTATCGTTGGAATGAGGTTGGTATTGCAGTTACTAAATTTGGCAATGAGATATGTAAGCAAGTGTGGGCATCACCTTCTTTTTGGAATATGTAATTTTTTCCTGGGATGTTTGATTATAAAACTGTTTTGTTTGAACGTAAAATTTTTACCTACAATATGTGTTTATTTTTAACTAAATTACATACTATTTTTACAATAGATGTACATAAAATAGTTTTAAGTTATGAAGATGAAAAACGAATAATTTTGAGAGATCAGATTCATACAGTCGCTAGGGGGCATTGCAAATATGACGAGGATAATAAAACCCCAGATAATAATTGTCTACAATGTCAAAATAGTAATTTGAATTTTGCTGTGGATGGTGACAATGTTATTATGCAGATAAATATTGATTTATTGCAATTTCAGAATGATCGTAATGATGTTGTCTTTGAGAATATTGATTATTAGGATATAACCTATAATAATAAATTTGACAGTAAGAAATAAGAAAATCAATAAAGATTTTAAAAAATTATATTACAAATAAAAAAAAGAAAAAAAAATAACGTTATATAATTTCTCTTTTAGAATTTTAAGAAATAAAACACTTAATGATTAATGATTTCTTTATAAATATTCAATAAAGATAATAAAAATGGTAAATCGTGTTCATTTATTTTAGAGTTAAAAACTTTTTGTAGTAAAAGAGCATTTTTTAGAGCACAAGTCCCATGTTTGTGTGAACTACAACGGATACAATCAGCATATTTTTTATTGAGTTGTTTTAAATTATAACAATTAATATTTTCTATATTGAAAACATTTTTCTGCAGCATATCCTCAAGCCATTTTTTCTTCTCCAACCCCTTAACAAAAATGTAAGAATCCATTATATTGGCTTTAAAAAAAATTGCAGACAGAGTTGGATGATACTGAGCCATCTCCCCATTGTAAATGATGATGAAGGTTTTTTTGTTAACCAATTGACTTGTCTCTGAGCCTTCGGTGATAAATAATTATAATCGAAAGGAGGTTTTATGATAATATTTATATACTCATACGCGTTAAAGACCAGGGCAATTTCCTTTACAATGAAATTATTTGAGTCTCCTCTAAAGCCTTGAAAATCAACAAAAACTATGTTTTCTATTTTCATTGTTTAAACAATTTTATGAACTCGTCCTGTCAAAGGTGTATACTCAATTAAGCGATCATGAATAAGGATGCAGTAAGCTGATGTGTTTAGTGGTATATTTGTGCCTGTCTCAAACTCAATTTTTATATCAATTGGACCGCTTGCGATCGCTTCATTTTGGTGACTTACATCGATAACGGCAATAGAAGCTTTCTTTTTGAATTCTTGACAAGTTAGTAGAGGTTGAGGTTCTCTTATATAATAGTTTTGTTGAAATCTAACATACATATCATAAAGGATGGCAAAACGTCCTTGCCCAAATTTAATATTAAGATCATCATAAGGATAAGACTCTGAGTTAAGATGAACTTTGAGGTTATTTAAATCACAATTAACGAATTTTTTGTCAGGGATGAATGCTATCAAAACAAAACGGGGTCGTTCTCTGTTTGCATCTAATTTAACATTCGAAATGTGGCTAGTTCCAGTCGTTAATTGAGGATTATAATGACAGTCCCAACTGCGGAATGCCATTGGTAAATTTACACCTTTTTGTATGATTTTTATCACATTTATTTTAGTCGGGTCGGAAAGGTGTACATGTGGTATTCTCCATGAAATATTCGTAATTTTTATTTTCGGCTTTTCACTAGGCGCCGTTGAATATACAAGCTCGTCATCACTTTTGCTACACAGTAGAATTAATTCATGTTTACAATTTAAAATAATTTTATTAAAGTCTTCAGCAAACCCCAACAATAATTTCAATGGTAAGTAAAAGTTAAAGTGCCCATTTAATACATTTAGATCTTCTACTTTATTCCAACCAGCATTTTCCATAGCAGTACCATCTATTGCTATTAGTGAAACATAATTTTTTATAGTACTTGAAATACCTAGATGCCTAGTGCGATCAATTTCAACACCATTGACCTCATATCGAATTTCATCAAACAGGTGAGCAACGAAATTGTTTATTAATCTGAAATTAGCAGAAGATGCTACCAGTTTTTTACTATCGCTGCTATCTTCAACGGAACCTTTAATGTAAATGAAACTTTCGCTTGGCAAAACATACAAGTCATGATTTTGTATTGAGATTCTTATCTCATCGTTATTGTTGTATGATTGCAAATATGGAGTATAGGTGTGATAATCTTTTTTTATAATGCTGTCATCTGTTAAGGGAGTATCCAAGACATTAATAATTGAATTCATTATTCTTCTCTTCGTTGATGATTTTTCAATTGGAAATTCAATGATTTAAGAAAATTTATATTATTTTTGGTCAAATTGATCGGTGATTGGCACGATAATGATGATGACGCGCTTACATCGCGTTGGTTTACCTAATGGTGACGATGTGTATTTTGAATCTATAAATCGAGTATATGGAATGTTATTTCTTGCAATTCCCTTATTGTAAATTATCATTATTTTCTCGGCCTTAAATGCAAAGGAATAGTAATTTCTTCTCCTCGAAAATTAATAAAATCGCCGTGTTGATCGACTATCCGCAGTGTTAGCGAACTTACTTCTTTGGATGTTACTGGCAAATAAATGAGATTTCTAGGTATTTCATCAATTTTATAGCCGGGCGGAACATTTATTGCGAATTCGTGTAATGTATGTGCATGAGAACTGTTTATATATGTATTAACTACAAGATTACATTCAATTCGCAAGAGATTAACCTTAAAAATGTTTACCGGTAAATCTGATAAGTGATGTGCGTTTGGAGAGAGAACTTTCTCATTAAAACCAAACAATTTTCCTATCGAATTTTCGTTGTTAAAGTATATCGAGTCTTCAGAACTGTACACTTTAACTTGCATTGCACAGTGGGATAAATAACAAATTTTGTGGAAATAATTCGGCCATTTGTTAACTTGTGGTCCGATTGCAATGAAATTTGAAACATGCATAAAAGACATAAAATGGAGTTTAAGTTTTGATTTTGAACCTTCCAGACTCTTTGGGGCGGCAAAATGGCTGCCCAAAGTTGGGTACTTTTTTCATAAAAAAATTTGAGTGTTTGCCATTTTTTTGTTTCTCATCCGATTTTCAAAAAATTAACATATTAGTAATCTTCTTGTAAATATGAACAAAAAACATGCTTACATGTGTGGGTTACCTCCAATAGTTTCCGAGATATTCCGATTTGAAAATGTGAAATTCCAAATTTTGTCCGACTCAGGTCCAAAGTTTTTCGAATATCGGGAGAAAATTGGGATCAATTTTCGTTTTAAAATAACGGTTATTTAGCCAATAAAATTCTTGATTGAAGAAAAAAAAATTAGTTCAATATCTTGTTTCAGTCAAAAATTACATTAGTTTAAAGTAGAAATTAAAAAAAAAAGTAAATTTTGGCGATATTTTCCCCAAAAAGCACCAAATTTCTTATCGCTCCAGACAAATATTTTTCCTCTGAACATATAAAGTATGTATACTTTCCTGGAAGGTCTTTTTATATAAATGCGAGTTGCGGTAAAAAAAAATTTGATTTGTAAATACTTTCCCCCCCCCCCATCTGCTTCCAAAGTTACCGTATTTTTGAGGTAAATATCAATTTTAACTCACAGTTAAAATTTGTGCACGCCTCCAATTGGGTAGTGGAAACCGGTTTTAGATACTCCAACAGATACCTAATGTAGTGTATAAGTCATTTCCAATCCCCGTTTTAAATGACGACATGGCAGCAAAAAATGACAAAAATCCCATTTTTGGAAATTTTTTTTTTATTTTTAGGAATTGTGGGATTGTTTTCAGAAAATCATAAATTCTGACATTTGTTTCGATTTGTTGACCTTAAAGTCTAGTTAAATCCAAAAAATCATTGGATTATGTCTATTAATAAATATTTTATTGAATAGTGAAAATTTTCATTTAAGCAAAAACTGAAATTTTTACCTTCATATTTGGATTACCCAAGTTTTTGTTTTACCAAGATGGCTAAATTCAACCTTTTTTAAAAAAAAATCGCAATCTACAGGTAATTTTCTTTTCAACGATACCAAACACTGGTATATTATGTTCATAACTCCTAAACAGAAAATCTTTAAAAGTTAACCCTTATTCATATATTTCTTCTAATGTGTCCTCGTATTCACATCTTACATAATTGGGACAGGTAAAAAGGGTTTTATGATGTTCTTCATTAATGATATTAAAGGTTTTGTGGGCCCACCCAAAGATACGTGTTTTATGATTGCTATTTTAAATATACCCTCTCTTTTTATATTTTATGGGCCTTAGTATTTGAAGAACCAGTTACCTGGGTTATGATAGCTAACATTTGTACCTAATATTTGTATATAAATATGAATAGGTTTAG
Organism: Delia radicum; assembly: GCA_021234595.1. Taxonomy (NCBI): domain Eukaryota; kingdom Metazoa; phylum Arthropoda; class Insecta; order Diptera; family Anthomyiidae; genus Delia; species Delia radicum. The sequence continues at coordinate 117,186,683 of CM037851.1, forward strand.
TTTTAAGTTCATAAAAAACTCGTCAATCATGTTGATAACAGTAAATCATGTGCTTAACTTTGTGGGTCAACTCAAAACTACAGAGATTTGAAAAGGTTAACGTTGTAGTTGCATCAATTGAATCTTCACATCACACTAAATTGGACACTGCAGAAATATCTAAAATTGACAATTTTATTAAATTATTTGATAAAAAAATGTAGTCCGTTTCCGGCTCTATTCTGAAATTTAAAACAAAATATTATAAGTGGATGAATGATAGCCTGGAGATAAATTTTTCTGCTGTTGGTACACCCTGTAAGCCTTATAATGATTTGTGTGCAAAATATAAAACAAAAGAATATCGATTACTCTTTCTACGCATTCAAATACAGAAGTTTCTGACACGTTTAAGGAAATGTTAAAAAAAGAAAATCGCCCTAAAGAGGCGTTGCAAATCGCAGATGTTCTTCCAACTGCATCACCAAAACGGCTTAAAAGGATTGTTAAAAGCATCCCCACCCCTTCATCGGATACAGATTTTACAGAAGAAGAAGCCATTGCTCTTATGTTGGGATTAGGGCTAAGCAAAAATAAATATCTTATTTTGAGAAAGGCTTTGATTGATAAAGGACACAAAATTCTGCCCTCATATAACGCAATAAAGGATAAGAAGGATAGTATCTTACCAAAACCTATTGCTGTTAATGAACATGAAGCTTGCATTGAATTGTCTACTCTGCTCGAAAACACAGCATCTAGGATTGTTTCTGACTTTTCTAGAGATCAGCTGGAAAGAGTCAATAATTGCGATGTTGTACTAATGTGAAAGTGGGGATGTGATGGCCCTTCCTGAATACAAACATGCTTCCGAAGGCCAGAACAAATCAGAATTTAAGAGCGTATTCATGTCATCGTTAGTTCCATTAAGAATTCGTTCATATTCTACTACTCAGCCTTCAACAAGTAATGCTTTCGATGATGTATGGATCAATTGAGCACCTGGATCCAAAGCTTTTTGCAGACCCATTGGTTTCGAGTATATAAAAGAGTCAAACTCTACTACTAATAATTTGGTAGATTATATAGAAGGAGAAAAATGTACTTTGGAGCCAATTAGTATTGAGATTGGTGATTACAAGTTTAATATATCTTTTGATTTGAGCCTTACAATGACCGATGGAAAGGTTTGCAATGCCATAACAGACACGCTCTCAACTTGGGAATGCACTATATGCAATGAAAACAAATCACAGTTTTCAAATGTTTCCAAAGAAAGGACTATTAATAAAAAAGTATTGGGTTTTGGCATATCCCCCTTACATGCCCGCATTCGGTTCATGGAACACTTCTTACACATAGCATATGATTTAAAGTATAAAAGCATAGCAGGAAATGAAGCAAAATCAGTAAGAAACAACGAAGAAATTTCAAAAATGAGGGCAGATGAAAAAAGGAGGATACAAGAAGACTTTAAGAGGCAGACAGGCTTAAACATAGATAAACCACTTGCCAGTTGCGGAAGTACAAACGATGGCAATACAGCAAGAAGGTTTTTTTTAGAGATTTTGAAATTACTTCAATAATAACAGGAATTGACAAGGAGTTGCTTCGAAAGATCAACATCATGTTAATGGCAATTAATAGTAAACATAAACTAAATTCCTCAAAATTTGGAGTATATACCGACGAAATAACAAAACTTCTATTACCATTATATCCCTGAAAAAAAATGACACCAACAGTTCATAAGGTATTGTGCCATGGAAAAATCATCATTGAATCAAACATTCTTCCTCTAGGTGAACTAACAGAAGAAGATCAGGAAGCAAGGAATCGAGATTTCAAACATGCCCAATTTTTCAGTTCCAGAAAATGTTCAAGTCAAACACAGAACGAAGATATTTTCAATAACCTATTACTGTCTTCCGATCCCGTCCTGTCGTCAATGAGATGGATTTCTCATAACACATTGGCATCTGTAAATAATGAAGAATTAAAAGATTTGCTTTATCTGTTAGATATAAATAATTTGTTTGTCTTTTTTTTTCATTAATGAAGGACATCATAAAACCCTTTTTACCTGACCCAATTATGTAAGATGTGAATACGAGGACACATTAGAAGAAATATATGAATAAGGGCTAACATTTGAAGATTTTCTGTTTAGAAATTATGAACATAACATACCAGTGTTTGGTATCGTTGAAAAGAAAATTACCTGTAGATTGCGATTTTTTTAAAAAAGGTTGAATTTAGCCATCTTGGTAAAACAAAAACTTGGGTAATCCAAATATGAAGGTAAAAATTTCAGTTTTTGCTTAAATCAAAACTTTCACTATTCAATAAAATATTTATTAATAGACATAATCCAATGATTTTTTGGATTTAACTAGACTTTAAGGTCAACAAATCGAAACAAATGTCACAATTTATGATTTTCTGAAAACAATCCCACAATTCCTAAAAATAAAAATAAAAATTCCAAAAATGGGATTTTTTTCGTTTTTTACTGCCATATCGTCATTTAAAGCGGGATTGGAAATGACTTACACACTACATTAGGTAACTGTTGGAGTATCTAAAACCAGTTTCCACTACCCAATTGGTGGCGTGCACAAATTTTAACTGTGAGTTAAAATTGATATTTACCTCAAAAATATGGCAACTTTGGAAGCGGATGGGGGGAAAAGTATTTACAAATCAAAATTTTTTTTACTACAGCTCGCATTTATATAAAAAGACCTTCCAGAAAAGTATTCATACTTTATATGTTCAGAAGAAAAATATTTGTCTGGAGCGATAAGAAGTTTGGTGCTTTTTGGGGAAAATATCGCCAAAATTTACTTTTTTTTAATTTCTAATTTAAACTAATGTAATTTGTGACTGAAACAAGATATTGAACTAATTTTTTTTTTATTCAATCAAGAATTTTATTGGCTAAATAACCGTTATTTTAAAACGAAAATTGGTCCCAATTTTCTCCCGATATTCGAGAAACTTTGGACCTGAGTCGGACAAAATATGGAATTTCACATTTTCAAATCGGAATATCTCGGAAACTATTGGAGGTAACCCACACATGTAAGCATGTTGTTCATCTTTACAAGAAGATTACTAATATGTTAATTTTTTGAAAATCGGATGAGAAACAAAAAAATGGCAAACACTCAAAATTTTTTATGAAAAAAGTACCCAACTTTGGGCAGCCATTTTGCCGCCCCCAAAGGGTCTGGAAGGTTCGAAATTAAAACTTAAACTCCATTTTATGTCTTTTATGCATGTTCCAAATTTCATTGCAATCGGACCACAAGTTAACAAATGGCCGAATTATTTCCACAAATTTTGTGATTTATCCCACTGTGCGTTGTAGTTGGGGCAATCCGTTGCTTTAATCGAATAATTTTTAACACAACCAAAAGATTCGATCGCGACAACTGGATCATTAGATTGTGATGAAAATCTTTCTGTTGAAGTAACAGTCATTCTGACAGGACAATAAAATTTCGATATCTTCAACAGAAGTTTGGTGATAACTACCAAATAATTCGATAGCTATTATCCAAATACGGTTACTACGACGGAATATATTCTCTTTATGTATTTGAAATTTCAGATTTCTAGCGAAGAGGTTTGAGCAGAACGTTAAGCAAAACACTTTTTATTTTTTTTGTGCAACCGCTTAATTATTTTCAAAAATAATGTTTCCGAGAATTGTGTCTACGCCGAGAATATGATGTCATGTAAATGGACGCCGCCACAGTTGATTGTCATTTGAGCCCTTTTTATGGCATTTTCCATCACTTTGGCCAAAACTTCCGGCGATAGGTCCTCACATTCTTGACGGATATTGTCTTTAAGAGCTGCAAGAGTCTGAGGCTTGTTGACATAAACCCGCGACTTCAAAAAGCCCCACAAAAAGAAGTCTGGAGCGGTCAAATCAGGCGATCTTGCTGGCCAGTGCAAATCGCCTAAACGGGAGATTAGGCGCCCGGGAAATGCATCCTTCAGCATATCGGTTGTGGCACGTGCAGTGTGTGCCGTTGCACCGTCCTGTTGGAACCACATGTTTTCCAATCCCAATTCATCAAGTTGCGGCAAAAAGAACTCGTTGATCATTGCTCTGTAGCGCTCACCATTCACAGTAACCGTTTGGCCCGCGACGTCTTCGAAGAAAAAAGGTCCGATGACTCCTCCAGCGAAAACAGCACACCATACAGTGACTTTGGGCGGGTGTAATGGCTCTTCGTTGGTTTCACGCGGATTTTCAGTGCCCCAGAAGCGTAAATTTTGCTTATTTACGTACCCGCTAAGATGGAAATGGGCCTCATCACTCATGATTATTTTTAATGAAAAATCATCTTCCTCTTGGTGGTTATTAAGGATGGCTTGAGCGTATGTTACACGCGATTGGCGGTCAGCAGCTAACAGCTGATGCACCGTCTGGACTTTGTACGGAAACATCTTCAAATCTGGTACCAAAATTCGCTGTAAAGACCGTCGACTGATACTCATTTGCGTGGCACGTCGTCTGGTCGATGTCGACGGCGCTTCCATGACATCCTCGGCTACAGCAGCAATATTCTCTGCAGAACGGCTACTCCGGGGTCTGCCACGCCTGGCAGCATCTCGTGTTGTGCCAGTCTCTTCGAGGCGAGCGGCTAAACGTCGCAGTGTTTCACCAGTAGGCGTTGGACGGTCAGGAAATCTGCGACGAAATTCACTTAACTTCAAGTTACTTTCCCTCGAATTGGAAAATAGCTAAAATCGTCCCAATACCCAAAGCTGGTTCTGATTATAGACCAATAGCCATTCTTCCATTTCTCTCTAAAGCATTTGAACGTATTATGCATAACCAAATTACTTATTTCTTGGATAACAATAACTTGCTAACAGATCGTCAATCTGGGTTCAGAAAGAAGCACAGTTGCATAACAGCCTTAGTTGATGTTACAGAGGAGATTAGGGAGAAACTTGATGATGGCAAGACTACATTTTTAATACTTTTAGATCATTCAAAAGCGTTTGATACCGTAGATCATAACATTCTTTGTTACAAACTTAATAACTTTTTCAATTTCTCTTCGACCGCTACTCAGTTATTGTCAACATACCTACGTAACAGATATCAGTATGTTGAAACTGCAATCCAAAAATCCAAGGCACTGCCTGTAACCAGAGGGGTACCTCAGGGGTCCATTGTTGGGCCACTATTATTCTCACTGTACTCTAATGACCTTCCAGGCATTTTAACAAATTGTAATGTAAGAATGTACGCGGATGACGTTCAACTTTATACCAGTTGTACTAATGCCTTAATTGACCAGTGTATTATCTCTATTAATCAGCAACTACATCGTATTTATAAGTGGGCAACCGCAAATGGTCTAGGAATAAATCCAAAAAAATCTAAATGCATAGTAATTCAAAAGCGACTTGCCAAACTAAGTATTATACCTAATATATTTATAAATAATCAAAAAATTGAAATAGTAAAATCTGCTAAGAATCTCGGAATATTTTTTAATGACACTCTTACGTGGTCGAACCACATTAACTATGCTTGTGGTCGCACTTTCTCTATTACTAGAACTCTTTGGCGAACCCAGCATTGTACACCTATTAGAATAAGAATGCTACTTGCCAAAACTTATCTGATGCCTGTTTTACTATATGGTTGTGAGCTTTTTGCTAAATGTGATGCAACTAGTAAAGGGAAATTGAACGTTGCATTTAACAACATAATCCGATACGTGTATGGACTTAATAAGCGTTCTAGTGAATCTTTCTTTTCATCTCAGCTATATGGCCTTTCTTTAACTAATCTACTAAACATTAGAGTTTTAGTTTTTTTACATAAAATAATATATACCCACATACCTGATCATCTGTACATCAAACTTGTTGTTTCAGATATAAGCAGGGGAAAAAGACTTAGATCATTTAGATACAAAAGTTTAATTTCGGAGTGGCATTTCTACATATTCGCAGTATCTCTCTGAAATTCTATACCCCACAGCTCTCAACTTTTAAGTAACGCACGAAAATTTAAAGAAAATATTTTTAAACTGTTTTCGGCATAAGAAAATCAAACATAATTATTTGATAAATTAAATTATTTAAATTTATTTAAATTTTTTAATTAGTTTTTTTTGTTTTGTTCATCTTGTTTAATTTAAATTGTTTTTTGTTTTCCATATAAACATTGTAATTAGTTATTAAGTTATTAATTAATGATCTTATAATTTTTCAAATCATCAGTTCCATACTGCAAAATAAGACTTTTAGTCTTGTGTATGGAGCAATTCAAATAAATAAAATAAATCATTTCGAGAAGATGTTTTAAATTTTAAGCATAAAGCAATTGTACATGTCATTAAGGGGACACTTTTTCCCTTTAAATCTCTATTTATGACAAGTTTTGATCAGAAAAGCAAAAAATATATCTTAAGCAGGACTGTCAGATATGGCGATTTCTCGCCAAACGTGGCGATTTTTAAACGTGTTTGGCGTCGAGATTTTCCATATGGCGACATTTTTTTTTTTGATATTTTATTTATTGAATCTTTTCTTAACTGAAATTGACAATAAGTTTTTCAAATCTTAAAATATAAATTAATCTATGAGGTAACGTGCCAATGCAAGTTACCAATTAGATATGAGCGGTGGCAATGCATTGTTTATTATAGTGTTACCAGATCTAGCGTGTCTTTTCTTTTAAGTCGCCTATGTCCATCGCTAGAAAGTAGATTTTGTGCTAAGAAATTTGGATGCACTAACAGCTTATTAACATATTTAATACAACTCTCTCGAGATACTGTGATGACGGTAGGAATACTTAAGTCCTTGTGAAGGTTAACATTCTTTACGTACCAGGGAGCTCCAGTAATTATTCTTAAAATCTTCGATTGTCTTCTTTGTAGTTTTTCAATATTTGTGGCACATGCTGTTCCCCACAGTTGGATTCCATAGGTCCAAATTAGATTTATTATTGAGTTGTAAATAAGAACTTTATAGTCCAAACTAAGAGAGGATCTACAGTTTATGAGCCACATTAATTGCGTAGTCTTCAATTTGATTTGAGATCTGTAGGTTTGCCATTGTCTCCGGATGTCTCTTTTTTGTTTTAATAGGTGATCTATGTTTTTGGAGTAATTATTTGATGAAGTCTTGTTTCGCGTCACTTTAACAGGTGTAGCAATTTTGGCGGCAGAGTGCAAAATTTCTGTAAACTGATTTACAGCTGAGTCGATCTCATCATTATTTTTTAATGGAATATTTTGAGGTAAATGTGAGCTAACGTACTTTTTATATTTGAGCCAATTTGTGCTTTTATTTGGGAAATTGAATTTCGGATTGGGAAGTTGATTAATGTTGTTTATGTTTATTATAACCGGGGAGTGATCAGAAGATAATTCGAAAGACGGGGATGGCTGTTATTTGCTCACGTTTTATGTTTTTAGTGACTCCAAAATCTATTACGTCTGGGATTTTTTGCAAATCTGTGGGCCAGTAAGTGGGGTGGCCAGATGATAGTATATCCAGTTTTGCAGTAAAGACTGACTTTAATAATTGTCTACCCTTTGGGGAGATAAGTCTGGAACCCCAATAGGTATGTTTGGCATTAAAATCGCCTGCTACAATAAATCTAGCTCCTAGAGTAGAGAAGAAATCAAGGAACTGTTGTTCTGAGACCGAAAATCTTGGCGGGCAATAAATAGACGAGATGTTTATTTTGTATGAAGGACTATCAAAGCATATTGAGGTAGCTTGCATATATTCTTTGCGTAACATTGAAGAAGATAATGTTTGATGCTTGATGTAACGATGACAGCTGTGCCCCCAAAGCCTCTACCGCTCGGGTGTTTGGTGTCATAGACTTTATATCCTTTGATTCTAAAACAATTTTTTGAAGTGAAGTGTGTTTCTGAGACTAGCATTATATCTATTGAGTTCAGATGTAGAAAAGTTTCTAACTCGTTTTTATGTTGGCTTAAGCCGTTAGCGTTCCAATGACATATTGATATGGAGTTCATTTTTTTGATATTGTTTCAATAAGAATAGACTGATTTCTCATCATTTCTTGCAACATGCCAGTCATTCTGTCCATGAAGGTATACATTGTCTGCACTAAGTTTTTTAAAGAATCTTCTAGAGAAGGGTGTTGTTGTTGTTGTTGGGGTTCAGTGTTTTGTTGTTGTTTGTGTTCTGAGTTTTTTACGACTTGGGAATATGATTGCATGTTTGTAAAATTTTGAGGAGTATAATTATTAATGCTGGCAGTAGCATCTGAGTTAATGCGTCTGTTTGAGTCTGTGATTGCTCTCTGGGAAGGTCTCTGTCTCATTTGGATAAAGATTGGGCATCCTCTATAATTTGCAGTGTGGTTATTTCCACAGTTGCTGCATTTTTTTACATTTGGGTCATTTTTTGGATTTTTGCACTCTTTGGTACTGTGGAGACAACCGCATATTACGCAGACGGTGGGAAGTTTACAATAAGTTTTAGTGTGCCCGTACTCTTGACAATTTTGACATTGTACGGGGTCTCTACGTTTGTGTGAAGCAAAAGATAACGCAATGAATAGATAGGATGAGGTTCATTCTTATTAGTCATGTGACTGTCGAATGCAATTTCCACTCTGAAAAGTGGTTGAGCGATTTTATTTTTGTTTTTTATATTTTGAACGGACTTGACTTCATAGCCAGCAGAAATAATAGCTTCTTTAACTTCGTTAATAGACACGGAACTTTCAATGCCTTTTATGACCACAATTAGCCCTTTTGCGCTTTTTAGTTTGTAAGTATAGTAGTTTTTATTATTTTTATCGAAATCATCAATGACTATTCTAAAATTTTTTTCATTGTATACTTGAACTTTGGTTTCCTGAATGTTTCCCCTGCGCATAGACACAACATGGAAAGTATTAGGATCGGCTAATGTTGAAAGACCATTAATCAATAGATTATTATATTGCTCACCAACATAAATCGGTGGTGGCTTATATTCCTTGATAGGTAAATCGGTGGTATCACCATTTTCTTCATTGTCAAGTAAAGAAAATCGATTTGACGATGTTTCTACTTGCGTTTTTGATTGTTTTGATGCTGGTGCATTTTTCTTAGACGCGGGACTGCGTTTTCTTTTTAAAATATCAAAGTAGCGATCAATACCGGTTTGAACGGGACTTTTCGGAGGGATTTTATCATTCCCAGTTTTCTGTGTTGAATGGGAAGAATTTAAGAGCTTACAGATTAAGAGGAGCTTCAATCGAAAGCTCTGAGTATTAAGAGGGGCTTTTGTATAAAAGCTTTTTGTTTACAAAGCAATGTGGTATGTTTAGTGTGTGACCAAAACAGAATATTCTGATCGTAAGCAGTGCAAAAGGTTTTGTTGTTGTTTTCCTTTACTTAATTTTAGAGGAGTCTCACTCTTTAAAAACAAATAAGATGATCAAAGTGGACGAAGATAAGTCTCACCTTATAATTTTTTTTTTTGTTATTATCCCAAATTGTTGTTGAAAAATAAACACTTCTCCGATGTTCAGGGTTATTTCTTTTTCTCACAATTGTAATTATAATCAGTAGTCGATTTTTTGTTTTGTTTTTACTTAGATTTTTAAATATTTTTGCAGAGCACTTTATTTGTTTTGCTTTAACACATTAGAGTTGCCAAACCAAGAGGTGACATAGCGATTTTTTTTGGCGATTTATGATGTAACTGGCGATTTTCTTGGCAATTTTCACCATGTACATTATTTCAGTGATTTTTTTAAATAGTTTGTCTTTTTTTGTTATCATTACTAATTAAAAAATTGTCGCGTAACCTTATTTGCATGATTTTTGTTTTGTTATCATTTTAAGTGAATTTCATATTTAGTGTCAAAACGACATCACAAGTCATGTCATGTCGTATGACATATGAACTTCCGTTCATAAATTTGAATAGCTATTTTAATAACGAAATTCCAACAAATTTACTTGATTTTTGGCCAAATGTGTTTGATTATCATGATGCAGGTACGTACCATTTTAAACAATTATCTTTGGCCGTTCTTAATAAGTTGGTTGTTCCAACCAGTAATTGTAAGTATTGAATTAATGAATTGAATTAATTTACAAAACATGTGGAGAAGAAAACATATGCTGCAAAGAACTGTATTAACATGACATGGAGTAATTTCCTATGTAAAAACGATATTTCTTTTCAATCAAAAATGCATCTTTTTAAAGCGGTGTGTCGGTCAATTCAGTCGTACGGTGCTCAAATCTGGGGTCATTCACATTTTGAAGAAATAGATGGATTACAGAGATTCTTCATAAAACGGATACTAAAGTTACCAAAATTTACACCAAATTATGCCCTGTCGCTTGAATCAGGTATAGAAGATAGTCACCTTTTTACACTAAATTTGCATATGAAATATATAAAACGTACAATTTTCGAGTATTCAGAATCAAGACTGCCACATATATTAAGTATTTTAGCACTGGAAAGCAATATATCTTGGGTGAAGCGCCTGAATTCGCTAAGCTCTGAATATAATATGCACTGGTCACAAAATATATCTTTAAATGAGTGGAACGAACAACAATTCATGCTTATTAATTGTCTAAAATCCGATTATCACCGGAAGAGAATAGGAAACATGAATCGAACAGAATCTTTTTATAAAAACTTAGACCCATATGTGGGACGGTTTTATTTCCAAAACGATGATCAAATGAGCATAATGTGGATTTTTAAAGCTCGTTGTGATCTAATTGAATTAAATGGTTCCCGGCACTCGAGAAGATCTTTTAAAAATTGTTCACTGTGCAACTCAAAAGAAATTGAAAACCTTCAACATTTTATTGGAAGATGTCCCATCTTAAATAGCTACAGACAGCAGTGGTTTAATAAGGTAACAATATCGGAAGATGAAATAATTTCAATACTTAATGGTGAAAACAATTGGAACTACCTAGTACAATATATTATTAATGCTTTGGCTTATCGAAAAATATTAATCTTAGAATACAATAATTAATTAATTTTATAAAAATGAAATGCAATTTATATTGTTTAAACTCTTTTTTCCGGCTAACGACTATTGTCACAGCCGTATATTCTTTAAGAATTATGTAATGTTATTTTTAGTTATAAAAAAAAAAAAAAAAAAAAAAAAAAAAAAAAAAAAAAAATGAAAAAAAACATTTGTTAAATAAAGAATTTCTACTACTACTACTACTAATGACACGCACTCTTTTAATGTTCTCGATCAACTGATCGTCTTCTTTATTACAATAATGGTTATAACCAATAATTAAGGGTTGTGTAAAAATAGTAGTAAATAGGTATAAACTAAATAATAGGTATGAACTAAGTAAACTAAGTATAGCTAACCAGGGATGGCACTACACCTCCCTTTTTTCAAGTTTAATTAAATTAAATTATTATTAATTAATATAATTAAAATTAAATTAATTTAATTAATATTATATATAATTGAAATTCAAATTTTTGTTGGGTATGATTATTATTCATCCCTTTTTGTTTTAAAAAAAAAAAAATTATGAAACAAACAAGTTGATCATTCTTGGTTATTTCATGATTTTTTGACTTAAGCATACAAATACTAGAATTAAATTTATATACATATCCTTTTTTCGTTTTTAAATTGAATAATTTTTTTTATATTTTTAAATTGAACATTTTTTTTGTAAATTGTGAATGGATAATTTTAGATAAATGTCTGATTGTGATTAATCTTTGTAATTTTCATGATTTTCTTAATCTGTTTTTGTGTACAATGTTTTCTTTTTTTGTCAATTTATTATAAATTTTATGTCATAAAAATTTTTGTTTCTTGTTTTATGTTTATCAATTAAATTTTTTGCTAAAATGTTAGTTTTCTGTAACCTGTGTTTTACTTCTGAACTATAATTGTCAATATTGTATATCGGTTCTAAATTCGTATTTGTATCATGTAAATTTGTTGCATTTCTGCCAAAAACTAATTCGAAAGGTGTTAATTTGTTATCAAAGACTGTGTTTGATGAAGTATTATGATAAAAAGTAAAATACTTTAGGTAAGTATCCCAATCAGCTATGTTCTCGCTGATGTACGCTGGAATATATTCATTGAAATCTCTGTGGTTACGTTCCACTGTTACTAACGTTTGATGGTGATAACTAGTTGAAAATTTTGTTTCAATTCTTAAAAGTTCCGATACAATTTCGTTCTTAAATTCCGTTCCTAAATCCGATTTTGAAATTCTCATTTTTCCATAAATTAGGATAAAACTTTCAAATATCGCACGAGCTACAGTTTGAGCCGATTTGTCCGGGATGGCTATGGTTACTAAATACTTTGAAAGGTCACACATTAAAGTTAATGCGTATTTGTTTCCATAGTTTGATTGTGGTAATGGACCGATCGTATCTATCACAACAATGTCAAAAGCTTTGGTGGGAGTTGGAGTCAGTACAAGTTCCTCAATGTTTTTAGGTTTGACTTTATTAAGATTACACTTGGAACAATTTCTAACAAATTTTGCAATGGCTCTTGTCATTCCTTTCCAATAATATTTTGTTCTGATTTTCGCATAAAGTTTTTTCTGACCACAATGTCTTTCGAGAATTGGATCATTATGATAAATTTCCATTAATTTTTGCTTCTTACTCTCCTCTGTTATTGTTTCAATTGGTTCCGTAAGGATAATTTCAAAAGTTTTCAATAATTTTATACCATAATCTTTTAATTTTTGAATTGTACAAATTGTAAAGAATAAATAGTTTTTAGGCCATTCTGCTCTGTAAATTCTTACATTATTGGCTTCAGTTTGCAGCCTCGAAAGCATATAATCTAAATTAATAGTTTCGTTAATAATTTCGAATTCAGCAGATATCAGTTTTTTTAAATTTTCTATATATATTTATTCGTAATTTTTTAATGTTATTTTGATCAATTATTTGAGTTCTTATTTTCGCAATGTTCCTACTGAACTCATTGGAGAATTTATCATAGATTTTCAATTCAATGTTGTCATTTTTGAAAGGTTGATTTAAATCAATTTTATTGTTATCTCGTTTCCTTACCATTGCACGTGTTATAGCCAATACCTGTTCACTTTTATCTTTTAATTCGTCGATCGAAATTCTGGATAATGCATCCGCTCCTACATTCGACTTTCCTTTAATATACTCGACGGTGAAGTTATACTCCGAAAGTTCGAGTCTTATTCGTGTCAATTTAGAAGAGGGGTCTTTGATATTGAAAAGGTAAACTAGGGGTCGGTGATCTGATCTAACAACGAATGTAGTTCCATAAACGTAAGGTCGAAATTGTGTAATAGCAAAGTGAATACCAAGCAACTCTAGTTCGATGATTGGTTTTTTCTGTTCAGACGAGTTAAATGATTTTGAAGCATAATATATTGGTAAATCGTTACCATTGAAGTCTTGACTCAATATGGCCCCACATCCTAATTTAGATGCGTCTACTGTAATTACAAATGGTTTTTTAAAATCAGGGTATTGTAAAATTTTGGGTGATAATAAAGCAGATTTCAGTTTTTCAAAGGAATTTTGACATTGTTCGTTCCAATTAAAGTTAACATTTTTCCTTGTCATGTGATTCAAACGCGCTGCTAAAGTAGCAAAATTCGGAATAAAACGCCTGTAATAATTGGCAAATGCCACGAAACGTCTGATCGCATCCTTATCTGATGGTGTTGCATACTTTTGTATCGCATTTATTTTCGAATTGTCTGGCAAAAGACCATTTGCAGTACATTTATGTCCTAAAAAGGTTACTTCGGATCGGAAAAAATTGCATTTGTATGGGTTTATTTTCAAATTATGATTCCGTAGAATGTCAAAAACGTTTTTTAAATTATTTAAATGGTGTTGTTTACTACAGCCGATAATAATGATGTCATCGACATATAAGAAAGCCTTGTTGGGCATGAGACCAGAAAAAGCAATGGACATCATTCTTGAGAAAGAGTTAGGTGCTACGTTGAGACCAAAAGGTAAAACCTTCCAACGGAAAGATCCTTTATCAGTGCTGAATGCAGTGATGTCACGTGAATCGGGATGTAATGGAATTTGATGAAATCCGGAAAATAAGTCAATAATCGAAAAATGTCTAGCACGGCCTAAATTGTCCAGGATATCGTCGATACGAGGTAGGGGAAACTTATCCGCAATGAGTTTTTTGTTTACAGCGCGATAGTCTACACACATTCTGTAGGATTTCTGGCTATCTGTGCTCTTCTTTGGAACAAGGATTAATGGACTATTTGTTCTGTCACTTCGTTCCAAAACGAATCTATGTTGCCACCTCAGCTAGCTCTGAGCACCCGCAAACATAGACCGGAAGTACAACAATAAAAAAAATTTTTAACTAACAAAACTAAAAATTCAACAATATAACAACTAACTACAATTCAATTAAACACCAGACTAACATTACCGAAAAGACATTAAATTATGGGACCGATATTACTCCCACATACGCTGCCCACCCAACCTATGCCATAGAGTCCCAAAGTTTTCATCTATGACCCTTTAAGTTACCAACAACTTACCCTTTTGTTTTATTAATGACCCATGTTACACCATCGTATCTGAAAATCCCTCAACAAAAATTAGCAACACATATTAATATTTAAAATTTCACATTAAAATTATTTATTGATGAACTCCTAAATCTAAACATAAAATTCTTACAACTACAGTGGCTTTTTTTTTAAGAAATAAAAATAAAAAAAAAAAAAAATATGTATAATAAAAAAGTAACAAAAAAAAAACTCACTCAAACAAATAGAGTTTATATAATAAAAATACTATTCATATACCCATAAAAAAAAATATATATATCAAATTTTGGCTTTTACGCCCTTTTTCAAAATGAAGGGATAAATATTATCCAATATCGAACGGTTTTATAACCAATTTATAAAAACAAATTAATTTCTTTAAAAAAAAAACAAAATTTCTAATTGTTTGATGCTTTTATTCAGATAAGCAATAACTGTACCATTGAACTTTTCTTGTTCAAACAAAAAAATATAAAAAAAATAATTATTCGTTTGTTGCACCACACTTCCTAAATTTATGTTTCAAAATTTAGGAAATTTGGTATTTTTACTAAATAAAAATAAAAATTACCTAATTTTGAAAATAATTAATTTTAACCAATAATTTCACTATTCCGAAAAAAAAACTATAGAACTATATTTACTAACAAATAATAAAAAAAAACTACAGTAAACAATTAACCTAACCAAAGGACCGAACACCAATTATATACGGGTCACAATCTTGATCCCAGTATATTACTTTAAATCAAATGCTTATATACTTTCGGTTTTGCTTTGCCTACCCTAAAAGTGCACTCTGAAGGTATTTTTAGCCCACCGAATAAAATGCTCAAACAATTTACCAAAAAAAAATAACACAATTTCCTGTCAGATCCCTTTTTCAATTTCTTTAAACACAAAAAAAAACAAAATTACACTAAAATAACCTAACAAAAAAAATGTCTATCTTAAAAAAAAACTATAACACTACAATAATTAATACCTATTTTTGCCACTGATATTTTTTTTCAATTTGCTTCAATTATTTTTGTCTCACTTTTAAAAAAAATATTTCCGTATCACTTGCTGGCTCGTTTTCTCCGTTTCTCCCGTATTTAACAAATTATAGCAAAGTGCTATAATTATTTGGAAACTAAATCTTGGAGTGGTTTGTGACCAGACTGTTGTGGATGGAATCTAAATATTTATCATCCACTTTAACGCTCTTTTTTTTGTATAGGAGTGAAGAACACACCCTATTTCGTGATCTACGCCAGCTTTACTCTTCTCCCACTTATCTATTTAAGATGGGAGTTGCCACTATCTGGGGTTAACAAGTTGACACTGAACACAGAGTTGTAACAAAAACTTGGTTACCTTTTTTGTTTTTTAATTTGGAGTTAAAATGACCTTTTCCTTTTGACCACACTATCAATATAAAAAAAACGTACACAAAAAAAAATATTTACAAACCACACAAAAAATTTAAATCTTTTTTTCCAGTTAAAAATAAACTTACGGATTTTTAAATTCTGACTGATAAAAACAATGAGCACCTTTTCCACAACTGTACTCTGGTCTAACCAGGAACTTCAGATCTTCTTCTATCTAATAAATTTAGAAGATATAACTTTATATTTTTAATTGCTTTTTTTTTTATAAAAACATTTCAAACTCACTTAAACTTTAACGATTATTAATTTTTTTGAACTTTACACTTAGTTGAAATTTAATTTCAATTTTAATTTATTTGTATTAATTTTTTTTTAACTTGGACCTTTTCACTGCTTGTACAAATTTAAACTCACTATAAAAATGGAGTTAATATGCGTGGTTTACAATTTGTTCTCTAGTGCATTTGCATTATGGCTGTTAAACCAACAAAATCTATTTAAAAAAAAAAAACAAATACTGCAATGTCCAAAGTTCAACGTACGAACTACTTTGGCCTTGAACATAGCTCGTGGACAAAATATTTTTGGCGGTTTCTCAAAAACAAAAAAGAGAATCTTGGGAAAATTTCTCTTAAGCGCTAGTCTACTAAATACAACCCTAGTAATTGGCAACACCAATGACAACCCTGTGCAACTTATCTACTTTACATAGATAAGTTATTTGATACCTGTCAATGTGACAGCCGGCCATACATAAAAAAAAACTAAATTTTATTAAAGAAAAAAAAACTAAAATAACAAACCACAACATAACGAAAATTTTAAAAATTAAACAAATAAGACACACAAACAAATACTAATTTTAAACCAATACTAATTAAACAATAGACAGAAATATATATATAAATATAACAAGACAACATTCATTCCATCAAAACATTCCTCTCAACAATCAAAGCAACCATACTTTTCACCTATAAAAAAAACATAATTTTACCACAATTTAAAATTAAAACTCAACAATAAAATACTCATCCACACCAACTTTACACGCTCCATTCATCCTCAAAAAAAATAGGAACACCAAAACATCAACATACGGACCGATGAAGCAACAACACCAAAATTCCAACATTCATCACTCAATTCACATGAAGACATACACGACCAAAATCAGACAGGTAAGTTATTCTACTTTATTAATAAATAAAATTATTATTCTACTTTTATATTATAATTATTAATTTTCCCTTATTTCTAAAAAAAATCCTACCGTAAAACTAACTAGAACCAAATACGTTCCACCTGTATAACAGTTTTACTAAACCAATTTTAATTTTTCCAACTACTTTCAGGTTTCCTTAAGGCTTGTGAACCCCCAAAAGATCTACACCGAATTAAAAAATATAAATAAAAAAAACAGAAAATTGAATTTAACGGCCTTTAATTATTTATTTTAAAATCCGGCCACCTCTATTTCTTTAACACCCACAACAAAACTCTGGTGTTTCAAGGCCTGCCGTAGAAAAATCAGTGACGGGTGTTATACACAAATAAAAACTGAATTTCTAATAACTTAAAATATATCACTGATGTTCGGAGTTTTCGTCAGCGCCCAACGTAGGCCACGCCCACGCACGTAACATATCCTAGAGTTAGCCGGGCACTAAATCAAAAAAAAATTTTTTTTTTCCTTTTTTTTTTTTTATAAGTGAAAAAAAATAAATGAGCCATTAGGGAAGTATATCTTTAAAAAATATTTCTACTTATAAGATTTTTACTTTGTGGAACTTTTTCTCTATTTTCAGGCATCATCTACTACAAGGATATATATATCAACCGTTAAATAAACTGACTCCAAATAAGGATTGTATGATATTGAAATCTGCAGCCGTTACATACAAAAAAAAAAAATTTTAAAACTAAATTAACGATAACAACAGTCTCGCATAAAATTCTACAATTGACATTTGTGCCGGGTGGCATCTTTGGAAAAAAAAAACTGGACTTCACTACAAACAAAAAAAATAAAAAAAAAATATCACAGTTGGCCTAAGCTAAATTCAAAAAAAAAATGGTATAAATAATCCAGAGAGAAGATTAAAAAAAATATATGTGGGACTACACGACTAACCAAATATTGCACAACAGATTGAGTTTATTCCGCCATGATACGATCTCGAGCTTCTCAGGTATTTTTCAGGTACTATAATTTACTTTTACATAAAACACTGGACAAAAACTTTATATAAATGCATCGGTGTATAATTGATGGAGACAAAACACTCTTAATCTAAAATTGCATTGTTAAATTATTCTTTTTTACATTTGTAAGTTTAAACTTACAATTTTATATTGCACGTTTTGCTCCTTCAATTATCCATATTGCACTTATTTAAAATCTGTATCACTGCTTTAAATCTTTTGCATGATACACACCTAAAGGTTTACCTGCCAGAGTTTCGAGCTCATACATGTTGTTACCGACAATCCTAAATATTCTGCACGGTACCCATTTTCTACACATTTTCGCATTAATGTTGTTTTTGAAATCACTGAGAACAAAATTTCTTCTAAGGATTTCTTGACCCGGGATAAAACGAACCACGCGAGCGCCTTCATTATAACGTAGCGCACTCTTTTCAAACGCTTTATGTCTGTTCTCCTTTATGCGCTCTCGAGTTATTCTCATTTGATCAGTACGTTCTAGACATAACTCGTGATCCTCTAAAGCCTTTAACTGTCTTGCCAACTTGTAGTCTGACCCACAAGTAAACATATTGCAACCGAATAATGCAAAGAATGGACTAACTCCGGTAGCCGTGTGAATAGCTGTTCGTAAAGCCAATTCTATAGAAGGCAAATTAACGTCCCACTCTCTGTGGTCATCTTTTAAATACGCTCTTATAGCATTCAGGACACTCTGGTTAACCCGCTCAGACGCGTTTGATTGCGGTGAATAGACCGCGGTTCTTAAATGATTTATTTTATAATCTTTGATCATTTTCTGAAATTCTTTAGACACAAATTGTGCCCCGTTGTCCGAGTGAATCACCTCAGGTACACCAAAATTATGAAAGACATGTTCAATCATAAATTTAATGACCTGTGGAGCCGTTGCCTCCTTCATTGCTTTAAGAAACATAAATTTCGTGAAATGATCGACAACTATGAAAATGTACGCATTACCTTTTTTTGAGCGAGGATATTTACCAAGAAAATCTATATATAACTTTTGAAACGGTCTGTGAGTTATTACCTCACTTCCTATTTCAGGTCTTAAATTAATATTTGTAGGTTTGGTTTCCTTGCATATAGAACAATTTTTCACAAAATTTTTAACTTGAATTATCATATTCGGCCAGTAATATTTAGTTTTCAATCGGCTTAGTGTTTTATTTATTCCCCCGTGTGCTTTGTCTTCCGGTTCGTGAGCCTCCTTAATTAACGCATTTGTAAGCGAACTCGGTACCCACAATTTCCACCGGAACTCATCCACGTTATCTATTTCTGAACTTAAATAGTTTTTCTTAAAAACCAATCCATTCACAACTTTTATGTCTGGAAAATTTTCCTTATTTTCAGAAATTTTCTCTACTAAATCTTTATATTCACCTGACTCAAATTCGACCGTATCAAAACCTAAAATATCATCTGGTTTAAAATCAATTTCCTCAATCAATCTAGACAATGTGTCAGCTACAATATTTTCCGACCCCTTACGGTGTTCGATCTCAAAATCATAGGTTTGAAGCTGTAACGCCCACCTTGCAAGTCTGCCATTTAAATCTCGTAAAGACATAAGCCATTTTAAACTGGCATGATCAGTTATTACTGTAAACGGCAGTAATTCGATATATGGTCGAAATCTCTTTACTGCTAATACTGCAGCTAAACACTCCTTTTCTGTCACGCTATAATTCTTTTGTGCAGAATTTAATTTTTGAGAAAAGAATGATATTGGTCGCTCGTGATCGTCTTTATCTTTTTGGAACAGAACTGCTCCTACTCCATAACTTGAAGCATCACATTGTATATAAAAATGTTTTTTAAAATTTGGGTGAACCAATACCGGTGCTGTAGTTAGCGCATTTTTTAAATCTTTAAAACTTTGTACGGCCTCTTCTGTTATTATAAACTTTGAGCCTTTTTTTATTAAATCGGTTAATGGTGCAGTCATGGTTGAAAAGTTTTTGATAAACCGGCGGTACCAGCCAGCGGTACCTAAAAAACTGCGAACCTCTTTTACCGATTTTGGTAGAGGTATGGCTTTGATTGCCTCGACTTTCTCTGGGTCCGTTTTCATAACGCCTCCTCCAACTATGAATCCTAAATATTTTAACTCTCTAAAACAAAATTTAGATTTACTCATGCCAATGGTTAAATTAGCATCATTTAGACACTTAGCTACCTTTTCTAACAATTTTAAATGACTCTCGAAGTCCGCAGATATCACTAACAAATCATCCAAATATACAAAGACGTTTGTTTTTAGCTCCTCAGGAATAACCTTGTCCATCAACCTACACAGTCTTTGCATGACCACTTAGGTGGTGGCTTATTTATAGATGACATTAATATAAGAGTGCTGATGTATGCTGACGACATTGTCATTTTGTCAGAAAACGTAGATATTTTACAAAAAATGATTTATAACTTAGAAAAATATTGCAGTACATGGGGTCTGGAGGTCAATCTAATGAAATCAGATATAATGATATTCAGAAGAGGAGGTAGGATCGCAAGAACAGAAAGATGGACGTTTAATGGTGTACTTGTTAATGTTGTAAATGAATATAAATATTTAGGAGTCATACTAACACCAACAATGTCATTTTCAAAACATGTTTTCGCCAAAAATGAAGCTGCAAAAAATTGTATAAACGCAACGTGGAAAAACTTTATTGGCAAAAATGAAATATCATTAAAGGCTAAGTGGAAAATGTTTCTCGCTGTATGTAGATCCATACAGTCATATGGTTCACAAGTTTGGGGCAACTCTTGGTTCGACGATGTGGATAAGTTACATCGGTATTTTACAAAACGAGTTTTAAGGCTTGGGGAAAGTGCTCCTACTTACGTTGTAATGCTGGAAACTGGGCAAGAAGACGGTCACTTCTACACATATAGCCTACACTTACAGTACATTTCCAGGACCATTTATGATTATGAAACTAACAGATTACCACACATACTTTCAACGAAGATAATGCAAAGAGATATTTTTTGGCACAGTGACCTTAAAAATAAAATGTTGGAATATCACGTCGGCTACATCGATCACACCCATGACAAACTATCATTTAATAATTCTTGTTTAAATTTAATAGAGGTGATGAAATGGTCAAAACGTCAAGAATATATTGAGAATTCTCAGAAAAGTCAACAGAGAATTTACAGACTACTCGACCCCACCAAAAGTCCTACTTATTGTAATCAGAGTTATAATATGGTGCAAATAAGTTTTATTATGAAGGCCAGAGGTGATTTACTTTGGTTAAATGGCAACAAATACAGGATAGGTAGTCAAAGATTATGCTCAATGTGCAACCTAAGAGAAATAGAGACAATGCAACATTTTTTGGGAAGATGCCCTATTCTAAACGAATTAAGAATGAAACATTTTGGTAATATACGGCTTTCAGATAGTAGCATAGTGAACATATTAAATGGTGAAGATGCAAGTTGGTTAAATCTATACGGTTATGTTAAAGAGGCAACTAGTTATAGGAGAATGCTTATAAATGAATTCAATTTTTAAATAAAACTAAACAGGATAGAACGTTAAAATTTTAAATAGGTAACGGCCTAACACTCTGGCAAACGGATTTTTATATAAAACCAAGCCACTTTTCTTTATATAAGATGTAAACTAGTAATACAAACTAAAAACTATTGTAAACAAATTTTATGAAAAAATAAAGAAAACTAATAAAATCTAAAAAAAAAAATCTAATCTACACAGTCTTTGTGCAGCATTGCATAAACCGAAAGGCATAACGACAAACTGATATAACGGCCGTCCCGGTATGGTAAAGGCTGTGTAGGCTCGCGACCTCTCATCCAAGCTGATTTGCCAAAAAGCAAACTTGAGATCAACACTGCTAATGTAGTGTGTCTCATCTAGCCTACTTAAAATACCCTCGATGTTTTGTATGGGATATGCATCCTTCACCGTCCTTTCATTTAGCTTCCTAGCGTCTAGGCATAATCGATTTTTTTCCGGTTTACGAACCAACGTGCATCGACTACTCCAGGGACTATGGCTTTCCTCAATCACTCCTAACTCAAGCATATTGTCTACCTCGGCATAAATAAGTTCCTGCACTGCTGGTGATACTGGGTAATATCTATCTTTTACAGGCGTAGCTCCTTCTATTAAATCAATTTTATGAGTTTCTAAACATGTTTTTCCTAATCCATTTTTTTCAAAAGTCTTAAACTTTTCTTTAACGGCCTCCAATTTTTTCTTTTGCTGCAAAGTCAATTCGTGCATTTTAACGTCATTTAACCTTAATGGAAAATTATCTGCTATGGTTTCAGGGCTGATCTCTTCTACTGGAAAAATTTTTGGAGCAAGTTCAAACTTTTTCCAAAAATCAACTCCTAAATACATTTCCTGATTAAGATCTGGGCAAATATAAAACTCTATTTTTCGTTCTAAACTATCAAATTTTACGTTAACGATTATTTTACCTAAAACGTTGTAATATTTTCCTCCGGCAGCTTTTACACCTGAGTACACTGGTATAATATCAGTTTCTAAATTATTCAAAATGTGTTCACAATTCCTACCAAGTAAACTTACGGATGCCCCTGAATCTAACAATCCCCTAACTTGAGTTTCTCCTATTTCTATGTTAGCATAGGCCCTTGGGTCACTACCAATTCCGTGTGAAATTGCACAACACCTTAGAACTGCCTTTTTGATTTCCTTAAATATTGCTTTTTTCTTTTTAAATTTATTTCTAGCTTTTAATATTTTCTCTAGCCTACACCTTTTTTCAATTTCTTCTGTATTAAAAATCCTTTTTCTAACCCTGTTATAATTTTCTAAACGCTTATCATATGAATTTTTCATTTTACAAAAATTTTCCTCTGTTTTCTTTTTTCTATTTAAATTATTTTCCCTATTTATGGCTCTTTTTAATAATTTAAAAATTTCATGATTTTCACGGCTTTTATTTTGTTCTTTTGTTGCAGGCTCATTCGTATCCGGTTCATCTGTCTGGGTACCTATTGAAGATCGGCGGCTGTTTGAGTGGAGCGTGACTCCGCCTCTTTCGCCACACTCCTCTGCTTGTTTCCCGAGCAATTCGGACAAGTTGGGGTTACAACTCCGCTTAAACCACACCGGTAACAGAAAAGATTTCTCTGCATTGAAGTGCACTCCTGAAATACGTGTCCAGATTTTCTACAGTTCCAACAAACTAGTATTTTAACATTATCTGTCGGCTTAACTGAATTATTTGGCTTTTTTGGATACCGTATTTCTTCGATGCATTCTACCTCTTCAATATCGGATTCCTCTCTACAAATTTCTTCTACGTGTCTACGTGGATGGGAATAACGAGGTTGAGTTATGGTGCTCACCGGTTCTCTTTTCAGGTAAGTTCGTTCGACCTCTTTACACTCGTCGCGTAATTGTTCTACCGTAAAGACTTGCATTGGATATAAAATCTGGGATATGTTTTTCTGTAAATTTCGCTTCATAATCCGAATAACTTCATATTCTGGGAGAGGCACACGTAATCTGGAACGAAGTTTTTTCATTGCGTGAAAATACGAATCAATCGACTCGCCAGGTTTTTGCCTGCGCTCTTCAAAGTCACGCATGAACTCATATTCGCTTCGATTCGATCCGTATTGAAGCCTCAATGCTGCCTTTAAGTCCTCCCAAGTTTTTATTTTCCTTTGTTGTACCATGAGCCAATACCACTCCTTAGCTTCTCCTTTTAAAAGCTTATGGAATTCGCCTTGCAGCTCTTTCCAAGGACATGCGTGGTATTTTTGTAAATACTCAATTCTAAAAATAAAATCTTCAATATATACGTTATCCGGGTTACCGTCGAATGTAATGTCCCATTTATCGACTCTGATCACTCCTTTTGGTACATATTGACGTGGATATAAAACTTCTTCATTTAAAACATTAAAATTTTCTGGAGAGTTTGAATGGTTGCTGCTATTTGTGCCCCGAAATTCTAACCTACGTGGTTGACGGTCTGAAATTGGTATATTGCCCCTTGATGCGTCAGGTACTTCTATACTTTCAGTAGATTCGACATTTCTAGAACTTCGATTGCCCCCTGCATTCATTTTCTGCATTTCCCTAATTAATTTTGAAAAACCTTCATTTAAACTATCCTGAATTTTATTATCAATATTCTTTTCTAATTCAGATCTATAATTGCTGTTCGACTCCGATATTAAATCTTTAATTAACCCTGCATAAGCCATAGGACTTTGGCCAGGATGAAAACCTGATTGGTTCTCCAACCGTGGTATTCTATCAACACGAGGTGGTGGAAAATTAAAATTGGTCGGAACCGGTTGATGCTGTGCTCTGGGGACCGTCCCAGTTGGTACACCCGTAGTGTTACTTATGGTTCCCGAAGCCTGATCTATCATATTTGGTGTATTAATAGTTTCCCACATGTCAACTATATTAGAGGTATTATCTCCAGTTCGCGGAGGTGATCTTTGAATTGGCATCTTGACTAAAAACTTTTTTATTCAACTCACAATAATAAAAAAAAATCTAACAAACTAAAAAAAAATGTTTTAACGAACAAAAATAGTTTAAACCCTAAACAAAATCTACTGTCCAATCAAAACCAATCTAATAAAGATAAAAAAAATCAAAACTGATCTATTCTAATCGAATTAATATATATTAAAAAAAAATTATATCGGATAAGTATCACTAAAAATATTAAAGTGTTTTCACTGATTTTCACTGAAAAAAAACTTGTATATAAAACAAAATTTAATATATAAACAAATAATTATACTACAAACAATTAACATATAAAAGGGTTTCAGATACAATGGTGCTATATCTCTCAATGGGCTAAAAATAAATGTTGTTGGTAACTATTTTCGCGCCTATCCAAAAAAATGTCCGCGTAATGTTGTATACGAGTAAAAAAAACTATTGATTATACGACTAACTCACTTCCGGTTAGGTTATAATCATCTTCTGAAAATTACTTCGCAACTAACTTTTCAATCTCCGTTAGGACTCTGCAATTTTCCAAAAAAAACTACCACAAACCAAAAATTAAGGACAACTAATCTGCAACTAGCTCAACAGAAACTTTCTGGCTAGGACAAAATTTGTTTCCCTAAATAATAAACATTTAAAAAAAACTAAAAATTATATAAAAAAACATTATACTGTAATATGAAATACCAAATCTCCATTCGCAATTAATCCATTATTGATTAAGACTCCTTTTGATTTGGAATCACTGGCCACAATAATATATTGTGAGACAGTGTTGGTCTATTTAAAATTGATCCTTTCAAGCTTTACCTTTGGGCGCCATTTATTGTTCTGTCACTTCGTTCCAAAACGAATCTATGTTGCCACCTCAGCTAGCTCTGAGCACGTCGTGTGTTCCCAACCCGCAAACATAGACCGGAAGTACAACAATAAAAAAAATTTTTAACTAACAAAACTAAAAATTCAACAATATAACAACTAAATACAATTCAATTAAACACCAGAAAAACATTACCGAAAAGACATTAAATTATGGGACCGATATTACTCCCACATACGCTGCCCACCCAACCTATGCCATAGAGTCCCAAAGTTTTCATCTATGACCCTTTAAGTTACCAACAACTTTCCCTTTTGTTTTATTAATGACCCATGTTACACCATCGTATCTGAAAATCCTTCAACAAAAATTAGCAACACATATTAATATTTAAAATTTCACATTAAAATTATTTATTGATGAACTCCTAAATCTAAACATAAAATCCTTACAACTACAGTGGCTTTTTTTTAAGAAATAAAACTAAAAAAAAAATATGTATAATAAAAAAGTAAAAAAAAAAAACTCACTCAAACAAATAGAGTTTATATAATAAAAATACTATTCATATACCCATAAAAAAAAATATATATATCAAATTTTGGCTTTTACGCCCTTTTTCAAAATGAAGGGATAAATATTATCCAATATCGAACGGTTTTATAACCAATTTATAAAAAAAAATTAATTTCTTAAAAAAAAAACAAAATTTCTAATTGTTTTATGCTTTTATCCAGATAAGCAATAACTGTATACTTGAACATTTCTTGTTCAAACAAAAAATATATAAAAAAAAAGAATTATTCTTTTGTTGCAGGTTCATTCGTATCCGGTTCATCTGTCTGGGTACCTATTGAAGATCGGCGGCTGTTTGAGTGGAGCGTGACTCCACCTCTTTCGCCACATATTGAAATTTGAACTACTTGGTTCGATCAAATTGTTATCTAATAAATTTTGAACCTGCCTATTGATTTCCTGCTTTTGCGTATGAGCTAGCCTGTAATTCCTTATATAAACGGGTGACGAATCGGTCGTTCTAAATTTTTGCTCGTAAAAATTGTTCACTGTCATTTTGTCATCCTTAAGTGCAAAAATGTCCGAATAGGATTGACATAATGGCATTAAATCGTCCTGAATGTCCTTTGGCATCTGGTCTTTAAGTATATTTTTCAATTCCTTAATACCGTGATTATCCTTTGGCTGTTCATTAATCGAGTATATATAAAAATTTGTTAATTTTTCCATCTTCACTCTGTCGTTTTCAATACATTGAATTTCGTCACTAGTGTTTACTATTCGTAGAATTGGATTGTTTGAATCAATAATTCCCTTTGCTATAAAAACTCCCTTTGAAATTTCCTGTGAATCGACAAACATGGGTTCTTTAACGTTACGCAGATTAAAAATTCTATATACCTCACACCTCGGGGGTATAATGCAAGTAAATTTTCTTGTTCGGTTTAGAATTGGTATTCGTAATCTTTCATTTCGTATGGAAACTGTTAATATCATATTTGCATAATTAATGTGACACTTATTGTCTTTAAGAAAATCTTTGCCTATGATGCCATTAGCTGGGATATTAAAGTCGTCATTGACAACGTGAAAAACTTGTTGAACTAAGTAATTTGAAATGATTAAATTTGTACAAATGGATCCTAATGTGGATATTGCATTGGTCGTAATTCCGGTTATACTTATGATTTCATTTTGATTCAGAATGATGTCAGGATTTAGACTTGAAATTTTAATTAACGATATGTCTGCCTGTGTATCTACAAGGAATGTGCATGTTTGCGTTGTGTCGATGCAGTTTAGCTTTATAAAGTCAGCATAGTTAAGATTAAGGCTATAAACGGATTTTTGAGTATTTTGTTTGTTTGGTCTGATTGAAAAATATTCTCGCTTTTTGTTAGTTCTCTTCTTTCCTCAACAGCGGTTGTTGAGGGGCTTCTACGTTTAAAGACCTAACAGAAGCCCTTGAGTTGTTATTATTGTATGAAAAACGTTTATTTCCGCGATAATTGTTACTAAACTGCTCGTTTTTGTTCGTCCTGGGATAATTGTTATTGGAGTTTCCACGATTATTTCCACGATACGAGTTGTTACGGAATTGATTATAATTTCTACCACGATATGAGTTATTTCGGAATTGATTATAATTATTGTTCCTATTTCTAAATTGTGTTCGAACTGCTAGGACCTGTTGTTCCTTCATTTCATTTTGCCCTTCAACTACTAACTTGGCTACAACTTCCTTAGGATCATTAAAGACAGATGATGCTAAAATTGATTTAACTAAGGTTGATTTTGCATTCAAACGACATACGCTTACTGTTTTCTCTATCGCCATTTCATGAGCTTTGTTTTTCGTAATACCTTCCACGACTAGAGCACACTTTAACGAGTCAGCAAGTTCCTCTGCTTGCTTGGCAAATTCAGAAAAATTATTGTTTTTTACGCTAAGTGCAGCAATCTTGCCTGCAATGACCTTAGAATTATCAGGTTTGATACCATTTCTTAAAGCAGTTTTAATATCGTCCACTGTACCTATGTTGTCTGGCAATACTTCGCGAGCATTTGCCTCAAGTTTAGATTTAATGAAATTTAAAAAAGTATTTTGAAAATTTGGTTCGGTAAGATCCTCTACTAAGTCAATTTTGTCCAAAAATGATTGTAATGTTAACGGATTCCCATCATAGTTTTCACGAATTATCGAAGCGCACATTGTGATATATGATTTTTTTTCTTCAAAGGTTGTCATTTTGATCTTTAGTTTCGTATCAGATTTTGTACAAGTATTCTGTTTACTTTCTGAATCACACTTTTCAGAACCGTTATCTTTACCTTCTATCATAATGTCTCTATCCAAACGTTCTAACAAATTTACTTCTTCAGGAATTTTTATATTACAATTAATTTTTTCAAAACATTGTACTTATAATTTCCTGCAATTTCTAATTTTGAAAAAAATATTTTCTTTATCATCTTGTGACAACTCATTCGAATTAGTTTCTGTGTATTCTAGAATTGAATTGTAATTTTGTATTAAAAGTGTTATATATTCACTGATTTTATCTACATTTGTTGTCAGAGGTCTGTTTTGTAAAATTCTCTTCTTTGCATTATAAAATTTAGTAAGTAATTCTTTAAAATTGTTTTCATCAAAATTAGACATTTGTCATAAACATACTTTGTTTGTTTTTTTTCTTTTCTATTTTTGATATTATTTTATTCATTTTCTAGTTAAATTTTCAATCATGTCACAGAGAACTAAATATTTAGTACGATACCATTTTTGAATGTTTTTTACGAGAAATAGCTTAACAGAGCTGTTGTACTTATATTATTTGAAATTAAATGTTGATCATATCGTGTAAAAGAGGTCAGCTTGTTTATTAGTAAAAGCTTATAAAGAGTTCATGTGACATGTCTGGGAAAAATAGCATTAATATGAACAGTTATATGTTCTATTTTGTTCTTTACGTATTTATTTTCGTTAACTTATTCTTTCTTTTGAAAAAACGAAATTTGTTCAAAAAAAAAGAGAAATTTGTTGTAGAAGAGAAATTTAATTTGTATTGTTGAAAAAGAAAAATTTAATAATTTAAAAATTGTCAATTTTGTTTTTGTTAGTAAAATATAAATTATAAATCGCTATATTTCCTATTTATGTACCGCTTAAAATGTTTTAATTAAATTGATTTATAAGAGTTTTTTTTCACCTTTATTCTCTTGAATTTTGATATTGTTTGTTTCTTTTGACAGTTTTTTTTTTAAATTTTTATATCTCTCTTTAACTTGTTTACCGATGTTTATGTATGTTTTGTATTCTTTTTCATAATTTTGATTTTATTTTTCGTAAAGATTTATTCTTGTTTAAAAAAAGTATATTTTTTATATTTTATATTTTTATATATATTTTTAGCATGTTTTGTTTTGTTTTTTTTTTTTTTTGTGATTTTTTTTTTTTTTTTTTTTTTAAATTATGAGTACAAATGTTGGGTGAAATGTAAGTATTAAACTGTGTAATATAATATTAAAATAAAATAATTATAATTATAATACTACATATACCTATATATATAATAATACTTATGTTGGTTTTCAAATGTCGCCTGTCGCCATCGTTGTGTTTGTTGACCCGTTGGTTCGATTGTGTTGCCATGTAGGTTTATGTTGTTGTTGTTCTTTTTACAATAGCCCTTGTTGTTGAAAATGTTGATGGTGAGCTCTTTTTCTCTTTTTGAGTTCTCTTTATTTTTCCATACACTAGCTATCGTTTTTGTTGTTGTTATTGATGTTGAGGTAGGTTACGCATACACTGTGTCGAATTCGTATTACATTTTTTTTGAAATATTATTTCAGTATGTAGGTATTTTATTTTGGTTTTTTTTTTCGTTTCTTTTCCTTTTGTGAATTAGTTAACGTTTTTACATTTTTGTATTTTCACTTTTGTAAATTTTCTTAGTTTGTTGTTTTACTTTACCATCTTTTTGTTTTTGTTCATACAGTTTATAATGCGTTTCAGATTTAGTTTGTGGTTTTTTCTTTGAATTTTGTCTTAACTTGTTGTCTTAGTTTTTATATTGCATGTATTTTCCGTTTGTATTTTTTGTTTAAGTTATTTTTTCCTTCTTTTTATTGTAAAAGTTATGTTTTTTGCTTATTAGTTTATTTTAATTTTTCTGTTTGTATTGTCACTGTTCTTTAATCATAACTGTTGTTCTGTTTTCCATTCTTTTTTCAACTTCTTTTATTCAGCATTTCCTTTTGTTTTATATTTTTCTTTGCAGTTATTTTCTGCATTTTGAGTTTTTGTCATTGTATTGTTTTTTCAGTTTTGCTTGCGGTATAATTTGCTTTAAATTTTGTGTACAGACTGTACTTTTTTCTTTTCTTCTTTTTGTTTTTCACTACACCAACCTTTCAAGGTTATATATATTTGTTAAAAACAAACGGTAAAAACCGGTTGTCTTTCTTTTCTTCTCTTTTTTTTCCGTTATATTTGATTTTGTAGAAATGTTTTTGTTTTTGTATGTTTGGGATTTTTCCTCAAATAGTTGGTGTTGTAAATTTTTGTATAATTTACCGTTGGTCACTAAGTTTTTATTAAAATTTTGATTTGTACATACTGTACTTATTAATTTTTCAAAATTTTCAAAATTTTTCTGTTTGTTTTTTTTCACTGTAACTTATTTTACAATACTATAAGCACTTTGATTTTTGTTTGTTAAATGGTTTAATTTTATTTACTTTTGTTCCATTAAATTAATATTTTTATTTAAATTTAAACAATTTTTTTTGTTAATAATTCTTGTTTTATTTTAATAAAAAGCAAATTGTTGATAATTATTTGTATTTTGTATGAGTTTTTTCTTTTGTTTAAGAAAGGAAGTAGATAATTATTTAATAAAAATTTACACAACACTTATTTTTTTATGTATCGGTTTTTTTTCGAGAATTGCATATTATAATTTTTTTTTTTTGATTTGCTGTACCGGTACTTATTATTTTTTTTAACACATTTTTTTCCAAAGTCTTTTTGTCACGGTCGCCATGTAAGTATTGAATTAATGACACGCACTCTTTTAATGTTCTCGATCAACTGATCGTCTTCTTTATTACAATAATGGTTATAACCAATAATTAAGGGTTGTGTAAAAATAGTAGTAAATAGGTATAAACTAAATAATAGGTATGAACTAAGTAAACTAAGTATAGCTAACCAGGGATGGCACTACATAATGCCTGCGTTGAAAGAGTATTTTCCATAATGAATTATACCAAAACACGATTAAGAAATAAAATTCAATATGAGCTTTTAGACGCTCTATTGAGAATAATAAATCACATGAACGTTAAGAAATTGTGCTGCAATTTTTTTACACCGACTAATGAAATGATAAAAAATTCAATTCAAATATTATGTATAAAAGTGAAGATACAAGAAATGAAATCGATGAGGCTGAAGTTTACTATCTTATTTACTTATGTACTTAATTTTTCTTTTTTTTAACAGATCAATGATCTCCATTTTTATTTAATTTAAAAATATATAACACTAACTCTCTTTTTACAAAGTTTTAAAATTCTTTCAACAGTAAAAAAGACAAAATGTGTATATATATATTTGAGTTAATTTTGAAAAATAGATTTTTGGATATTATCACTTTTTAGAAGGTTTTTGTATCAATAAAAATAATGGCGTATTTTTTTTTTTAATTCCAACTCCTTCCCGTGCCTATAGGCGACTCAAATCCAATAAATTATTATATAAACCAATAAATTATTTTGTATTCACTAAAAAATTAAATTTTTAAACTTTAATAACTTTTGAACGGGTAACTACAAAATTAAAATTTTTGGACCATTTTTCTCAGATGTAAGTATTTTTTCATTGTAACAAAATTTAACAAAAAAATATTTTAATTTTTCTTTTTTTTTTAATTATTTTTTTGGACCACTCTAATTATGCATTCTGTTGCATTCCAAAAACTAAAAAAAAGCTTATGGGCCTAAGTTTTCCCGTAGAATCGAATACTGAAGTAAGATTTGACATATATCTAGCCGTTTTTGTTGTATGGTAAAAGGGACCCAAAATCCGCGATTTGAGTCGCCTAAAGGCACGGGAAGGAGTTGGAATTAAAAAAAAAAATACGCCATTATTTTTATTGATACAAAAACCTTCATAAAAGTGATAATATCCAGAAATCAAAATCAAAAAAAAATTTTAAAACGAACTCTAATATATATGTAAATGCATATAATTTTGCTAAATTAGAAATAGTATGCAAAGTTCCCAATATTTATTAATTAAATAAAAAAAATTAACAAAAACTAAACTAAATTTACTTTTGGCGATTTCTTAGTTTTTTTATCAGTTTTTGGCGATTTTTGACTTAAATATTATACTAGTTTTTTTTGTGTAAACAAAATTAAATATAAAAATTATCAAAAACTGAACAAATTTGACTTTTGGCGACTTTTGGCGATTTTTGACATCCGGTTTGGCCTATCGCTCAAAAAAATCTGACAACCCTGATCTTAAGTGAACTACGATATAATTACCTAATGGTTTTGGTTATGAGGTTGTCCTTTTTTGCTCTTCTCTTGGTAATGTCTACGCTTAAGGAAGTACCTACATGTCAAATCTCAAGTTCCTAGCTCCTACGATTTGAGCCGGGCTATTAACGGACACCCTTCCTTTTTTAACCCCATTTTTACAAGTTTTAATTAGAAGTTCAAAGAAACACATTTAAAGGTCAGATTTTGTTGCAAAACCCCGTCTCAGCAATCCCATTATGACCCATTTTGACCGCCTAGCTCAGGGACGTCAGGGGGGCTCGACCGATCATATGGGAAGAGGGCAGAACAATAAAATTTCTAACAAAAAAAAACACTAACAAAATTAACACTCAAAATCATAATATAACTACAAAAATACAAAAGAAAAACAAAAAAAAACATTACATTTAAACCCACAAAAAAATTCCCATTATACTAAACAAAAACTAACACTGAAAACCCTATAACACTAACTATAAGAATTTACCAAAAGAATACAGACAGACCAATACACCCACAATATTAAAGATTGACTAACAGATATATACAAGGACAAAAGATGTTACTTGCCCCACTAGTAGCCCACCCTGCCTTGATAACCTAACCTATTTCTCTCCAGGTTATCCCAATAACAACACAAAACACTAGTCACCCTACATACTTACGTCAACACACATTCTAACACTTTTAACCAGACATTATCTTATTAATGTCAACCAAATAAGAACATAATTTCTTTTAAATTTAATATTATAACAAACGATTATTATTTTATTGGAGGATATATGAAGGTAAGTAAAATTTAAAAAAAAATATATGAAAAAAATAAAAGTAAGTAATATTTGAAATAAAAATTAAAAATGGTTGAAAACTAAAAGTAAGTTAAAAATAAAAAAAAACTCAATAATTAACAAGAATTAAAACAATCATAAAATCGCTATAAGCAACAAAATAAAAAAAAACAGTCCCAAAATTCCAAAAATTCCCTGACCCAAATTATTGGTCTTAAAATTCACGTTTAGCCTAACCTAAATGAGAGAGCTCTCTAAAATTGGGTAAAATATTACGGGACAATAAAAACTTCCGTAGACGCGCACAAAAAGGGAACCCATGTGAGTTTTGGGCTCACAAAAAAAAATTTACACACACTAAACTAACACTAAATCCTCCTAACAATTTAACCTTAAATTTAACAAAAAAAATAACACTACTTGCTGCTTCCTTTTCCTTTTTTTTTCAAAATTTTGTTTGAATCACTGGAGCACCTTTACATCACTGTCACTTTAAATTGCACAAGACTCACCAAATGTTTATTGCAGTTCCTCTTTAATTTAAAGGCCCTTCGGCTGACCAAGCACCAAACAGGAACAGGTAGTTTAATTCAAAAAGAATCCACAAAAAGGTAGTTTGCACTCTACTGGCCAAAATTCTTCTGGTTTTGTAGCAAAACTCAATCCAGACAAAAAGCATCAATTGTATTCTACAGCCTACCGAATCACAGGAGACCTTGGCACTTCCTGGTATTTTCGTCAAACAAAATGGCTGTTGTCCTCTGTATTTTCTAACACAAAATGGCAGCTATGGCTATCACCAACCTTAGTAATTTGATCCTCAGACAAACTGTGAGCTATGGCAATTGCAATTTCTGTTGAGCCCTGATCCTCAAAAAGTATTCCCTTAATCTTCTTTGGGAGGTATCTTCACTTGCTGGCTCCAAATGTTTTTTTTTTTTTTTCTTATAATTAGCGCCGTGATGTTGTGCGTATACAATTGGGAACTCAAAACGTTCCGTCTCACCAAAATGTGTACTTGACGCACGCACGATTCAAACAGCAATCCCTCTCTCTAAAAATTTTTAAAACCGCCAAGCCATTATGCCTTCCAATAAACCTTAAACCCGCCCACTAATTCTACAAACCGCTATACTACAATCACTGCTCTTCTATCCTTAATTAACTATTAGATTTATAACTATTTATCCTATTTTAACTCATTATACGTAAACTTATTCTCACGAGATTTTCTAGTTTTTTCCATGTAATAAAAAAAATTACGCCATATTGACAAGAAATGGCTTCCCCAAGCCAATGAGCCATCCCTTTCTCCCCCTTTGGCATCAACCATACACTCCGTTAATTTTTTTTTTTATTAAATTATAAATTCGACTTGGTCAAAATTAATAAAATTAAATTTCCACTACGTTAAATTTTCTTAAACCTATCTTTGATTCCCTTTTCATCCCCTAAATCATTTTATTTTCTTTCAATACTCTAATTATTGGCAACTCCTCCTATTCCACATTCGCATTCAGCAAAAATAAAACAGCTGTTTTACTCTTACGCGTTACCAACACTGGTGGTTATCGACAGTAACCCCTTGAGACCAAACATGCCGCTACAATTTGTAGCCAAATGTAAGTTGGCAAAAGGGAGATTTTGCTCCTAACGTTAAGGAATTTCTTCTCCTTACTCCAGCGGTTTAAGCTTTGTGATTAGCCCCAATTTTTCTTATTTAAACCCAGTGTTTTTGGTGAGTTTCAAAAAAAACTTTGGAACAGAAGGAGACTTCTTTCTTTTTATCCGTCCCCTAAAAAGTTTACAAAAAACCCCTCCTTTGTGGATGTCTTATTTAATCCAAATTTCAAGTTCAATATTATAAAATGTGTGTAAAATGCATCTAATTTGCAAGTCTAAATTATTTACATACAAAGATGATGTACTTGACAAAAGAAACAATTTGATACCCATATTGCCTATTTAAAACGAAGAGTTACCACCCCATTGCATTTTTGTCAAAACGCGAACTAGCACGAATTTCAAAAAAAGCGGAGACCCGTATTTAATTAAATCGACTAAAGATTAAAATATGTTAATTTGGCATTTTTATTACAAACAACCCCGAACAAAAAATTCAAAAATCGTTTTTTTTTTACAGAATATCCTTAAAAAAATTACATGGGTGATCGTCCTTGGACAAATTGTATATACAGTTGGACGCGCCTTAAAAAAAAAACTTTCTTATGATACCAATATTATATATGTTGGTAAGGAAACATATTCTCAAATTAACAAAACATGCAAAAATAGACCCATTTTCAAAATGGTTCAGCTCACAAAGCTGGAGCCGAAATATTTTAAATGTCATCTTAAAATAGTCCAAGGTTCATTTTTAGGAGGGTACATCGAGCACTTTTTTTGGTGAGTCGCTCTACTGTAATATTCACAAAATATTCTTTTGAAAAAAGATCTTATAACTATGTAAGACATAGCTCCCATTTTGATTTGATGGTTAAGACAGAAATATTTTAATTCGTAGTCCCCAACTTTGGCATGGGGATAATGTCGTTCCATACCTACCTAAATGTTTGGATACCAACACGAATACATTGTGTTTTTTTTTTCCTTAAAAATTAAACTCTTATCCAAAATCAATTACATTTTAATCTTGAAGGCAAAACAATGTCGTCCCCACGCTAACAATGCAGCGGGCATATTCCCTATTAGTACTAAAAATACACCTTAATCCGCTATGGTTCGGACCATAGTGTGTACGTATCACTACGTCATGGGGATGAGCCCTATCGGTCGGTTACGGTGAGTAACCGTTCGTAAAAAAATTTTTAGAAATTTTTTAATTAGTAATTAAAATACATCTTAAGCCGCTATGGTTCGGACCATAGTGTGCACGTATCATGGGGTATTTTGCAAATTGGATACTACCTCATTATAACAAGGCGTGTACAATGTATCAAGCCGATCTACACATCTTTATTGGGCATCGATAGAATGGGGATTTATCACAATTTCATTAATTATCAAAGGTTCCCGAAATAGATCTATCAACACATTCCTGATATTCATTTTAATAAAAATGATATCAAACTTGTATAAAAGACAAAGTACAGTCTAGTTTACTCCCCCTGTGTTGTTTATAAACTAAACAAAATATAAAAAGGAGAGAAAAACAAAAAAGTGTATTGAATATCCACCAGAGGTTGACCTTGCACATAACAAACAAGTTTTCAATTTATTTTTTGATCAATGGTTATAATCTTTAACTT
The DNA here is from genome assembly GCA_021234595.1 of Delia radicum. Lineage (NCBI taxonomy): Eukaryota > Metazoa > Arthropoda > Insecta > Diptera > Anthomyiidae > Delia > Delia radicum. The sequence goes on from CM037851.1 coordinate 117,223,299, forward strand.
CAAGCTCATATATTAGTTCTCATGTAGTGAGTAAACTAGTTAATCGTGTATGTGCAAGAAAACAAAACCGCATAAGTAAAACGAGTTTACAAGATTAGGTGTGCCAGATTCAGATATCGCAATTTTTTTGCTCGTTTTAAATCGAGCAGTTGTACTTTGTCGAAAGTAAATAAAATGTAGATTTTTTCTTAGAAAGGTTTGTTAAATAATAAAAACAACACTTGGTATTAAAAATTTTAAATGTTTTTTATTTATTTTTAGTCAAAAAGCAATCTTTTACAAGCTTCTTCAATTTAAAACAAGACTTTTAAAAATCTCTTAATATTTCATGTATTTTTACGCAAGTCTGTGGCAATGAAATAAAATCTATTTTTTTAAACAAAGTTTTAGTCTAACAATAACAAAAACACTTTGAACTGAGCATGAACAATGTAAATTAATTTTTTTATCATGCACGTAAATAATTTTATTAAAAAAATGTCTTAAAAAAATATTTCTTGAAAATAACATTTTTTTTTTACAAATCGAAAATTTACTTAAAGTCTTCTTCTTCTTTTATAATGATGTTCGAAAAATCTAGAGTTACCGAAGTTTACAAACTTTAATAGGTCAAGTTTTTTTTGCATTTTTTTATTTAATAACAACAAATTAACAATTAGAATGTGTATAAAAATAAATAGCAAATATGTTTTTAATTGTTTTGTTAAAAATAAACACATAAAAACTATTGATTTAGTTGCAAAATTATTGCAATAATTTAATATGGCAGCCCTAGATTTTAATGACATGTTTTAAAAAACATTTGCATATCGTGTCAGGGATGATATAGTTGGTACTATAGTACTTTTTGTTGTAGTATTTGAAAAGTGCCATGGTACTCTTATGACCACTTGGCTACTTTACTTACAAATTTTTGTTTATGAGAACAATCCCAATAAGAGATAAAACTAATAACGAAATTGTTTCCCCATACATTTTGTATGAATAGCAAAAATCCGCTAGACTGCTGACTAAAACTTCGTCATAAAAGAATTAATTCTATTTTAAGCTAAATTTTTTGGCAAAACTCATTTTAAAAAACAAAACGGAATGTCAAAAAAAATTTTAAATTTCCGATAGAAAACCCTTGTTAATCTATTACAAAAAAGCATGTGTCACTTACACTTAAACAACATCGGCTAAGTTTTGTTTTAGATGCTGTTCACAATAAAAGCTTAAAGCAAATCTATTTTCCCATACAATTTTTAATAAAATTTCCCATAAGAGTGTACAGTTTCGCTTTTAGTTTTAGCTGTTGTTGTGAACAAGCTCTTAAATAAATAAGTCCTGGTTCACACACGGCAATTTTACTTGCGCAATTTTTCTTCAATTCTCCTTTGAAGTTGCTTTTGTGTTCACACAGGAAAAGTTTGTTTCAGCAATTTGCGTATATCAACCTGCAGTGTAGAAAATTGCGGATGACAAAACAAAACGGAATTGGAGTACGGGCAAGTCTGTACCCTTTCCATTCTCTTTTCATCCCTCTTCTATAAACTCAAGAATTGCGCAAGTAAAATTGCCGTGTGTGAACCGAGACTAATAAATAAATTTTCATGACGATTTGGTTTGATAATTTGTTTAGTACTGTTGGGGATAAAAAGTACTATTTTGAAAATTGAATTCATCATCTCTGTGTTGTGTACAAGCAAAAAAAAGATAAAAGGACGCCGATAAGTTTTGAAAAAAAGCCATAACAATTTACTGCTTCCAAAAATAACTCAAAACTTACTCCTCGTCTGGAATACTCAAAGGGTCTGAGGCATCCCTTATGCATCTTCTTTTTATTTTTGTTGGCCCATGCAGCCGTAAATAAACATAACGTAAAACAAAAACACACTTTTTTGATACAATACAACAGCTGATTAAAATTTCGTTTACAAGCCTTTGACATTTAAAATTTGTTTTTCTAACAAAACTTCGAATATACCAAAACGTACGTTTTAAGGAACACCAATTTCTACACGACTCGTTTTCAAAAAAGTTTGCTATTTGAAAACGACTCGATATCCAGCACATAGCCGGATATGAATGTTTGATGTTTGGCATGGGATTGTTACCGCTTTTAAAACGTGTTCTGATGATGGAAACCTAGAAAATTCCCGAAATAGATATATCAACACATTCCTGAAAGGGTCAAATAATAAATTTGAAAACAAAAACTCTATAAATTATTTGTTAGTACAATATCCTAATAAAGAAATATAGAGTATGGCCTCGAACTTGAATAATTTTCATTTTCATTTTTCAATAGCTTTATCAATTTTTATATTTTAAAAAGCAGGTGATATTTTGGATTAACAACACTTCAACTCGTGGGAGTGCAAAATTTTAGGGTTATGGGTCCATATTTCTAAATTTTATTGTCAAGCAATGCTGAAAAATTTCAAAAAATCATTTGAAACAACCTCATTTTTTTGTTCTTTTAATTTATTTGTTCAAGGCTTTCAACTTTTGTATTTCATTTGGTATTACATCTATCTCCCAATACTAGAGAGATAAATTAAACACGTAATTTTTTGGCGTGACATCACCCAGCAAATAAATACATTTTTGTCGAAAATTTAAGCCAATTTTTTTTTAATTTTCAAATTTTCGAGCTTTTTTGTACCGGGCTCTTCGTGCAATACAAATTTTAAAACAATATTTCGTTGATGTCGAAATTATTCACAGTTTGAGGTATGTTTCGGTGACAGATAAAGAGTACAACAGTCCTAAAAGTTGAAAAACATGTGCGTGAATTTTGTTAAAAAGCTGTTTTTCTCATTTCACATTCACTTTTCAGTTTTAAAAAGGCCGGGTTGCTGCATGAACTGAGTTTTTGTCATTAACATCTGCTGAACAAAATTATAGTCAATTGAACCGCGAAGCGTTAGCAATTATTTTCACCATAAATCACTTCTTCATGTACTTGTACGGTAGAAAATTTCAACTAATTACCGACAATCGTCCGTTAACCCGAATTTTTCATCAGCACAGCAAAATGCCAGCAATAACTTCAGCTAGGTTATTACGTTACGCCGAATTCCTATCAAGTTTTAATTACGAAATTGTTTACAAAAAAGGATCGGACCACACAAATGTAGATTACCTTTCTCGGGCAACACAAAATGTGGGAAAGCCATCTATAGAAAAAATCATTAATGAAGAGGTTAATCAAATTTGTATATCTTAAATTTTCGAAATTTCAAGTGAAATTATTAATGCTGAGGTATTAGCGTCGGAGAGAGCTAAAGATCCAGATCTCTCAAATTTAATTAAAAAATTACTAAACAACAATGGCGATGATGAAAATTATACACTTAATAATGGCGTAATATTCAAGGGTCAACGTGTGTTGATTCCTAAAAGTCTGCAGCCTCAAATATTCCAAGAACTTCACCATACTCATTGTGGGATTACAAAAATGAAGTAACTCGCAAGGAGATACTGCTTTTGGAAGGGTATTGACCTTGTTATTGAAAAGATGGTAAGATCATGTGAAGCTTGTGTACAAATTCAATCAAACCCAGCAAAAGCTCCACTTCACCACTGGGAAGAACCAGCCGAAAACTGGGATAGGATCCACATCGATTATGCAGGCCCTTTTCAGGACCACTTTTTCTTAATTGTCGTTGATGCAAAATCCAGATGGGCAGAAATTAGAATTATACGTGATGCCCCTACAACTCAAAGTTCAATAAATCTTCTTTCTGACATATTTGCTAGTCATGGTTTTCCAGCTATAATGGTGTCCGATAATGCTACAATTTTCACCAGTGATAATTTTAAATCATATTGCAACAAAAACGGAATTTTCCAAAAATTAATTGCTCCAGGTCATCCTAGAACAAATGGATTAGCAGAACGTAACGTACAAACGCTTAAACGTAAATTAAAGGCCATGTCTACGGACAAGGATCACAATAAAGTAAACGAAATTATGCAAAGATATCGCGAGACTCCTCTCACATGCGGAAAAAGTCCAGCAGAACTCTATTACAATAGACGTATTCGAATCCAGCTTGATGCGTTAAAACCAGTTATCAAATTTAAACCTACAAAACCCATTCCTGGAGTGCGTCACTTAAGCGTGGGAGAGAGAGTGCAAGTTTTACACATGAGAAACAACAAGACTGTATGGAAGACTAGTACAGTTCAACAAAAATATGGAGAACTTCATTACCTTGTAAAACTCGATGATGGCTATACACTAAAACGTCACATTGAATAATTAAAAGCTACAAAAGTTCAATCTCGCAAGGTTCATTTCGCTCCAGATATTGAAAATACAACTCCTATTCAACCGGGCAACAATGATTATCAGTATTACATCGTACCAACTACTTCGCAAAATCAAACTGGTCAAGAAGTTCCAACTACTCAACAAACTCCTCAAGAGCATCAAGGAAATCTTCAAGAAGATCAACAAGATCAAGAAAATCAACAGCAAATCACCCGAAGATCTCAACGTTCCCGTGTTAAACCAACCTATCTCAGAGATTACATAGAAGAATAAAAGAATTGATGTAAATATTATTTTCTTATATATTATTTTTAATCTTGAATATTGTTTTTGTAATGAATTAATTAAAGATAAAAACATTTGATCAATTTCAATTAAGCGTGGGAGATTGTTATGACCCAGTGTGCTGTCAGATAGTTGGCAACCCTGGTGATTGTAAAAGATCAATCTTCTACTTGCTTTGAGTTAGTTTGTAAGTTGTTCAAGAAATAAATAGATACTAAAATAATAAACGCGTGCCTTTTCAATTACATAAAAAACGATAATAAAATAAATATGGAAGAACTTAACAGATAATCCTGAGTAAAAAAGTATAATAAAATTATATATGATGAGATATTTTCCGAAAATTTAAGAGGATATAATTTGATCCGAAAAATGGTTATATTAAATTGTATCACTTTGCATCTAATTAAATTTAAATAGATACAATTTAATAAAAATCTATCCAATATTATCCGAGTTTTGTCCCGATATAATAACATCTAATTATATTAATATTGATATAATTAGATATAATTAGATAAAAATAGATACATAATAATCCAAATATATTTATATTAAAAGTTATTAAGTTACGTATATTTGACATCCATAAAACGGGTTCAGAACACAAAATTTATGATTGAAATTTGTAAATAACTTAAATTTTATTTATATTTTTTTAGGACATCAAATTTTCCTTTTTAACGAAATTTTTAATTTAATTAAAAATAATGCTTGTCAATATTAAAATAGCCCAGTAAAGCCCAAATAACAGACTGCAGAACAAATTATACTGTATTATAATAGCTTATAATTTCTGTTTTACAACCGATTCTTCTTATATGAAGTTTGGCCTATTTGCAATAAGTTCTTTGCCTCTAAACTAGAACAAAGTGTTTCAGAAGCGGCTCTAAAACCAGATATAGAACTGGTTCTGGAACAGTGAAACCTTACAATTTGACTCCCAGGAACCTGTTCTAGAAACGTTTCCATGTGACCGGTGGTAAAATACGCTGTTCTTGAACTGGTTCATAGGTAATAGGTTCTAAAAAATTTTGCTGGACGGGTTTTTTTTATGTTTGTTTTATATAATTATGTATTGGGTTATATCTAACTTTATAAAAATTTAATCAAATTTATCATCCATGTATTATCATATATAAAATTCAGAATAGTATTTTTTTAGACATGATTAGATGTGCTTATAAATGAATTTTTTTGATATAACATTTTGAAAATATTATTATATATAAATACGTATTGATACATATGCTATTTTATATATCAATACGTAATAAAGAATATATCGTTATATATTTTTTTTTTTACTCGGGTACATTTAATAAAAATATATTAATATAAATCGAACTGACATTTGTGTGTTTTCCAAAAGTAGCTCGAATAGTTATAAAAAATAAATAAGTATATTTAAATTGTTAAATAAAAAGTCAAATTCTAACCATAATTTTTTTTTTCGTTGACAACTACATTGGTATTGTGCTATTTAACGGTTTTTTGGTTTTACTCTTGGTGCTTAATGTTATGAATGGTTCAACAATCTATTAGTAAAGGTATTAATTATAATTAATTTAATAATTTGTTTAATATTTTATAAATAAATTGTAATTTTCTTACATTAAAATCAGATAGCTACATTTTAAATCAAAAGAAAATAGGACAATCTATTAAGCTATATAAGGATTTGTATTCAAACAAAGTAGAACTATTATAAATATGCTTTGCTTGGATTTCATAAAATAAAAGTGGAAGAATTACCAAGTTCTTGTAGTTAAATGTCATTATATTTTTCTCCAAATAATTGTCCTAAGTTGATTGACAAACTTTACTAAAAATAGTAATTATTTGAAATGATAATATTGTACTTGGTAATATACCCTTTTTTTGATAAACGTCCCCTAGTTTTTTGTGTGTGTGTAAAGCCCGTATGACACTGTATAGTTTTTGTATTGACAATCTAAATTAAAGCAGTACAAATATATTGTTACTCAATTTTTTAACTAGTGTAAAGAGTACGAACACATAGTGCCAAATTGTAGTAAATGTCAAAACAAATACTTTTGTTATCGATAAATCAGCGAAAAATTGGGATATCTGTCAAAAGTGCAAACGAAAATTTTGAACTTTATCTTGACATTTCTCACAGGCAAATAAGTTTGTTGTCAGTTTTTTGTAAACAAATAATAGTACAATTAAAAAAAGAAAATGAATAAAAATATTGCACTTTGTGGTTTTGTGCACAATTTAAATATGATCCAAGTTTACAAATTGTATATATGTTTCATTCGCACATTAATGTTGTTTCTTTCTCCCAATACATCTTGAAACTATACAAAAACTATGCAGTGTCATACGGGCTTAAGGCTTGTTATGAAATAGAGTGGATAATTTTATTACTATATACTGCTCAATTGACATAAATAAAAGAGGAAGAATTGCCAAGCTCTTTTAGTTAAATTACATTATATTTTTATACAAATCATTTTCTTAAATTAATTGACAAATTTTACTAAAAATTGTTATTAGTTGAAATGCTCCAACTGTATTTGGTAATATTATAAACATTTTTAATAAACTTTCCCCAAGTTAAATAAATTGGACAAACATAACATATAATAGCGTATTTGTTGTACATAAGTGTTAAAAGTGAGAAATACTTTTTTCGACAACAAAAAAGAAAGCATATAACAGTTTGATCTGAATGAAATAAAATGCATATTAAATAAATTAAACATTATTTAAACATAAATATATTAAAACTTAAATTAATATGTGAGCTAAAAAAGTAGCCGAAGCAAAAATCTGTCTAAAATGTTAAGTTTATTTTAGTTATTTATTGAACAACTGAATTCTAACCCTAATTTTATTTTTCCTAGTTCAAAGTTAGTGGTGATATAGCATAGCTAATTATTAATCAGTGGAGGTATTATTTAAAATAATGACATGTATTTGTTTTATTATTTTATAATTTAAACAATTTTTAATAAAATACAAAATATATACAAAAATATCTAAATAACAAAATACAAACTATCTAAATATATGAAACAATTTATTAAACTATCTAGGGATTCTTATGAAATAGAATGGATTGTTTTATTATGATTTTCTGCTTAACGGTCATAAATAAAAGAGGAATAATTACGAAGTTTTTGTAGTTAAATGTCATTATATTTTTGTACAAATTATTTTCCTAAGTTGATTGACAAACTTTACTGAAAATAGTTATTAGTTGAAATGCTCCTACTACACTTGGCAATATTATACCTTTTTTTATAAACGGCCTCCCTCCAGAATTTTTGTGTGCGTGTCAAGTTAATCAAAAAATGCTTTTGCAGACGAGGAAGATTAAGAAGGTTGATTAACGTTAATCAAGTAGATTAATTGCGCTGTCTGAACTCTCTATTAACTTTTATTCCGTGTCAACAGCACCCACATTAACTTTACTTTAATTAAAAAGTAAAAGAATAAACCTAAACACATGTTCAACCAAACACGAATTTAAGCCCATCACTCAATTGCAAAAGTTGTTTATTCTATTCCAGTTAATTTGGCACAACGCGTGTTTTTTTGTTAGGTGTGTATGCCGTAGAGGTCAAAATATTATAACCCTGTCCCTGACTGGTAATAAAATAAGTGGCAGCACCGACTATGTCGATATGTTAATACTATACTATCGATAACGCGATTACACTCTAGCATAGCCTTTTTTTTTATCGATTATTCCAAAGGTTATTACAAATAAATACCACATTTAATTCGGCTTCCATTACATGTTTTTTTTTATTTTTTGATAATATATAATAAGGAATGAGCGCTGACTGTATAAAGAGTTATAGTGACCTCCAGCAGGAGTTGGCAAGCGCAAGAGACACGTTGGTGATATTGAATGACAACATTAAACGAATTATTGGTCGTTCACCAAAACTACCGCGAGAATCTAGGTAAATTATAATCCTGAGCCTAGTTTCCACTGAACCGTTTTCTACATGTTTTCCCATACATTTATTTACCAAAACACAGAATAAACATCAATTAAACAGCTGCACTATTCATTAATTGTGCTGAACTTATTCGGGCATCACTCAAAAGTATGTGACCGGTACTGAAATAACTTAAATGAAATAAGTCTCACTAAAATAAGCCTGAACAAAAATTGGGGAACAAATATAGTTTACGGGCATAGCTCAAAAAAAAAAAAATAAAAAAAACGTAGGGTTAAAATAGGTGAGTTTAGGAAAAAAAATTAGTTTTATGTCGGCGGCCTATATTTTCCGATTTATAGGCCTCTAAAGTTTGGATGTTTTATTTAATTGATATTTATTTAACTTTGGCATGCGTTATCGAAACGAAACAAAATGGGTGTCGTTATAAAGCTTTTTAAAATACCTTTAAAAATACAAGTTTGATATAATTTTTATTAATAATAAAAATTATATTTTTTCGTTCTTTAATTGTGCAATGAAAATGAAAGTTATTCAAGTTCGAGGCCATACTCCATATATTTTTTATTAGGATATTGGGAACTAATTCAGTTTACCGACACCTCTCAGAATTTTTTGAAATTTTTTTACCTTGAACATTTGACCCCACAGAGTCCAAACAAAATTTTTTTTTGCGTCGCTCACGCCCCCTTTTCAGTGGGCGGGGCTCCAAAGTTTGAAATGAAATCCGAAATAACTTCAAAACTACTTATCTGATCTTAACAAAACTGGTGTCGTTGGAAAGGTCTTGAAAATATCTTTCTAATGGAGTATAAAATGTCCTAAAATATTAACCCTTTGCTGCCCAAATAAAACAATTTTTGTTTTTTTTATATTTTTTTTTTTTTAAAACGTCCTTTTTTCAAAATTTGAGCCATATATCGACGTGACCATATTTTTCAGGCGGAAAGATCTCAAAAATATCTTTCCAATTGTGTATATAATGTCCTAAAATATTAACCCTTTACTGCCCAAAAAAAGCATAATAATTTTTTTTACACACCCTTTTTCAAATTTTGAACCATATATCGACGTGACCATATATGGGTCTTTGCAAAATAGTTTTTCTGCGTAACCGGCCTTCGGCCGGGCTTAGGGGTTTTCTCCTCCCACCAGTCCTCCCACCGGCTTCGCTGAGGCTTCGCCCCGGGCCGCAGAAATTTTGGCATATTTACAAGTTTCCTTTTGTATACAAAATCTTAAACCATACCACACAACAAAATCTAATTTTCTAATTTCTAATTTCCGGTTTATACAAGTTTTGTATAAATAACACAAGCTTTTTTTTGTAATTTATTCATGTGTGGGCTATGTTAAACTATGTTTGTAGAATAAAGTTTTTCTGCATAGCCGGCCTTCGGCCGGGCTTAGGGGTTTTCTCCTCCCACCAGTCCTCCCACCGGCTTCGCTGAGGCTTCGCCCCGGGCCGCAGAAATTTTGGCATATTTACAAGTTTTCTTTTGCATACAAAATCTTAAACCATACCTTACAACAAAATCTAATTTTCAAAATCTTGCAAAAATCATAGTTTTGCCTATTAATGGTCAACTTTAACCCTTAATAACTACTTCATTTCAAGACCTATGGGGTCATGTTGCACCTTTTATGAAAGCTTATAAAACAGACTTTCCCTTTTTATACACTTTTTATGTACTTATATAGGCGTTATTTAACAAAAAGAGCGTTTTAAAAAAAAAAATGCTTTATTTGGGCAGCAAGGGGTTAATATTTTGGGACATTATATACCTCATTGGAAAGATATTTTCGAGACCTTTCCAACGACGCCAATTTTGTTAAGATCGGACGAGTAGTTTTGAAGTTATTTGCAATTTCATTTCAAACTTTGGAGCCCCGCCCACTGAAAAGGGGGCGTGAGCGACGCAAATTTTTTTTTATTTCGACTCAGCGTGGTCTCTTCTATTAAAGGACAAAATTTCATTTATTTTGGTGAGGTGTCGGTAAACCGAATTTATGCCGGATATTGTCATAACAAATAATCTATAGAGTTCTTGTTTTCAAATTTATTAATTGACTATTTTTAGGAATGTGTTGATAGATCTATTTCGGGAATTTTCTAGGTACCCATCATCAGAACACATTTTGATTATTATTATTATTATTTATTTAGTAGTATTTGAAATACTTTATCTTTTTCATACATTTCACAAAGAATTACATATTGTTGTTTCTTATAAACTCTATAACATTTCTTTTAAATAATACAAAATTTTCTTCATTTTTAATATACATTGGTAATGAGTTAAATAAATTTAAGCCTTTATAAAAAAGTGTTTTCTGTATTGCGTTAGTTCTTGCTCTCTGTAGTCTAAAATCTATCACATTTCTTAGATTGCACGGTTGTACTTCTCCAACGTAATTCAATTGTTCACATAAATAGTGTGGTGCATTTCCCATTTTCATTTTGTGGATAAAATTAAGCGTGTTTAACTCTAGCCTTTGTTGAATATTTAACCATTTCAAATAATTTAACATATATTCTATAGGTGTATAACGGTTACATTTTAAAATTGCGCGCATTGATTTATTTTGAAGTTTTTGTAGTCTTGTTATTTGTTGATTTGTGCAGCATGTATAAATTATTGTTGAACCAAATTCAAAATGTGGTTTAATCATTATATTATAAATGTTTATTGCAGTTATTATATTTACTTTATTTCTTATCCTTTTAAAAAAACCAATTTTTTTGCCAATCTTCTTACATATATAATCTATGTGTTCTTTAAATTTTAATGTATTGTCTATAATAAAACCGAGGTATTTAATCTGTTTCACTTTTTCTATTTCTTTATTATTGATTGTTATTACAATATTACTATTCATATTTATTTCCATCATTTTAGTTTTGCTTTCATTTAATTTAAGTTTATTCATTTTTAAAAATTTTTCTACATTTATCATATCATGTGTTAAATTTTGTTGACATATTTGTTCTGTTTCGGCTTCAGTAAAAATTAATGTGTCGTCTGCATAAAGGACAATTTCACACTTGTTTAAAATATTTGGTAGTTCGTTAATATATATAATAAATAACAGTGCTCCTAAGACAGATCCTTGTGGAACTCCATATTCATTTTCAATTGAGGTTGATTTTATATTATTCACTTTTGTTGTTTGTGTCCTTTCGCTTAGGTAAGATTCGAACCATTGCATTTCAATGCCTTGTATGCCATACATATAAAGTTTACTAATAAGCACATTTCTATCTATTGTTTCAAATGCTCTTTTGAAGTCCAAAAATATTGCAATTAACTTATTATTCTTTTCTATTTTTTTCCATCTGTTTATCAAATAATTTACAGCAGTTTCACATGAATATTTTTTTCGAAAACCAGACTGATACTTTGAGAACAAGTTATTATTTTCCATATATTCTTCTAATTGCCCTTTTACAACCTTTTCAAATATTTTTTCGCAAGTTTTTAATGTGTTTATTGGCCGATATTCTTCACACTTTTGTGTTTTTCTTACTTTTTCAATTGGTGTCACCATAGATTCTTTCCAATTGCTTGGAAAAATTCCAGTTTCCATAGATTTATTAATTATTTTCATCAAAGTCTTTCCAATTATGTCCCAATTATCAAGAATTATCTTAACCGTTACTTTGTTAAAATCTGGCTTATTTTTTAGATTTTTACATATTATTTTCAGTTCTTGTAAATTTATTGCACGGAATTTAAAAATGTTATTTATCATAGGTACTCGGTTTATATATTGCACATTTTCTATACTATCTCTAATTGTTTTAATACTGTCAATAAAATAATTGTTAAACTGATTGGCTATTGTATAATTTTCCTTATATTCTATTTGATTAAATATCACAGATTTTATCACAGGTTGCTCGTTTTTTAGTACTAAGTCTTTTATTTTTTTCCTACATTTGTTTTTGGTCTTTGGCATTACTTATTTGATTATTGATATATCTATCTTTTTCATATGTTATTGTGTTTTTATATATGTTTCTTATATTTTTGTATTCAGTCCATGCTGCATTCGTATTTTCGGTTTTGGCAAATTGGTATTTCATAATTTTATCTTGTTTTAAATGTCTAAGTTAATTGTTAAACCATTTGTTATTATTTTGTTCTTTTATATCCTTTTTTATTGTAAATTTTTTAATTGCACTCTCTATTGTATTGTCAAAATAATCAACAGTCCAATTTATGTTATAGTTTTCATTAATGTTTATTATTGATCTTATTTCATTTCTATACGACCACTTATTATATTTAAAGTATTCTATTTGTTTTGATTCAATGTTTTTGGGATTTTCACGTTTACATTCTAATATTATGTCAATGGCCTCATGGTCTGATATTTTATTTGTATTATTAACTTTTACCGATAAATTTTCCATATTTGATATTACATAATCAATTAATGTTCTTGATCTTTCGGTTATTCTGGTATATTCGTTAGTCAATTGTTTTAAATAATTATCATTTAACATGTTTTCAATTCTGGTTTTATATATTCCATGTTTAGTCCAGTCGATATTGAAATCTCCCGCAATTATTATGTCACCATTATTTTCGCTTATTTCTTCTATTACTTCTTCAAAAACTTCACAGAATTCTACTTCCCCGCAACTTGGTGATCTGTAAACCGCCATTACTATAAAATGTGTATTACAATAACTTAACATACAAGCATTTATCCAATATTTAAAATCCTTGACCTTTTCACAAATTTTCTTTATTTTAAACTGTTTTTTATAATAAATGCTGACTCCGCCGGTCTTTTTTGAATTTGAGAAAGTAATTATTTGCTCATATCCTTTTAATGCCGTTTCATTTTCTTCAGTATCATGTGTAATATGAGTTTCCGATAATATTATAAATTCTGGTTGTTCATGGAAGGCAATAATTTCCAATTGATTGAAGTTATTTAATAAACCCTGAGCATTAGTATATATTCCACGCCATTTCTTTAGTTGTTAGAAATTGATTCCCATCTGTTTTTTCTTGTTATTCAACTTATTTTGGTACACAGGACATTGTTTAAACATTGTAAAGTGGTTCTCATCCAGACCAAGATTTAATTTCTGATTTACACGTATGCAGTTTATACATTTCTTCATACTCTCATTATTACATTCATTTGTTCTATGTGCTCCATGGCATTTTAAACAAATTTCTTTATTTTTGCAGTCACTTGCTTTATGGTTGTATCCCTGACATTTGAAACATTGCGTAACCTCTGTTCCATCGAATACCCTACATGCAAAACCTCAAACATTCATATAAACTAGTTTTCTCTAAATGAGAACTAATATATGAGCTCGAATTTAAAGATTATCACCATTGATCAAAAAGAAATTAAATTAAAGGTCGAAAAAACATAATTTTTATTTTTAATAAAAATTATATCAAACTTGCATAAAAGACAAAGTACGGCCTTGTTTACTCCCCCTTTACATTTTGTTTTTAAACAAAACAAGTGTGAAAATAAAAGGAGAAAAAAACAAAAACGTGTATTGAATATCTACCAAAGGTAGACCTTACACATAAACATGTTCTCAATATATTTTTGATAAATGGTGATAATCTTTAACTTCGAGCTCATATATTAGTTCTCATTTAGTGAGAAAACTAGTTTATATGAATGTTTGATGTCTTGCATTGGATTGCCACTTCTTTCAAAAAGAGTTCTGATGATATGAGCCTAGAAAATTGCAGAAATAGATCTATCAACACATTCCTGAAAGTGGTCAATTAATAAATTAAAAAACAAAAACTCTATATATTATTTGTTAGGACAATATCCTAATAAAGAAATATAGAGTATGGCCTCGAACTTGAATAATTTTCATTTTCATTGACCTTTGAAAATATTAACCCATTGCAGCCCAACTCATAATTTTCCGTTTTTGAACTGGCACTTTTTTAAAAAATGCAGTTATTTCAAAATTTTCAGTTTTCTTCAAGCTTTAATTTAAGATATCATATATATATATATATATACCATATATATAAGATTTTTTTAACTATAGTAATTTTTTTCAATGTTTTTAATTTGCATTACTTGACAAAAATAGCTTTTTTAAAGTGAATTCGTGTAAAAGTCATACATAAATAAGTAAGTGGCTATACTGAGCAAAGTTTTTCTGCGCAGCCGGCCAAGAACATTTGAATAAGAGGATTAACCAAGAACTGAGGAAGAACAAGAGGATTAACCAAGAAATGTTCTTGGTTCTTGCCCCTAATCCCGGCTAAAGGCCTGTAACGCTGAAAAACTTTGCTTAGCAAAGCCACTAAATTATTAATTGATGACTTTTTATGGATAACTTCACAGACATAAATTGCAACCAAAAACAGATTCAAACTTTATAAAACTGCTATTTTTCTATCGTAGAAGTCCAAAATTTTGTGTAGGCATGTAGTTGAGCCAAATGAATCATAATCATCAGTAAAACCTGGTTTGGAAACTTTGTAAGTTACGCCCTTTTGCATTTTAGGTGACGATATATAATTTTTCACATCACATTTATACAATCCTAGAAACTGCGATTCTCGATATTTAATACATATACATATATTGTTTATTTATTAGATCCCATGAAATTAAACGTAATGAAGTTGACCGGTTTAGTAAAAAGTTTCAACAAGAGTCATCTGGTTCGAAGAAGAGAACAAATGAATCGAAATCGGTATTCAACAGATTGTCATCCCCCACATCAAGATACAATGGCATAGAAGTAAGACCAAGGCTTACATCGCGAGTAATTCGAGAGTTGCCATCTCGACAAGAGATAGTAGCGGCACAAGGGGCTGATTCTGAATCAAGAGCTCGAAATCGGCGCATGTTTGGATCTCTCTTGGGTACATTGCATAAATTTTGTCAAGAGGAATCTCGTTTGAAACAAAAGGAAGAAAAGAAGGCACAAATTGAAAAGAAGGTGGAAGAGCAAGAAATGCTTGAGCGCGAGTCTCTCAAAAGGGAACGAGAAACACTGTTTACTGACAGAAAACGCAAACAAATGGAAATAAGAAGATTGGAATTGAAAATGAGTCGACTTAAGGACTTTGAGTCTTGGGAATCATCGATGAACTGCTTAAAGCCTTACATAAAAACAAAGACTACACCAAGTATATACTACAGACCGAAAGTGTTGACAAAAAAGACAGAAAAATTGCTAGCAGAAAGTCTACTTGCAATAAATGAGCTTATTAATAAAAAAAAAAATGCTCTTAACAGTGATTTGCTGGAATTAGAGGAGAATTTTAAGATCACCGAATATGACAGTGTCGAACATAACAAACGACTAGAAGCAAACATAAATTATGATGATGATGATGATAACGATGGCATAGCCGATGAAATTGATAATTCACCAACCAGCATCCACAATGTTTTAGCCTCTTCAGTTAGCGTTATAAAGGATAGAAAAAGTAAATATAGAAAACTATCTGGCGCACTCGTGTAAACTTGTATACTCCTCATAAATTTAAGTTTCTTCTCCAGAACTTTTTCGAGATTCACGTCCACAAGAAATTAATTAAATTCAATATAATTTTACTCAACTTGTTTTTTTTTATTATTTTTTATTATTTAGGCCTTGAAACTTATATAATACTAAACAATGATGAAAAAAGAGTTAATCGCAGCAACTCATCAAATTTAAATCTCTGATTTTACTCCTAATTTTGGTCATATTAGTTACATAAATTTCTGTTTTTAAGAATTTAAACATAGACTTTTTACTCTACAATTCATGTTTTTTTTTCAATAGCTTCTAATGTTTCTAACTTTTTAAAGGTTTTTACATAGATCAATCTATTATGTAAAATAAACATCTAACATCTCGTTGTGTTAAATGATCACATATATAAATTACAAAATACAATATATTTTTTTGCACCAACAATGAGGTTTTGTAAATAAAAACACAATTTTGTTGATTTTTTTGTAATTGTAAAATTTGGTTTTTAAATTTTTATATGAAAAACTACAATTTACAAACACAAAATTTTGTTAGAAATAAATTTGAATTTAAAAATAATTTTGTTTGAATTTACAAATTCCATTGTTGGTGCGATCAATTTTTTCTGTGATGTACAGTTAGGAGCAAAAGTGTAACAGGGTTCACTTTGTTCAGATTTATTGTCTCAAATTTATATCCATAAAAGTAAATTAAAAAAATCTTCTTTTGGTTATTAATATGTCCTTATTCAAAAATAAATGTTAAACAACATGATATAATGAAGAAAATAAGGACATTTTTCAATTTTAAAGCAAATGTTACATTTTTGCACTCGGTTAATATTAGATAGTTCTGTTAAGAATCTGTTAATCTTAACTTAAAAATCAGAAAACTTTTTGCAGTTTTTGTACGTAATTAAGTAAACTCTTGTAAACTGTGGCATTTATCTCGTCAAAAATTGGGTTAAAAATAAATCTTTCCCCGTTGATCGGGTCGTAAGCCATTTTTTGAGGTTATCCATATTATTTGTGCTGAAATATTAAGTAAATCCAAATGTAATGAATTTTACGATTTTGTTGATATTCCTTATAAATAACTTTATATTTATGACTATTGAATTTGCGGATCTAGCCCGAATTTACATTTTGGCTACAAATGCTTTATTTTTAAATGTTAGCTGGTAAATTTTGCTCATAAACTTTAAGACGTTAATTTTTCTTTTTCAATAAGTTTGTTCGCTTACGCAAAAATTTGTACAAATTCGTGCAAGTTTTTGTTGGAAGGTGTTCGTTTACACAAATACCGAGCAAAAAAATAGTAAATAGAGAGATTAATGTGCCAGTTTGATGACAAAGAACTTATAAGTTTTTACTGGATACATTTTAGCCAGCAAAAATTTCTAAACAGAAAAGAACATATGATTAGATTAGATTATATGGCACTATGCACCGTGACCAACTTGGTCTTTTGTGCTGCCTAAAGTTACCCTAAAGATTCAAGCTACCTATAAAGCCAATAATCCTATTAGGCAAAATCTTCATAATGTCCAAAGGGGAGACAAAGCGATCGCCAAGAAACTTGGCACGCCTTTCACAAAGCCTCGGACATTCGCAAAGAACATGGTCCGATTGCGCAGGTAGTATCTGAGATTGCAGTGTCCAGTCAGGTAAGACACCAGGGTTCTCAAGTCACCCCTCCCGAGGGACAAGAGTCTCCTCGATCCTGTACTGGAAAAAGAAATTAATCTCTTAGCCTGTCGTTGGCCAAGAGAGTTTTCCCAATAGAGAGAGAATTCTGATTCCCTCCACGACCCGAGCTTCTCCCTAACATACCCCAAAGGTATACCACAGAATGGTTCAGGGCCAATAAAGGGCCTTCGGGCCCCGCAATTAGCAAGACAATCTGCCCTCATGCCCCTCGTGACCAGGAACCCACCCTAAGGTAAGCGAGTTGCGCCTGCCAAGTCGGTTAAGAGCCAGAATGCATTCCATGACCAGACCAGATGACACCTCATAGGACATTAAAGCCCTTAATGCCGCCTGACTGTCAGAAAGAATGTAGATGCGAGATCTAATAGTGCCCCTTCGTAGACACTCCTCCGCGCAGACACAGATAGCAAAAATCTCTGCCTGAAAAATGGAGGGGTATCTACCCATGGGTAAGGCCCGTTGGAAACCTGGTCCATAGACACCCGCACCAGTGTCACCATTCGCATGCTTTGAGCCATCTGTGAACCATATCTGAGAACCCCGCTCTGGCTCCCAGGATCTGTTGGTCCACATGGCCCTGTCGAACAGCATCACTTTAAAGTTCCTATCAAAGATGTACTCCGGTGACCTCCTATCCGTAACCTTTGTAATCGGGTCATCAATTAGGATATCCTCATGTGACCCCTTAGATCACCTCCCCTCATGTCACCGAATTCTCTAAGTCTGGATGATCCTATGCAGGCAGCCTAAATTACAGAAATATGCAATGGTGGTATCCCCAGCATAACCCCCACGGCATCCGTCGGGCAGGTTCCGCCTGCCCCTGTTATGCCAATACACATAAGACGGTAGATCCTCTTGAGAGCATCCTTGCCCCTACCTGTTCAACCTTTGGCCACCAGTCCAGGGCAGCATAGGTGATCATAGGTTTAACAATGGTGTTAAACGACCAGTAGACCATCTGCGGCCTTAGACCCCATGTCTTACCAAAAAGCCTTTGGCAGGCATAATATGCCCTTGTGGCCTTTTTGGAGACATAGTCAAGATGTTCATTCCAGGTAAGGGATATGTCAAGTCACGCCGAGGTACTTAACACTACTGGAAAAGCCCACCGTGGCCCCATCAAGGACAGGCATTGTCAGGTTAAGTTTCCTCCTATTCGTAAATGGTACCAGGATTGTCTTCGACGGGTTGACAGACAAGCCCTTTTCCCGGCACCAAGAAAGAGTATAGTTCAGAGCCTGCTGCATACGTTCGGATATGGTCCTATCATCAAATCCCACTACAGAAATGACAAGATCATCCGCGTATCCATAAGTCCTGAAACCCAGGTCGTTAAAACCTTCGAGTAGTTCATCAATGACCAGCGTCCAGAGTAACGGCGACAAAACACCCCCCTGTGGACAGCCCCTAGTCGCATTTACGGTCCTACTAGTAGTCCCTATGCCGAACGTGATTATTCTAGAGCGTAGCATCTCCAAAGTCCAATTGATGATAATTGGAGAGATGTCCTTTCTAACCATGGACACCCTAATTGCCTCGTAGGACGTGTTGTCAAAGGCGCCCTGTATATCAATAAAGGCACAAAGGGCAATATTCTTTGCCTCTAGTGCCCGTTCTATTGTAGTGACAACATGATGGACAGCAGTCTCGGTAGATTTACCTCGTTGATACGCAAACTGTAATTTGTGCATCGGCTTTCGCCTTAGGTAAGTATCCCTAATGTACTGGTCCAAGACTTTCTCCATTGTTTTAAGGAGAAACGAACTCAGGCTAATTGGTCCAAAGGATTTGGGCAGTTGTTCAGACTTCTTCCCCGCCTTCGGTATAAAGACCACTCTAACCTCCCTCCACGGCGTCGGTACATGACCGAATAACAGACTAGATCTAAATATCCTAACCAGTTGTGGGACAATTAAATCCAACATATGATTGAAAAAATATGTATTTTTTTTAGTAAACAAACCCAAATATTAAATTATAATTGTTTATGGATTTAAAGTAAAAAATATTAACGAATTAAAAACACTTAACTGCTACTGGTCTACAATTTCAAATAACTTTTACCTTTTCCATGACTAGTTGGTTTTTTTTTTGATATTTGGTATTTTAAATCATTACTAATTCTTACAAATTTTCCGTTCGTTTACTTTTTTGAAAATTTTTCTTACTCTAATATTTTTACTGAGTAATTTTTAGTGGACTTTACTAGAAAAGTAAGCGAATGTACTTAATTTTAGACATCGATCGAAACCCATTTTCATTAGGGACCCCAAAATCTAGAAGTAAGTACTAACAAGTTTCATTGCTAATGAATACCTTTTTTGGCAAATGGCGTAAGGTCGATAATCGAGTTAAAAACACCAAACTGAATAAGTTTAAACACAAATCTTGATCACGAGTCTTTCATTAACTGTGACAGTGATCGGACGTATTGATTGATTTACGCATTTTTTTGCAAAAAAAAAAAAAAAAAAAACTAACAAAAATTATTACTTGAAACAAACAAAAGGATTAGTGATCTTTTTAAAATAATCTTAATCCCCTTACACTTTGTTGTTTTAAGTTAAAGCAAACTCAATGCATTGAGCTGTTTTGTTGTTTTGTTAAAAGCAACAATATGGCTGGTGATGATGATGGAGCTGAAGAAGCTAGTGATTTAGAATGGCAAAAAATTTCAAATAACCGAAAACGACAACAATTTGGTTCACCTAAATTATACAAAAACAAACGTAGAGTAATAGTTAATAATGATGATCAACCAACTACCAGCAACCAATTTGCAATGTTACAAAATGATGATGAAGAAAACGATAATGATGAAGTTGATGACAATGATGATGATGAAATGGAAGCAAGTACTGCTAGAACAGCATCAGTACCAAAACCCCCACCAATATACATTCCTGATGTCACAGACATTATTAAAATGATAAGTGATATTTCTACTGTTATACCTAAAGAAGAATTTAATTACAAGTGTTTAAAAAATAGTCAGATTAGACTTATGATAAAAACAATTAATTCCTATAGAAAATTAGTTAAGTATTTAGAAGATCGTAATATAGGCTTTCACACATATCAGTTAAAGCAAGAACGCTCATATAGGGTAGTAATTAAAGGACTTCACCATAGTACTCCTACTGCGGACATAAAAGCAGAGTTAATCTTATTAGGTCATGAAGTACGTAGTGTAACTAATATTAAAAGTAGGGTAACCAAAGAACCTCTGCCAATGTTTTATATTGATTTGGATCAAAAATCTAACAACAAAGAGATATTCAATATTAGACATATTAATCACGCAGTAATTTCTGTTGAAGCACCTAGAAAGAATGATGAAGTTGTGCAATGTCATCGGTGTCAGCTTTTCGGACATACGAAGACCTACTGTAAGAGGCCATTTAACTGCGTTAAATGTGGACTTGGTCACCCAACAACTGAATGTAGTAAAGATGTTAATTCGCCAGCGCGTTGCGCTAACTGTTTAAAAGAGCATACGGCCAACTACAGAGGATGCCAAATATACAGAAAGATTTCCCAAAAAAGAACGAACCAAGGTCACAGCTCCTATAACAATCGTCAATCTTATAATTATTCTACAGATCCTAATAATTTTCCACAATTTAACAATAGAAATAACACCTTTACAAACACAAATCAATTTACCAATAATCAATCTTATTCTGAAGCATTAAAAAACTCAAATCAGTTTAATAATAACAACAATAATTCAATGGATAGAATTGAAGCCATGTTAGCTAATTTGCTTAATATGATAACAATGCTTATATCAAAATTATGCAAATAAATTTACTTATCGCAATATGGAATGCCAACGGACTTCCAAACCACACAAGGGAAACTGAAATATTTATGCAACTACATCACATCGATATATTCCTTATATCTGAGACCCATTTTACTGACAAAACATATTTTAAAATAAAAGGTTATGATCTAATTTCATGCAACCATCCTGAAAACAGGGCCCATGGTGGCTCTGCTATCTTGGTTAAATCTTCTTTAAAATACACTATACTCGATAATTACAGAAAACCACATCTTCAAGCTGCTGGCATCCAAGTAAAATGTGATAATAGTAATGTTTCTATTTATTCTATCTACTTTCCTCCCAGGCATAATATAAAATGCAATGATTTTGATAATTTTTTTTTTGAAACTTGGAGATAAATTTATTGTTGGAGGAGATTTTAACGCCAAGCATCCATGGTGGGGCTCAAGAACTGAAAATCCCAAAGGTAAAGAACTCTATAAAAGTGTAAGAAATAATAATTTTTCAGTGCTTTCTACCGGAAGGCCTACTCACTGGCCAGGTGACCCCAATAAAATACCAGATTTATTAGATTTTGTGGTTTATTCCGGTATTTCTAAATATCTTTTAGATATTTTGGATACTGATGAGCTAAGTTCTGATCATTCACCGCTTATAGTTAATTATAGCACAAACTGTTTATCTACTAATGAAACTTATAAAGTGATATCTTCTAGAACCGATCTAAACTCGTTTCAAAATTGGATGGAGCAAAATATTAATCTTAATATTCGAATAAAAGATACATCTGAACTTGATAGTACTGTTGAAAATTTCACAAATCTAATTCATGAAGCATCTTTTGTATCGACACCAACTGATTCACAGACAAGTAATCGAAATAAGGTAGTAGTGTCAGCGGAGATTAGAGATCTTATAAAAATTAAAAGAAGATTAAGGAGAATTTGGAAAAATACTAGAAATACAGTAGATAAAACTAATTTAAATCGAGCTACAAATGAACTAAAACAACGTTTAGCTGACTACAAAAGCGAACAGCTGAGCTATTATTTAAGAAACCTAAAATGCAACAAAATGCTTAAAAAGACCGGTAAAAAGAAATGTACCCATAAAAGACACAAGCGGTTCGTGGTTTAAATCCGATTCCAGTAAGGCCGATGTATTTTCTCAATACTTGGAATCTACTTTTCAACCTTTTTCCTTCAATAACCCAGAAGACGAAGTACTAGTATCTTCATTTCTAGACAGCCCATGTCAAATGGATTTACCCATCAAGCATATATCTCCCAATGAAGTGAAACTTGATATTTCTACACTTAATAACAAAAAATCACCAGGGTTTGATAAAATTTGTGCTAAAGATATTAAAGCCTTGCCTAAAAAAGCCGTTATTCTATTAACTTTGATTTACAACTCCATTTTAAGACTGAACCACTTTCCAGAACAATGGAAATGTGCTGAAATAATGATGGTGCCAAAACCAGGTAAACCAGAACATGATATAAAGTCTTATTAGCCTATAAGTCTTTTATCTACATTCTCAAAAGTTTTTGAAAGACTCTTTCTACGGAGATTGCAGCCAATATTAGATAAACAAAATATTATACCTGAATATCAATTTGGTTTTCGGTATAAACATGGAACACCGGAACAATGCCATCGAGTTGTTAATGTAGTAAGAAATGCGTTAGAAAAAAAACAGTTTTGTTCTGCTGTATTTTTAGACGTCAAGCAAGCTTTCGATAGGGTTTGGCATCCTGGTATTCTGTTCAAGCTTAAACAACATCTTCCTGCACCTTTCTTTTTAGTACTCAAATCATATTTACAAAATCGCTATTTTTATGTTAAAGTAAACAATGATTTTTCGAATATTTGTGATATAAAGGCAGGTATTCCACAGGGTAGTGTGCTAGGCCCTGTGCTCTACACGATTTACACCTCTGATATGCCGGTTGATGATGACGTAGTAGTTGCAACATACGCGGATGACACTGCTTTAATGGCAAGTAGTCACTGTAAAGTTGAAGCCTCAAATCTGGTCCAAAATCACCTCAATAACATTTCAATTTGGCTAAAAAGGTGGAACATTTGTGTAAATGCCGAAAAATCTACGCACATTACATTTGCACTAAGAAAGGGTGACTGTCCGCAAATCTATCTCAATGATGAAATAATTCCTAAATCAGATTCTGTCAAATACCTAGGAATGCATTTAGATAGAAGATTAACATGGAAAAACCACATAAAGGCAAAAAGAAATCACTTAGATTTAAAGACGAGGCGCATGTATTGGTTGTTAGGTCGAAACTCAGAGTTGAACCTTGAAAATAAAGTTCTATTATATAAGTCCATTTTGAAGCCCATATGGACGTATGGAATTCAGCTATGGGGTACTGCAAGCAACTCCAATATTGAAATTTTGCAACGCTACCAATCCAAAACCCTTAGAATGATTGCCAATGCTCCATGGTTTATAACCAATAATAACATTCATAAAGACTTACACATACAAAAAGTAAAAGAAGAAATTAAAAACTTTAGCTCTAGATATCTTGAAAGACTAAGTAATCATTCTAACCCACTTGCAATTAGTTTACTTGATGACAGTGAAGAGGTTAACAGACTTAAAAGACACCATGTCTTAGATTTGCCTTTCAGAAGATGATAATTGTAAATATGTAAATACACAATAGTAAAACAAATGTAAATATAATTATAAAAACAGAATAAGTTTATAATAAGTTATGCACGTATATTTTGTACGTAAGTAGAAATGTTTTAACCTCAGTGGAGATTAAAACTTATGTTATTATTAATATTTAACTAATTTGCTTATTATTGTAAAATAGATTGCAAATAAAAATTTATAAAAAAAAAAAAAAAAAAAAAAAAATCTTGATCACAACTAGTTTAGTAATGATAATAACAAACCCAAAGTGAGGGTCCCAAACCACAAATATTAATATTTCCAGTACGATTTCGGGCTGCCTAATTCAAATAGATCTTGTTTGATGTCTGAAATTAATTATCCAGTGGACATGGAAAAATAAAGCATTTGGTGCCAAAATTTAACACTGGGTAAAATCGGCAAATTCAATAGTCATAAAAAATGCAGTATTTTAAAAAAATTTGCCAAATTACATATCGCTTATTTACTTCAATAACGTCATAACTCAAAAATTTAGATTTTGTAGAAAACGAGTTTAAAGTTTTCAATTTACTCCCACCTTGAAGAAAAAAATAACGAAATAATTTCTCTCAAGAGGTGAGTATACAAGATATTGATACGAATTTTTTACACAATATGATATGTGCTATAACGAATAATTCTGCGTCATTAACTTAAAAATCATGTTTTTTGAGTTGTGACGTTCTTGAAGTGAATGAGCGATATGTAAAAAGTTAAATAAAAAAATGTATTTTAAGGAGTTTAAATTTTATTTTTTGATTTTGAATAAGAAGATACTAACAAACAAAATAAGCTAAAAATAATAATTTATTTTATAGAGAAAAATTAACAGCAATAAATCTGCAAAAAATTGAACACTGCTACACTTTTGCTCCTAACTTTAGTAACTTGCCTGTTCTTTAGTAACTTGCCTTTCACAAAAAACAGTAATCACTCTTATTTGTACACGATGTCGTATTATTTTCAACATACATTAGTTGTGTTCGCGTAGTCAACATCAATTCTCTGAAGGTTTTCGGTGACGCGATATGAAACCTGTTGGTAGATAGAGTGTGCTTTAAATTAGCAGATGAAGAAATTTTTTAATTAATAAATAAACAATGCACGGTTTTTTGTTTAACAAAAATCAAATGATCTTGAACTTGAATAATCTTGCTCACATCATAATTTATGATAAAAGAATTTGCAATCTTTCCCATATTTTGAGTTTTTAAGAATTTCAAAACGACTCTCATGCAATATCTGATCTCATTACCAGTATCTAAATAATAAGCAGTACTATTAGGAGAAGCTTCATATAATTTGAAGTAAAAACTCATTATTTTTGTTCGACGATGTCGTTTTTGAATAAAGCATATTTGCTTCATGAAAAAACACACAAAAATTGAAAAATAAGTGGTTACCAAAATAGTTAGTTATTATAATTATAATAATTATTAATTAAAAACTTTTCATCACATATTTTTGAAGATGCTTATAAGCATACAATAAGCAACTACAAAAATGTGTGTTGACAAGTTTTTAATTAATAAGGCTTAACCTTATACTTGTCAGTATTTAAAAAATAAGTAGTTTATTACATTATATATTACAAGCCGGCTAAAGCCGGGCTTGCCCGGAGTGTACCTACACGCAGAGAAAAAGTATGATCATAATATGGTTGCTACGAATTATAGTCATACCATGATGCTCTTAAACTATTATAAAACGATGCTATTTTTTCTGCTCGTAGTTCTGCCTAAACATTTTTATTCATTGTAAGTTTTTTAAATTTTAAGGAGTTTTTTTTTATATAATGACCAACATGTGGAATATTATACAGAATTCATGTGATGTTGATCACAGATCCAGATCCTTGCCTGTAAACTCTAGCTGAAGGAGTTTGAAGCTTCATAACAATGTAGTTTGCGTTTGGATTTTATTTACCTATAATTAATAATAATTATTTTTTTTGTTTGTATAAAAACATTTATATTTATGATTAGTAACCTTTGATAATTAATGAAATTGTGATAAATCCACATTCTATCGATGCTCAATAAGGATGTGTAGATCGGCTTGAGTCATTGTACATGCCTTCTTATAATGAGGTATTATCCCATATGCAAAATACCCAATGATACGTACACACTATGGTCCGAACCATAGCGGCTTAAGATACTTATTAAAAGATACTTATTACTTATTAAAAAATTTCTAAAAATTTTTTTACGAACAGTTATTAATTCGTACACACTATGGTTCGAACCATAGCGGATTAAGATGTATTTTTATTACTAATAGGGAGTATGCCCGATGCATAGCGTGGGGACGACATTGTTTTGCCTTCAAGTTTACAATGTAATTGATTTTGGATAAGAATTTAATTTTTTAAGGAAAATAAAACACAATATATTAGTGTTGGTATCCAAATATTAGGTAGGTGGAATGGCGTTATCCCCATTTCAAATTTGGGGACTAAGAATGAAAATATTTCTGTCTTAACCTTCAAATCAAAATGGGAGCTATGTCT
This sequence comes from Delia radicum, assembly GCA_021234595.1. Classification (NCBI taxonomy): domain Eukaryota; kingdom Metazoa; phylum Arthropoda; class Insecta; order Diptera; family Anthomyiidae; genus Delia; species Delia radicum. The sequence continues at coordinate 117,249,975 of CM037851.1, forward strand.
TACGTTGTTATAAGATCGTTTTTCAAAAGAATATTGTGTGAATATTACAGTTGTATAATTTACGACTATTGTAAATTTTATAAGAAGGGATTATGTAATCATAACCAGAATATTTGTAAAATATTTCAAATGGGATCGAAAAAGGATTCAGGAGAGAGCGCCTGACTTATTAGAATTTAGTCATAAACTCTAATTGGGTTAATAAATAAAACATATAGCAATTCCAATATTTCAAATAATTCCAACTTACATTTTATTTAAATTATTAATGTACAGCAATGGGAATTGACATCTTGAGTTACTGAGACGTCGTGAACGAATGAATGTGACGACCTTTTGATAGAAAGATCCCACTCTCCAAGTTGAACAAGATCTCACCAAATGTCAAAATGTCAATAAAGATAATAAGAAATAAATTCTTTTCCAAATCAGTCTTGGAAAAGAATTAATTAATAAAAATATGTACATAACTTAATCTATGCTTATGGGTTTAAAATTCAATAAATTTTTTTCGATAAATTCAGTAAAAAATGCAATTAAATTATAAATCAAAAGTAATTTGTTAAAAGTAGCACAGCTGCGTTGAACATATTAGCTCCCTTGGCCTGTAAGGCCAAGTTAATTATAGAGTCGTTGCAAGACGTTCTAATGCCCGCAGTATTGCGAGTATTGTAAATTTTATAACAAGGGATTATGTAATCATAACCGGAATATTTGTAAAATATTTCAAATGGGATGGAAAAAGGATTCAGGAGAGAGCGCCTGACTTATTAGAATTTAGTCATAAACTCTTAATTGAGTTAATAAATAAAACAAAGCAATTCCAATATTTCAAATAATTCCAACTTACATTTTATTTAAATTATTAATGTACAGCAATGGGAATTGACTACTTGAGTTACTGAGACGTCGTGAACGAATGAATGTGACGACCTTTTTATAGAAAGATCCCACTCTCCAAGTTGAACAAGATCTCACCAAATGTCAAAATGTCAACAAAGATAATAAGAAATAAATTCTTTTCCAAATCAGTCTTGGAAAAGTATTTATTAATAAAAATATGTACATAACTTAATCTATGCTTATGGGTTTAAAATTCAATAAATTTTCTTCGATAAATTCAGAAAAAAATGCAATTAAATTATAAATCAAAAGTAATTTGTTAAAAGTAGCACAGCTGCGTTGAACATACTGGCCCCCTTGGCCTGTTAGGCCAAGTTAATTATAGAGTCGTTGCAAGACGCTCTAATGGCCGCAAAGCCCCTAGCAAGATTCTGCGTGGATTTGGCGACGGCCCCTCAGCTTGACGATTGAACCGCTCATAAAATCTGTCATTAACGCTACGGTTGTGTGTACGTTGGCGAGGATATGGACTGATACGATCCTAAATTCTAGATTGTCTCTGAATATTGTGCTGAGATTGTATATTGCGATCTGCATGTAGTCTGATTGGAGCTTGTGGTTGTCTTCTTGACTGCTGACGGTGTTGAGATGAATGACGCTCACTTCGAGCCACATTGTGTCTTCCTTGTAGTTTGTTCTCTAGCATTAGGTGGTTGGCGTGAAGAAGCGTCTGTCAAAAATGTGTGGTGAGCCCACCCACATTTTTCACAGACATCGGCTGATGTACAGTCGTTACTTGTGTGAGATCTAGCTAAACAATTTTTGCAATAACCGTGTTGGCGGACAACCCGTTGACGACCTTCAACACTCATATTCAAAAATCTTTTGCAGAACCGAAGTGCATGAAATCTTCTGCAAATAAGGCATTGATGGATGTCTGGATTTCTCTGTGGCCTGTATAGTAAAATAACAGTTGAGAACGTGCAAAATGTAAAAGTGGGGGGGGGGGGGGGGGGTAATGGATGAGTGTAGGCAATAAGTGTGTAACATACATATGGAAGGGACGACCTATACAATTCTTGGAGATAATATAAAACTTAAAACTGAACGATCATTGTTGGGAACTTTGTAAAGGCGGTAACGATTCATCCGAGGCTGCAACAGGAAGAACACAGAGTTTTACTATCGGTCTTCTGACCATACCGAGTTGTGTCCTGACATCAGCAACGCGAACAAGCTCATCTTGTCCCGAACTAATACTTTTAATGCGACCTAGTTTCCATTCGTTTGGGGGAAGTGATTCATCTTTCAATACCACAAGTTGTCCGACTTTGACGTTTTCTTCAGTATTTTGCCATTTATATCTTTGCTGCATTTCCTTAAGATACTCGTCCTTCCATCGCTGGGCGAACTGATGGTGGAGAATTTTTAATTTTTCCCAACGTTCTCTATACGTGACAGCTTCGTCGGGAACTTCAGGAATTGCTATTAAAGAAGCACCGCGTAAAAAATGTCCAGGTGTAAGTGCGAGAAATTCAGTAGGGTCATCTGACATGGGCGACAGGGGTGGGGAATTTAGTACAGACTCGATCCTTGTTAAAAGAGTGGTGAACTCCTCAAACGTGTACTTATGGTTTTGTGTAACTTTTTTAAAGTGCATTTTAAAGGATTTCACCCCTGCTTCCCATAGACCTCCCATGTGAGGTGCATTTGGGGGGATAAACGACCAGTGAAAACCGTGTGAGGAGTATTTTCGACAATATCTCGGGAAGCATTTTTAATAAATTCTTTATGTTCGAGACGGAGAGCTCTTTCTGCACCTATGAAGTTAGTGCCGTTATCTGACATGACCTTTTTCGGTAACCCTCGACGACCTACAAATCTCGTGAAAGCTGCTCGAAACGAACCTGTTGTTAAATCTGAACACAGCTCGAGATGGATAGCCTTTGTACAAAAACATATAAAAAGACATACGTATCCTTTATGGTATGGGGCATTTCTAAGAATAGAAGTTTTTATTGAAAATGGGCCTGCAAAGTCTAAACCTGTTGTAGTAAAAGGTAACGAAAACGAACTTCTTTCTACAGGAAGCGCTGCCATCATTTGATGTTGGACTTTTTGCTTGTAGCGTACGCACGTTGTACATTCTCGGATGCAGACTCGAACAGCTGATCTAAGCCGAGAAACAAAATATTCTGCTCGAATGGCCCTTATCATCAAATTATTTTCCGCATGCATAAGAAGATTATGGGTAAAATGTATAAGCAACTTACAGAAAGTTGAACCAACAGGGAGAATAATTGGGTGTCTTTCATTAAAAGAAATAGCCGAGTTGGAGATTCTGCCATTGGCTCGGATGACGTCGTTAACGTCTATGTATGGATTAAGAGGATATAAAGAGCTTTTTTTACTAACAATTTTTGATTTTAATAGGGAATTATATTCTCGATTATAATATCTTCTTTGAGTGATGGTAATTAATCTATTTTTTGTTTGTAAAAACTCGTGATGCCCAATTGGTAAGATATTTTTTACCATTAGTGACTCTGCTTCATCAGGGGATATTTTGTCCTTCTGGGACCTTAAAATAATAGGGGGTTTTGAACCCTTCAATGACCTTTCTTTAGTGATTTTAAGAAAAAGGAACACATATGACCCTAATGGCTTTATCCCATTTGAAAAAAAGAAGGAGAATATCATCTGCATGGTCTTTCTCTTCAATTTCCTTAGCAGCCAAATGAAAATCTTCCACTTTCTTCTTTATCTCGGGAGGATTTTCGTTAGTTATTATGGACAGTGGCCATTCTTCGGGCGGGTTTTGAAGCTAACTCGGTCCATGCCACCATAGCGTGCTACTTAAAAGCTGATCCGTGTTGCAACCACGTGATCCCAAATCTGCTGGGTTGTCAGCTGAACGGACATGCCGCCAAGAGACATTTCCAACGTTCCTAATAATCTGAGCCGTCCTATTTGCAACATAGGTTCTCCAGATATTCGGGGGTTTTTCCAACCATCCAAGAACTATCGAGGAATCGCACCAGAGATATAGGTCATAATTTCCAACCATTAAAGACGTAGTAATTTGTTTAACTAATTTAGATAACAAATCAGCGCCGCAGAGTTCTAGTCGTGGGAGACTTACAGGGGAAATCGGAGCTACTTTAGTTTTCGAAACGAGCAAATTCGTGTAAACGGACGACTCGGTTTGTATGCGGAGATAAACAGTTGCACAATAAGCCTTTTCTGAGGCATCGCAAAAGCCATGTATTTGGGTTGGTAACGAAGGGGAGAAGTTAACCCAACGAGGAATTTTTAGCGTAGAAATTAAGGGAAGATTTTCTACAAACTTATTCCAATTGTTAAGGGTGGCCTGCATAACATTTTCATCCCAATTTGTACCCTCTAGCCAAAGTTTTTGAAGTAAAATCTTTGCCTGTATTATGATTGGGGAAATCCATCCTGCTGGATCGAAAAGTTTGGCTACGTTTGACAAAATTTTCCTTTTAGTAATGGAGCTAACAGGAGATAGAGGTTCGACGGTGTATGAAAAACAGTCAGACAGTGCATTCCATTAGATGCCTAGAGTTTTTGTTTCGCTGGTCTCATGGAACTTGAGGAAATCTGAATCTAAGATATTCTCCTGGGGGACCGACTCTAAAATCTGGGTGCAATTGGAGGTGATTTTTTGTCAGAGGGAACCCGGCTGATTTGAGTACAGCAACAAGTTTGGACAATGACTCAATGGAGGCTTCCAAATCATGGGAACCTGACAAGATATCGTCGACATAAGTTTCTTTTCTAAGAATATATGACGCTTTTGGATACATTTTTTCGGAATCGGTGGCTAATTGTAAAAGGGTCCTAATTGCCAAGTATGGGGCACACCCCACTCCAAAAGTAACCATCTTAAGGGCAAAGTCCTGTATTGGACCCTGAAATGTTAACACCAATAAAAAATACTACTTGTTCTTTCTTGTAGCTCTAATGAGCAACTGATGCTTTATTAAATTAAAAAATACTTAGAACTATTTAAACATAAACTATATAGTGTGTGATATTGCTTAGTTTGCAATTCACACGCTAGTAGGGTTGGTCTGTTGTTGACAAACAACATTGCACAAAGTGTGGGTCTCTAGTTACATACAGACGGTATGGTAACGCAGACTTGTCAAACACACTACACCTCCCCTTTTCAGGAAAAAGATTGATCAATTAGAGTAGCTTATTGATCGATCTTTTTATATAACTTATTTAATATAACTTATTTAATAGAATACTACATTGCGTTAACAAGAGGATCTTAAGTAATGAATTGTCAAAATAAAAGGTAATTAGAGAAAGTATATATGAGACGATTTAAATTATTGAAATTCGTCTTCATAAAAAGTATTGTTCAAAAATAAAATGTATCAACCAACATTTTTATTTCTGTATTATTTGTAACTTATGTTATCATTTTTCTTTATAATACTGTAATTTTAAGTTATTTGTGAAGATCAAAGACATCACATGCTTTTCAATTCCATGTACCCGCCGGTATGGCCATTACCGCAAGGTCATTAATGTCAAAGAATGCGATGTTTTGAAAGAAAAATGGGACTTGGCAATAATTGTATTTTCCAGTGTCCAAGTTCATAAGTAATAATTCAGTTAATAAATTTGTTGTTCGAAGAGTCTACATGAAGTGTTATTAAGGAGATGCGAGAATTATCAGCGATATTTATTATATATTGTGGGTATTTTAATACCATAAATAATTGCGCTGTGTATTAATCAATGAATGTTTGCTGTTTACACTTAGTGTAAAAGCTAGTTAACCGAAAAATTAAAATAAATTTTAGATTTATAAAATAATTTATAGATTTTATTAGAAAATCAAATTGTCAGTGCAGCTAGTTGGTCACTGAAAGGTTAACTTTTTACCCTTTTCCTCTTACTGAATCGTTCTATTACTGATTTTTTTTTTTATTATTATTATTAACGTAGTATTGTTAATATTTATATATATGTGGTGCTGCTAATGTCTAATGTGATGTCGAATTCATTAGCAATTTATTTATGTTGTTAATTTGGCACGTCGTTTTTTTTCTATTAAGTTTTAAGAAGAGGACTCTAATTGCCGGTCTCGGGACCTGAGGCGTGTGGAATTATTTCCAATGCCTTTAGCAATAGCTTGCCTTAACTTCAACACTAAGTCTATTTAATAGTCTTGGTATACAACTTCTTCGGAATTCTAGTTCCGGTATTGGGTTTCCTGTCTTTATTTGACATAATATGTAAGCTTTGATCAGACCAGAGCACTCAAGCTGCTCTATCAATTTAAGATCAGAACTCTAAATATTCGTTTGGAATACCCCGGTACTTATAACAATCGCGATTGCGCATTTCTACAATGCTTATCAAAAAGTGCACTTTTTATTCTACCATCCAAAATATATGTGGCCTATTTAACGGGCTCCGTTCACCTCGCCTTGCCGTCTACTTTTTCAAGACTTAGGATGATTGAGTCTAGGTCAATATCCTATTAACAAAGGGGCTGGCTAATGTACCGTAATATAATTCATTAAGAATTATCTTCATAACGCGCTGCCATTTATTATTTTAAAAATTTGATGGACGTCTCCCTCAAATTTATATTAGTTTCTTTTGAAACTATAAGCACCTCTAACAAAATTCAGTAAGGGTAAATATACTGTTAGTAATTTCTAACGTATTTGTATCTGGGTAATTATGTTGTGATATAATGAAGTATGAGAATCAATTTTTGGTGTTTGATGCAACAGTATAGTCTGCACAAGAGTTGAATCTGCTGCTTTCGAGAGCAACTAAATCGAATCAATTTTTGATTCCGAAAATGAGATCCATTCATGGTTCGTAAAAACCAATAACGTGAATCATACAAATATGACGGAAACCGAGTCCGTATCGCGCAGTTTCATTTAAGTCTACATGAAATATATAGGCGGAAACTGAGTCGAAATTGCATGGTTTCATTTAAGTCGTGTAAAGTATATAAATACTTTTAATATGTGGAATAATTCAACGTTATTACATTACGAAGTAGTCCGTAATTGGATCAATTTGCACGTATTACACAAATAGTGCGTTGTAAGGAAATTGTTAATCTCAAAAAAAATAATTGTAAAACAAACATAGAATTTAGCATTAAGTAAATTGAAGTATTTAAAAAAATACAAAATTACAATTTACAAAGAATAGTAGCAGAATAAGATATATATAAAGATATAAATAAATAAATATTTCTTTATGTATTGAAAATAAATAAGTGGAGACAAGCATAATGGAACATGTACTGATGAAATCTAAACTCACGGCTTAATAGCCCACAGTGATTACATCAGTGTAAAGATTCCAACCAAATATGATTTGGTTTTCTTGAATTTCCATAAAAGATTATGAGTATATTGACTAATAAGTGAAATTGTGAGTTTGTTTTTAGAGAAGAGAATTCCCACAGGCTTATCATGTCTTTATTACTCAACAGAATAGGCTAAGCATTGCAGAGCCAAAAGGGTTAAAAGTCAAGTAAGAAAATCAAAATCAAGGATAGTTCATAGGCGAACTAGCGGAACGTATATTATTTGATTTTGATATAATTGGAACAAAAGTAAAGGCTAGTTTTGCTAATGCAAATCTAACGGTACAATTGTTACTTGATGAGATAGAAGAAATAAGTCGTGTCATGCATCATGATTTATATGATAGGAGCTACAAATCGGGAACCATTTAAGCATTACAACAATAATGAAAGAAAGTACTGATATTTTTAATGAAAGTCAAGATATATCGATTATACGACTATAGCTTCATTATAATACAGCATTTCATTAGTAGTTGTTGTTAAATATGATTTGTGGCATAGAATTGTATCATGATACAGCACAAAGAAGAAGTTCAGAAGCTGTCTTTACAGCATTGCTGAATCAAAACTATACAAAATGATATAGTAAAGGAATAATTCGGCATTAAAGGCCTTTAAGATTGAAAGTAATCAATTCCCGGAAAGTGTTATAATCTATCATTGTTTGACGTTGCCCGTCAAAAGGTGATAAATCAGACCATTAAAATAACATTCATAGTAGTCCAAAACATATTAATACACGTTATTCTACCGTTAGCGGTAATAACGCTAGTAACCGTATGAATGGTACTGTGGTCGATTGTAACATAACACGTTCCGATCGTTATGATTTCTTTCTGGTATCACAATGTGTACGTCAGGGTACAATTAGTCTTAGCTATTATGCTGTCATCCGTGATGATTCTACTTAAAATCAAGATATTCTATGGAGATTAACTCACTATAAAGTGATATTGAGAAATCTAAGGAATTTCAAAGGAACCTTAGTATTTACAACAATAAAAAAATATTATAATTACAACAATTATAATTGTAAAACAATCAAAAACGTAAAAAAAATATTCAATGTTTCTTTGTTGTTAATCTATGGGAATAAAATTATATTCCCTTAATAATGATGATTTGAATTAGCAAAGTCTACAAAAAAAATATTTTCAAAGACTCTACTATTTCAATTCACTATTATTTTAGAAAATTCCCAATGTCAATTCGCCTGTTATAAGGGTTTTTCTTGTTGTTTGCAAGGAAAACTATAACGAATTTTTATCCATTGGTCATGGCATCATTTTCATAAATACAAAAATGATTCATTAAATTTTCTTTAATATTTGAGAAACTTTAATTTTGAATCGTTGGAAATTTCCGAATTTCCAGTTTTTAGTTCACGAAATTTATATAAAAATAAAAAAAAATTGATAATATGAGTAATTGGATATTCAAAAATTCCATAAAGGTTTATTATACTTCATTATATTTTGGTTAAAAAGAAATAAATTAATGATTAAATAGTGTGGCATACTTATGTGCACAGATCAGTGCTGCCATTTAATCATTTTCTCGCATTCCTATTATTGGAGTAATAATTCCAAATAATGATAACTTTAAGGTAAAGTTATTAAATTTTTGCAAATATAAGATTTGTGGCACTTTAATACACATGAAAGTGCGGCCAGTTTTTCAAAATCAAGATTAAAATTTACAGTGTAAAACACTGGTCTTATCCATCTCTGTCAATAATGCAACCCATTACATATGCAAAAATCAAGTTTACATTGATTTACTTAAACTAAGTTTAATTGGGCTGTTATTAACAGGGATTTCGATTGGTTAATTGTTTAGTAATTAAAAAAAAATTATATATTTGTCGTGGCATTCGTTATCCGTCACCTTCAGATAGACAGATCCCAATTGCAACGGCAAATATAGGTCATGCATCATTCGATGACCGGTAGATTTTTATTGCACTAGGGGAGTGTCCCGTAGGAGTCACCATAGTCAATAAAAATAGTTATTAGAGTGTTAGTAATTTTTTTTTAATAATCAACGAACTTTAAATAATATTCAGTGATTTTGAGAAAAAAAATAATAATCTTTTATTAAAATATTTCATTTTTTTTTTTATTTGAACTTTTCTTTCTCTTGTTTTTTTTTTATTAATTTTAGTTACCAATTTTGTATTATTTATTTCACATTGGTAGTTATAATGTTTAAATTATCCTCTGTTTTGCAATGTATATATATATAAAATGTTTAAATAAACAAAAATTTAAATTTTTTTTTAAAGGTTTTTTTTTTTTTTTTAAAAAAAAACTAGGGTTTTCATATAAAAGTTTTATATTAGATTTTTCAAATAAAATTAAAACTTTTTGCATAAAATTAAAAAAAATTTTTCTTACAAAATTAAAACATTTCATTTTTTTTTTTTTTTTTTTACAAAACTTAAAGTTTAATTTATTTCATTCAAAACCATTCGGAAAAGGAATTTTTTTTTTTTTTTTTTTTTTACAACATTTTAAATTTTTCATACAAAAAAAAATTAAATTTGTCATAGAAAATATAAAATCTTTGATACAAAATTTTCAAATTTTTTTTTTTTAAAATAAAATTTTTAAGTATTTTAAATTAAAAACTTTTAATGCAAAAATTTTTTTTTTTTTTTTTTTTTATTAAATTTACAAAATTTGTATTCAAGTTTTTCAAAAAAATTTTTTTTTTAAAAACGTAGTGTTTCAAATATTTAAAAAAATATGCCAAAAACAATTTGAAAATAATTCAAAATTAACAATTCTACAACTTTAAGAAGATTTATGTAGTTTTAAATTTTATTAATTTTATATTAGCAACCACGGTAGTTAACTAATTACTTTTCACTATTTTCATAAAAAAATTGAACTTATAATGTTTTTTTTTTTTCTTTTAATTTATGATTTATAATTTTTAAATTCAATAATTTCAAATTTTATAACTTTAAATTTAAAATTTTTAAATTTATATTAAAAACTTTTAATGTATGATTTCTGTCGCGCTGTGAGAGTGTCCCTTGAGAATCATCCCAGCCGACGGAAATTAAAAAAAAATTTGGTTAGTAATTAAAAGGAAAATTAATTATAATTAATTAATTTTTAAAAAAAAAATTATTCACAATAATGGACTATTAAAAAAACATTATTAATTCTGTTTTAGTTATTTTTAAATTTATTTTAATTCTTATATATATATTTTTTCGTTTTTTTTTTTTTTTTTTGAAAAACTTTATAATTGAAATATTTAAAAAAAACTTTATAATTGAAACATTTAAATTATTTTTTTTTTTATTGTGCAATATGAATTGTTAATTTAAAACAAAAAAAAATGTAGTTGGAAAAAACTAATTTAATATTTGACATCTGTACTGCACTGTACGTAATAGACGATGCTATATCTTAAAATATGTTTACCTTGTTTAAATTTCATCTTACTGTAGTTTATTTTTCAGCTTACTGTTGTAGATGATGTTGATATTGTTTTTGTTGTTGCTGTATTAAAGTTGTTGTATTGCTGTAGGTTGTATTAGCATTTTTCTTCTTCCAAGCCATTATTGAAGAACATTAATATGTGTTGATTTTGTCCATTAATTCACCAGTGAAGAATTGGAAGTTCTTGAAGTGACCCAAAGTATCTTTCATTACTTTGTTCATGCTGGTCTCGTTTTCCTGGTTTTTCTGGTGGTGTTTTGGTTTTCCTGGTGGTGTTTTGGTTTTCCTGGTGGTGTTTTGGCCACACCACCCTTGGAGCACTTGGCGTGTGTCTCCGGCAATACACATCCGCATTGCTTCTTCATTGATATATTTATTGTGTTATATCTATCGTTATGTACGAGTAGCTGATCACAAACATGGACGGCAACAACTTGTTTTCTTACAAATTCGGCACATCAAAAAATTTTTTTTTTTTTATTTTTATATTAAAATTGTATATATTAGTTTAGGCACATATTTAATATAATTATTCTTTAAGTTTCTATTTTTTTTATATTTAATTTATTTAAATTTTAAATTTTATTGTTTTTTTTTTTTTTTTTTAAAAAAAATTGTTTTTATTTTTTAAAAAAAATTTTTTTTTTTTTTAATTAGAGTTAATTTTGTTTTTTTTTTGTTTTTAAAAGTTTTTTTTTTTTTTTTTTTAGCAGGGTCAGGTCCTGTTGGACCCAACCCTTTATGAACTTTTATTCACTTTAATTTAATTTAATTTAATTTATTTAAACTGGCAGGATCGCCATGAAATGTTAACACCAATAAAAAATACTACTTGTTCTTTCTTGTAATTCTAATGAGCAACTGATGCTTTATTAAATTAAAAAATACTTAGAACTATTTAAACATAAACTATATAGTGTGTGATATTGCTTAGTTTGCAATTCACACGCTAGTAGGGTTGGTCTGTTGTTGACAAACAACATTCCACAAAGTGTGGGTCTCTAGTTACATACAGACGGTATGGTAACGCAGACTTGTCAAACACACTACAACCCGTAGCGTCTGGACGAAATAGAATTCGTTGAAATTGAATGTCGTCCTGGTGTACTGCAATTTGTCGGTACATTTTCTCAATGTCTCCATTAAAAACAAATCTATAAAATCGCCATTTTAAAATAAGTGTCATTAAGTCGGTTTGCAGGGTGGGGCCTGTATGGAGAATGTCATTAAGCGAATTCCCTGAACTAGTTTTTTTAGACGCATTAAAAACAACCCTAACCTTCGTGCTACGACTTTCAGGCTTAACTACGGCATGATGTGGCAGATAGTAAGAACTATAGCTATCGCTGGATAAGTTTTCCCATGAGGCAGTGGGTTCCATATGTTTAAGAGTAATATATTCTCTCAAAACATTATTGTAGGTCTCAGCAAGTTGTGGTTTGTTTTTTAGGGATTTTTCCATTCCCAAATATTGTGCTATGGCCGTAGATCTAGAGGCTCCGAGGGGTTTACCATTCGGAAACTCCGATCTAAAAGGAAGTTTGACTACATAGCGTCCTTCAGGGTTGCGGAAAGTCGTTTCCTGGTAAAGAGTTTCACAGAATTTTTCTTCGTTAGAGACAGGATGCTGATCGGTGATCTCTTCTTGTTCCCAAAATTTCCTTAGTTGCTCACCAAGAGGATCGAATGGTATTTCACTGGCCGCAATGTGAAACGTAGAGACCGATTCAACATCAATAGGACCACTTACAATCCAACCGAAAATCGTTGATTGTGGCATAAGTGAACTACAAATTCCCTTAACCCCTTCAAGCATTATGTTCGAAAGAATATTACTTCCTAAGTAAGTCTACGTGAGCAGCCGCCGTAAAAGGTTGGATCTGCGAGGTCAAGGTCATTTAATTCATCAAGGGGAATCTCAGACTGGGACACTGAGACACTGGGTAACATGCTGGTTATCTTGGGAACGACTATCGCTTTTACCTTCACATATCGGTTGTATTTATCAGAAAACAATTTAAAATTACACACAGAATTTGAATAACCAACAACTTGGTCTCCCATGACGCTAAGTTCAAAAGATTTTGCTTCTGTAGGAAGCATTAGTTGTTGTTGAAGTCTTTTGGAAATAAATGATTTTTTTGAGCCCTGGTCTAAAAAGGCTCGTGCCCTAAATTTTCTCCTCTGTGGTTAATTTGTACGATTGCCGTTGGAAGCAGAGTATCTTTCGCCGATGATTGATGTGCCGTGAAATGGACATTTGTTCTGGTAAATGGCCTACCTCTCGTCTGAGTTGAAGTTTCGGGCCCTTGAGTTGTTACTTTAATGGAGTTGGGAGTTTAAATTTTTCCAGAATTCTGTGCAGAGGGCTTAAAAAGTTTAAAAGAGAGTGATGATTCTTCTTACAATATGAACAAGTAAATTTACGAACATGACTGCTTGACAAGCAATTTTGACAAATTCTGTTGTTTGAAACAAATTTATTTCTAGTTTGAGAATCAAAATCAATAAATTGGGGACAGTGCGGAGTAAATGATTAGCTTCACAAACTTTGCAGCATAATTGGGATGTCATTGAGACATTGCCCGAAACATTAAAATATTTAGAGCTTTTGGTTGTCGGTTGTGTGCTGTGTTGCAAGCGTTAAACTACCTCATATCTGTTGGACAAGAATTTGTCCATTTGATCCCATTTGAGAACTTCTCTGTGGGAGTCCAGAGATTGTGTAACGTGAGTGTATGAGTGTGATATATATGCATAATTCAAATAATAAAAAAAATACAACCAAGCTGCACTATAAGTAATTGAATGAATTTGGTGATCGTAACCCATAAGGTAAAGTGAAAAACAAAGAAAATTGTATATCACCAAGTTCACACCGGATTAACGTAGATAAAGTTCAATTCTAGCATTACTATATATAAAACTTGTACAAAACTGCAACTGAAGTTCTAGCCACTAACTAATACCCTGCTAAAAATTAAACTTCACCACAGATTTCCTGTCTGTACAATCATGGGTCGACGGGACCCGTCTTTCCGCTAGCTTCAGTGGTTGGGGAGGTTCTTGACCCCGATTGGACAAACTACACATCACTGTATATTATTATTACAGAGTCCCGAAATAAAATGAGGCTAACAAAAGTGAATATATGGACCTAAAACTACAATCTATTGAATCCCCGAAAATTAAAAAGACATAAAACCAGAATTTGTAATTTAAATTGGACGTATTTATACCGAGATTTCGGGGCGGTGATGGTAAACCGCTGTGCTCATGACCCTCCCTAACCATTGTTCTTCAATACACAAAAAAAAACCTTTTAGAAGAACCCGACGAAAAATTAGTTTCTTTACAACCCCCGAAGGATAAGTCTAAGCGTTTTATTCACACATAATAAATGTTTATTTTATCGATTAAATTTCAACTAGAAAACATATTTTTTCTTAAATTTAATTATCTAATTTAAATTTATAATTCCACGAAAATTCATTAAACTTAATAACTTTACTAATAAATTTCAAAAAATGTGAGGTATAAAAAATTTGTTCTTTGTTGACTTTAGATATACGTTCAAAAAGTATGTACGGACTACAGACTAACAAAAACCAATTGCATTCATAAATCGTTTGGTCGAAAAAAAAACGAATCAATTAAAAGTAAAGTTTTAAACGCACGGAAAAATTTTAATAATGGTATAATTCCATAATTTTTATTTCATTTGTTTTTATTTTTTTTTTTTAAACCGTTATATATTTATCTCTTTTATTCGTTGTGGTTTTAAATAGTGGAGGGTTAAGACACAAAATATTATTATTGTTTTTGTTTCATTATTGTTTTCTTAATGGAGTTTTTGCTGAATTCTAATAATTTAGTTATTATTAATTTTTTTATTGTGTTGTAAAAAAATAAGAAAAAATATTTATTAGAAAGAAAATACATCAAAATTAAGACTGTTTTTTCATTATTCTACGTCTTTCTCGAGAACAATTAGAATTTAAAATATTTTCGTTTTTTATAAACTTTTAAATATCAATATATCAAAAGGTTTTGATTTCTTTAAACCTGTTAATAACCAAATTTTAAATTCACGAAAGGAATTTTAAACTGATTAAAATTAGAAAGACTTTAACAATCAGTCTTAATTTTAGGAAATTTTTTAAATTTTGTTGGTTCAATTTTTTTCTTTATATAAAAAAAATTTAACAGAAAATATTTTTTTATTTTTTTTATCATTTATCAAAAATTTAACATAATTCATTAACTCTCACGCTTAACATGATTCAACACAGTTTAGTTTACAGAAGATTGAACCAACATAGCTTAGAATAACAGAACAAAAAAAATGACACTTACTTGCAGAGATGTTGAAAAGCTTTCCAAATCGCCGCTGTTAAATACATTGCAGGAGTATGTTACGTTGTTGCTTTGAGCCTTAGTTCTGGATTCCAATTAACATGATCACACAGTTACTTTTTCTTCTTTACATTTGTTGTTGTAACTATTTTTTTTTTTTTTTTTTGTATTGTTCTTTCTTTAAATCACTTGTTCTTATTTTTTTCTTAACAACACATTTTTAAATTTTATTTAATTTTAGTAAAATCACAGTGTCTCGAGTTGGGTATAATTTTTAATTTTGGATATATTTTTTTTCATTAATTCAAATTGGTGTGCAATTTTTTTAATGGCATATTATTTCAAAATTTTAATACACAGTTTTTTTTTTCATACAATTGTTACCAAAATTTTTAATTATTTTTTTTTATTGAAATTTCGGTGTTATATTTTCTTTTACAAACCCAACTGTGATGTTTACGTAAACCTGCTTTTTAAAACCACTTTGTATTGAAATTTTATTTCTTTTTCTGGGGTTTTTTTTTATTTTTTTGTAAGAGAGAAATAGATAACGGTGAAAAAAAAATTTTTTTTTGTTTTTTTTTTTTGAAATTGATTTTTTTTTTTTGTTTGTTTTACGTTTTTTTCCTTTTTTTTCCACAAATCGTTACACTATGCCATAAACACCCGTTTCATGAATGCAAATTTTTTTTTTCGTATAGAATTTTTTTTTCTTAAGTAAATTTTAACAAAAATTTAGCACTTTTCAAATACAAAATTTTACATATACCATTTGGAAAACACTTGGTATAGACAAATTTGATTTTAATAATTAATTAGCAATAATAAATTTAGATTTTTTTCAATTCTTTTATAAAAAAACTTTCTGAACAGATTTTATCCGCTATTTTCACTATGTCTTCTTTACTTCTCGTGCAAAACTGGTTTTCTACATAAATGTTTGCCATCAGCATTGTTTCAGACTTTCTCTATCAAGCCAGATTTTGAAGACGGACAGCTTTTAGTATTTTTTTCACCTCGGCTTTACACAGATAGAATTTCTCTTTTTAACATTAATTTAGTAAACCATTATATATGTCGACAATGGTTAACCCAAGTTAAGAGCTGGTTGCAGATGACTTAGAAAACCGTCTAACTGGGAAAACCAGTTAATATGAAAATTGCCAGATTTTCCTCAGATTTTCTGCGCCCAATTAATCAAAGGAATGGATTATAATTAAAGCGATTGAATCTGTGAGAAATTAATTGATTTTATGAAGATGCTATTAACAGTAAAAATTGCATGTGAAATTACCTTTGCTGTTTCAATTTTGGGGTTAACAATTAAAGTAAAACTTGAAGAAGAAACTATTAACACCAAAAAAGATGTTGCTGGTTCGCAGGTTAAATTGAAAAAGAAAGATGGAGTTTGGTTTTTTGATCGAACTAGCTTCTTTCAATTAATAATGGCTACATTCTACTAACGTTATTGGAAATGCATGAGATATTTGACACTTAGCATGAAGATATTGCTGACTTGGCAACAGTAAGTTGTACTGAAACATATGTTCTTTAAAATGGGTGCAGAGAAAGCCGTTAAAATTAAATCTGTATAACACTTATAATATTATATGGGTAATAACCGTGGCAAAGGTAATTGAAATATATTTTACTACTGAAATGGAGTTACATTTAGTTCTTTTATTTCCTTAAATTTTGTCTAAATAAAACCAAACAACTGTCGGAATCAAATGTTACACATTTTCATTATTGTTTCCTTAAAGAGCTACACTCACAATATTTTAACAGTACTGATTGTATGTTATTTAAAATTAATCAGTAAACTTTAATTTTTAAGGAATATACTTTTAATTTACAACGGAATATTTCTTTTAACTTATTTTTCTCATTTATAAAAAAACAACCTACCTATAAATACAGTTTTTTCTTTAACAGGTTTTATTTAATTTAAATATTTTTTATTTTTCCAAAAAACTCGATAATTAAAACAAAAGATTAGTGATAGTAAAAATTAAAGGAAAACTATGGTTCTTTAGTAACTTGGGAGTTAATTCTCTGATAGTTAAAATAAAATAAAAGCGTCTATTTTTACATATAAGCGGGTTTTATTTTATATAAATTTTATTTAAATTTTGACAGTAAAATTAAAGAAAAACTCTTATTTTACGGATTTTAAGGTAATTTTTAAATAGTTAAAAATGGATGAAAAATTTTGAAAGAAAAGTGAGTACACCGGTTTTTAACTATAGGTATAGTATTTAAAAGTACATATTCCTTTGAATTTAACAGCAAATGTGTACCAATATAGTTAAAAAGCGCATCAATTCTATCCATTAATCCCCTTTGGAAAAAATTGATATGTTACCAAAACTACAAACATTGCCCTCAGAAGTTTTATAAAAAAATTAAACACAGAGATGGCAGCTAAACCGGGATTGTCCATTACAAAACTGGATAATCTGGCAGTTTTATTGACCAGATTAGCCAGAAAAATATCAATCACGGCTTAATGTCTTTACCGTGATACGTTCCAGAATTTTTCCCCTCGACATCCTCTAGTAGATAATAACAATTACCTAATTTTTGTTTCACGACAGCCTTGATAAATCTTGGGCTCAATTTGGCTGTGAATTTCTTTTCAGCGTTGCTCTGAGCAAAATTCCACCTGTACACGATCTGACCGACGTTGTAACGAATTGCGCGCGCATTTGAATTATATTGTTGGGCATTTATGTCGTATGCCTTTTTCATATTTAGCAAAACTTGGTCTCTAAGCAAGGATAATTTATCCGAATGATTAATGCTTACTTCTGGCTCCCCTAAAGATTTGATATCCTTCAACAACTTAAACGTAGATCCATGGGTTACCATATCGATACCATATAAGACATGGTAAGGTGACCAGCCTATCGAACTATGCACAGCATTACGAAGAGCGCAACTAATTGCGGAAATATTTTGATCCCATTCCCTATGAACATTTTTTACATAAGCTCTTATTGCGGCCAGTATGGATCTGTTTACTCTCTCCGATGCGTTACTTTGAGGTGAATAAAAAGCCGTATATATATGATTAACGCCATATGTGGTCAGAAAACTGTTAAATTCGTTGCATTTAAATTGGCTACCATTATCTGTTATCAGATTTTCCGGTACCCCATATTGATGGAAAACATGTTTTTTCTATAAAATCCACTATGTGAGCTGAATTAAACTTTCGAAGAGGACACAACCAATGGAATTTAGAGAAATGATCAAGCACAATTAACAATCCTATAAAGCCTTTTTTACTTCGTGTATAAGGACCTAATAAATCTACATATGACCTTTGGAAAGGTCGCTCAGAAACTGCCATGTTCCCCATTTTCGGCTTTAGTTGTTGGTTAGTTGCTTTTGTCATCTTACACACTTCGCAATTTCTCACATATTCCCTAACAGCAGTTGCCAATTTTGGCCAAAAGAAATTCCTCCTTATCAACTCTAGGGTTTTTCCCATGCCTCCATGAGCTGCTATAACCGAATCATGACATTTACGAAGAACATCAGATCTTAACTTTTCCGGGACCCAAAGTTTCCATGAATTCTCATTAACGCTCTCAATGCCTGTGGCAAAGTTCGTACGATTATAAATATATCGGTCTAAAACTTTTATATCGGGATATAAACCTTCATTTTCAATAAAATGATTCCTTAGTGCTATATATTCCTGATCCAAAAAATGGTTTGAATCCAAATCTATGTCTGGGCCTATTAATTCTAACGCGCCAATCTCACACTCATGCATTCCAATCTCAGCCTCATGCATTCGACTAAGAGCGTCTGGTACAACGTTCTCCTTTCCCTTTCTATGACTTATTTTAAATTTGTATGACTGTAGCTTTAACACCCACCGCGCTAATCGACCTTTTACATTTTTCTGCCTCATAAGCCACACTAAACTACTATGGTCAGTAATGACCTCAAATTCTTGAAGCTCAATGTAGCAACGAAATTTTTCAATGGCCTCTATTGCCGCTAGACACTCTTTTTCTGTCACAGAATAATTTCTTTGCGCAGAATTTAACTTTTTGGACATAAAGACTATTGGGTTTTCTTCTCCATTTTCTCCGAGTTGTACTAAAACTGCACCAATCCCAAAATCACTTGCATCACAATGCACGAAAAATTTTTCATTAAAATTGGGATTTTTCAGGACTGGGGCACTGGTAAGTAACAACTTAATTCTCTCAAAAGCTTGGTTAGCAGCATCGGTCCATTCAAATTTTCTTTTCTTTGAAAGTACGTCCGAAATTGGATGCGTAACATCGGCGAAGTTAGAGATAAATCTTCGGTACCATCCTGTTAACCCAAGAAATCCTCTAACCTGCTTAATGTTTTTTGGAACTGGCCAGTTAAAAATAGCTTTAATTTTTGCTGGGTCGGTCGAAATTCCTCCATCCCCTATAATATAACCTAGATAGGGTACGCGCCTTACGCAAAATTGGCTTTTATTTATATTCAGGGTTAAATTGGCCTTTTTTAATTGTTCAGCAAGCCTTATTAGCACCGAAAGATGGCTATCAAATGTATCAGATACTACACATACGTCATCTAAATAACCAAAAACAGAATGCTTCAAATCAGGCGGAATAATGGAATCCATTAGACGGCCCATGGTTTGGGGAGCCGTGCACAAGCCAAATGGCATAACGGTAAATTGGTACAATGGCCTTCCCGGTACCGTAAATGCGGTAATTGCCTTCGAGTCGTCTTCAAGAGGAATTTGCCAATATGCGTCTTTACGGGCATCTAAACATAGCCTTACCTTCCCCGGTTTTATCACCATTCGCATCGGAGAACTCCACGCGCTCGTACTCTCCTCTATTACCCCTAAACTAAGCATTCGGTCTATCTCCGCATATATAAGCTTTTCGACTGCTGGGGATACTGGATAGAAACGTTGTTTTACCGGTTTGGCATTCCCTACATCGATGCTATTCTTAATTAACGGCGTTCTTCCCAATCCCTGAGACTCGAAACTGAGAAAAAAAAGTTTTTACCACCTCTAGCTGTTGTCTCTGAACATGAGTTAAGGGAAAATCATCTGAGTCCAGAGTAACTACCTCTACTTTAGGTTCCAAGACAATACCTGAGATAATTCCGTTTAACAACCCAAAAGATCGCCAAAATCCAACCCTAAAATAAGGCGTTGTCTAAGTGTTGGAATAATATATAACACAATTTTGTTTGTCTGATTTTTATAAGTCATGGCAACTTCTATCAAACCTACAACATCCTGAGGTTTCCCATCTGCGGTACGCACTTTAGACCTGATTTTCTTGTAAGCCGCAATCTTAGACCAACTTTCTAATGCCAACTCACTTCCTATACAGCTAATATTCGCACCTGTGTCTAACAATCCAAATTCTACTTTATCCAAAAATTTTACCTCCGCGTATACTCTACCATCACTATTATCATTTATAATAGAAGAGATGATTAACTGATTCATTTGTTTGATTTTATTATAAAAATTACTCATACGCACTGTAGATCTCTTATATTTTCTTACTACTTCTTTACTTAATTTACTATCACTAAAAATTTTATCTCTGGCTTTAATATAATTCATTAATCGCTCATGAAATGGACGACTTTTAAACAAGCTACTATTTGTGTTTTAAATTCAGTTTCCTTATAATTATTCCTATTTCTATCAGTTTTTAAAATTTTAACTTCCTTATCTATCGATTCACTATCTGTTACAATATCCCGAAGAACATTCTTAATTTTATTACTGTCAACTAATTCCCTATCTTTCGGAACCAATGCCTTACCTTCATCTGTCGACTTTGTTTCTAACTTGAACCAATCCGATTGGTCCTCGAACCCTGAAAGTTTTTTGAATTCCCTGATTTTTTAGTACATTGGCTGCATTGAGGTTTGTAGACATTTTTAAGGCCACAACCGTAACAGAATACCCGACGATCCTTCAGGCACATGTCCCAAAAATGCCCCTCCTCCTCACAATTCCAACATTTTATTGGCCTATCTGCTCTAGCATTGATCGCATTTACATCTAAATTCGGGCTATCCACTAAATCATAGTCGTCGCTATCACGTGTCAAACCCTCGTAACCCTTCGGACAATCAACAGCAGCAATGCGTCGTGACTGTTGACCAGCGGCCTGGTACCTATTGACAAAGCTTCGGCGAAAAGTATCCTCGCTAAGCAACTTCTCTCGTTGAAGCACAAGCTTTTTCAATTGTCCCATAGATCGAATCTGCACATATAATAATTCATGTCGTATCTCCGGTCTAAGATTTCTTCTTACAATTTCAATCAGTTCTTCATCATCTAAAGGAATAGCTAACCTATCAACAATTTCTTTAACTGCATCATAAAAGGTTTCGAACGATTCCGAAGGTCTCTGTTTTCTATTTTGTAATTCTTCGCGAATATCAAACGTCGTTCGAAAATCTTTGAATTCTTTTTTAAGATCTAAACAAAATGTGTGCCACAAAATACGATTGACGGTTTTCCTATATCTCCAGTACCATGCTTTGGCTTTCCCATCTAATAAAACATGCAAGTTTTTACAAACACTGTCATCAAAATTACCATTAAAATTTTCCTCCACATAACAGTTGACTCTGTATAGAAATTCTTCACAACGAATACCCTCTGACGAACCAGTAAAAACAATCTTCCAACTCTGGATTATCATAGTAATTCTATCGGGGTTTATCCTGATAGGATGTCTTGAAGACTGAGTAATATTACCTTCACCCTGATCTTCATATTCCTCCCGTGGTACTGTTGCAATGTGCTCACCATTCTGTTGACGGTTCATTTGTGGTGTTATTGGTGGTACTGGATCTTGCGATCGTACTGCTGGCGTTGTAAAAGACCGCTGAGCAAAAGTTGTGATTTCCCAAGGATTAATATTTAATTGAGACAGCATTTGCTGAACCGTTGCCTCTACAATCTGTGTCACTTGGTTTAAATTCTCATTTTGAACCCGGCAGGCACCCTTATTTGCAGGTCCTGTGTTGAATTATACCAGTCTCGTGGATCCCCCAAATGAGTATCTACATTTAATATTGGCTCTTTATCAATGCCTGGGAACGGAATTTCCCTATTGGAAGCTGTATTAAAACTCCTACCCAAGGACCCATGACCCCCAAATCGTAATGCAGTTTCTGCCGAAGGTGATTTCTCTCCCGGTGCAATCAAATCGGTAACATGGCACAACTGTTTACAGGTAGGACACTCGTGTGTCTCTCCTAAAGCGTTTTTGATACATGTGCCATGAAATACGTGTTTACATGTAGTAGATAAACATTCGTTCAGGTTGGCCATTACCTCATTGCATATTTTGCAACTCGGCTCTGTACCTGGACCTGACTGAGACGAATTATTTTTAGGACTATGCTGCACCGACATTGTAAAAGTTCTAATGGAAATTCTCCAGCAATAACTACTCAAAAAATTTTTAAGCACAAAAGAAATTCAGTGATGATGAAATTTGTAATTGATTAGATAATATTTAATATCGGATGCGAATAAAATAAAAACTCAACTATAACAAATCTAAGAAAGATATTCAATTCTAGAAACTATATTCTCATATCCCTGTTTTATTTTATAGTCTCATTCAACTTTGTGCAAGCACATGAAGAATGAACAAACTCTATCAGACTCTGTTATTGTGTTACCACAAATTATGCAAATCTTTTTATCAATGTGAATAAGCTGATAACTTATCCGAAATTCCTGAAAAACACCAATAATGCTATCTTGACCAGAAAACAATTAATGACACACTACCGTGAATTCTGAAACCTACGTAATAGCAAAAAATTGTACTACCAATGTGTATGTTACATACACCGAAAATATCCTGCAAATATCTATTTAGTAACCTTTTAAACAACAAAATGGAAAAAAAATAAATTTTCTCACTATAATAAATATACACTAGCTGCGATTAAGCCTTAAAAATATCTATATTCCCAAAAATTGGTATCCAATTTCAGAAATTTATGTTAATAATTAATTTTAAAAGAAAACTTTTAATTATATACAAAACAGACCTTAATAATCAATTAATAAATTTAATGTAGTAATTATAATTAATGTTATAATAATCTTAAAATCTCTTCAAAATACGTGAAAAACAAAACCGGGCTATTGAAAACTGGTCTATTGATTCCGAAATCTATTTTACCTCCAAAAAAAAAAGAATCATTTACCGGATTGGATTAACCGTAAACAGTCAATTGCCAATATTCCTAGGAAAACTATCTCCCCCCAAGAGAATAAAATACATTCTACAACCAAAACAAACCTCAGAAAAAAAATTAACCTCCTAAAGCTAAACAAGAAATTATAAAGGAACTTTACGTGCCTTTCGGTCAATATCTACTTGTACTAGGGATGACATGCATTTTTGTAACGTGTGTGTATGAGTGTGATATATATGCATAATTCAAATAATAAAAAAAATACAACCAAGCTGCACTATAAGTAATTGAATGAATTTGGTGATCGTAATCCATAAGGTAAAGTGAAAAACAAAGAAAATTGTATATCACCAAGTTCACACCGGATTAACGTAGATAAAGTTCAATTCTAGCATTACTATATATAAAACTTGTACAAAACTGCAACTGAAATTCTAGCCACTAACTAATACCCTGCTAAAAATTAAACTTCACCACAGATTTCCTGTCTGTACAATCATGGGTCGACGGGACCCGTCTTTCCGCTAGCTTCAGTGGTTGGGGAGGTTCTTGACCCCGATTGGACAAACTACACATCACTGTATATTTTTATTACAGAGTCCCGAAATAAAATGAGGCTAACAAAAGTGAATATATGGACCTAAAACTACAATCTATTGAATCCCCGAAAATTAAAAAGACATAAAACCAGAATTTGTAATTTAAATTGGACGTATTTATACCGAGATTTCGGGGCGGTGATGGTAAACCCCTGTGCTCATGACCCTCCCTAACCATTGTTCTTCAATACACAAAAAAAAAACCTTTTAGAAGAACCCGACGAAAAATTAGTTTCTTTACAACCCCCGAAGGATAAGTCTAAGCGTTTTATTCACACATAATAAATGTTTATTTTATCGATTAAATTTCAACTAGAAAACATATTTTTTCTTAAATTTAATTATCTAATTTAAATTTATAATTCCACGAAAATTCATTAAACTTAATAACTTTACTAATAAATTTCAAAAAATGTTAGGTATAAAAAATTTGTTCTTTGTTGACTTTAGATATACGTTCAAAAAGTATGTACGGACTACAGACTAACGAAAACCAATTGCATTCATAAATCTTTGGTCGAAAAAAAAACGAATCAATTAAAAGTAAAGTTTAAACGCATGGAAAAATTTTAATATTGGTATAATTCCATAATTTTTATTTCATTTGTTTTTATTTTTTTTTTTTAAACCGTTATATATTTATCTCTTTTATTCGTTGTGGTTTTAAATAGTGGAGGGTTAAGACACAAAATATTATTATTGTTTTTGTTTCATTATTGTTTTCTTAATGGAGTTTTTGCTGAATTCTAATAATTTAGTTATTATTAATTTTTTTATTTGTGTTGTAAAAAAATAAGAAAAAATATTTATTTGTTAGAAAGAAAATACATCAAATTAAGACTGTTTTTCATTATTCTACGTCTTTCTCGAGAACAATTAGAATTTAAAAATATTTTCGTTTTTTATAAACTTTTAAATATCAATATATCAAAAGGTTTTGATTTCTTTAAACCTGTTAATACCCAAATTTTAAATTCACGAAAGGAATTTTAAACTGATTAAAATTAGAAAGACTTTAACAATCAGTCTTAATTTTAGGAAATTTTTTAAATTTTGTTGGTTCAATTTTTTTCTTTATATAAAAAAAATTTAACAGAAGATATTTTATATTTTTTTTATCATTTATCAAAAATTTAACATAATTCATTAACTCTCACGTTTAACATGATTCAACACAGTTTAGTTTACAGAAGATTGAACCAACATAGCTTAGAATAACAGAACAAAAAAAATGACACTTACTTGCAGAGATGTTGAAAAGCTTTCCAAATCGCCGCTGTTAAATACATTGCAGGAGTATGTTACGTTGTTGCTTTGAGCCTTAGTTCTGGATTCCAATTAACATGATCACACAGTTACTTTTTCTTCTTTACATTTGTTGTTGTAACTATTTTTTTTTTTTTTGTATTGTTCTTTCTTTAAATCACTTGTTCTTATTTTTTTCTTAACAACACATTTTTAAATTTTATTTAATTTTAGTAAAATCACAGTGTCTCGAGTTGGGTATAATTTTTAATTTTGGATATATTTTTTTTCATTAATTCAAATTGGTGTGCAATTTTTTTAATGGCATATTATTTCAAAATTTTAATACACAGTTTTTTTTTTCATACAATTGTTACCAAAATTTTTAATTATTTTTTTTTTATTGAAATTTCGGTGTTATATTTTCTTTTACAAACCCAACTGTGATGTTTACGTAAACCTGCTTTTTAAAACCACTTTGTATTGAAATTTTATTTCTTTTTCTGGGGTTTTTTTTATTTTTTTGTAAGAGAGAAATAGATAACGGTGAAAAAAAAATTTTTTTTTTTGTTTTTTTTTTTTTGAAATTTGATTTTTTTTTTTTGTTTGTTTTACGTTTTTTTTTCCACAAATCGTTACACTATGCCATAAACACCCGTTTCATGAATGCAAATTTTTTTTTTCGTATAGAATTTTTTTTTCTTAAGTAAATTTTAACAAAAATTTAGCACTTTTCAAATACAAAATTTTACATATACCATTTGGAAAACACTTGGTATAGACAAATTTGATTTTAATAATTAATTAGCAATAATAAATTTAGATTTTTTTCAATTCTTTTATAAAAAAACTTTCTGAACAGATTTTATCCGCTATTTTCACTATGTCTTCTTTACTTCTCGTGCAAAACTGGTTTTCTACATAAATGTTTGCCATCAGCATTGTTTCAGACTTTCTCTATCAAGCCAGATTTTGAAGACGGACAGCTTTTAGTATTTTTTTCACCTCGGCTTTACACAGATAGAATTTCTCTTTTTAACATTAATTTAGTAAACCATTATATATGTCGACAATGGTTAACCCAAGTTAAGAGCTGGTTGCAGATGACTTAGAAAACCGTCTAACTGGGAAAACCAGTTAATATGAAAATTGCCAGATTTTCCTCAGATTATCTGCGCCCAATTAATCAAAGGAATGGATTATAATTAAAGCGATTGAATCTGTGAGAAATTAATTGATTTTATGAAGATGCTATTAACAGTAAAAATTGCATGTGAAATTACCTTTGCTGTTTCAATTTTGGGGTTAACAATTAAAGTAAAACTTGAAGAAGAAACTATTAACACCAAAAAAGATGTTGCTGGTTCGCAGGTTAAATTGAAAAAGAAAGATGGAGTTTGGTTTTTTTGATCGAACTAGCTTCTTTCAAATTAATAATGGCTACATTCTACTAACGTTATTGGAAATGCATGAGATATTTGACACTTAGCATGAAGATATTGCTGACTTGGCAACAGTAAGTTGTACTGAAACATATGTTCTTTAAAATGGGTGCAGAGAAAGCCGTTAAAATTAAATCTGTATAACACTTATAATATTATATGGGTAATGACCGTGGCAAAGGTAATTGAAATATATTTTACTACTGAAATGGAGTTACATTTAGTTCTTTTATTTCCTTTAATTTTGTCTAAATAAAACCAAACAACTGTCGGAATCAAATGTTACACATTTTCATTATTGTTTCCTTACAGAGCTACACTCACAATATTTTAACAGTACTGATTATATGTTATTTAAAATTAATCAGTAAACTTTAATTTTTAAGGAATATACTTTTAATTTACAACGGAATATTTCTTTTAACTTATTTTTCTCATTTATAAAAAACAACCTACCTATAAATACAGTTTTTTCTTTAACAGGTTTTATTTAATTTTAAATATTTTTTATTTTTCCAAAAAACTCGATAATTAAAACAAAAGATTAGTGATAGTAAAAATTAAAGGAAAACTATGGTTCTTTAGTAACTTGGGAGTTAATTCTCTGATAGTTAAAATAAAATAAAAGCGTCTTTTTTTTACATATAAGCGGGTTTTATTTTATATAAATTTTATTTAAATTTTGACAGTAAAAATTAAAGAAAAACTCTTATTTTTACGTATTTTAAGGTAATTTTTAAATAGTTAAAAATGGATGAAAAATTTTGAAAGAAAAGTGAGTACACCGGTTTTTAACTATAGGTATAGTATTTAAAAGTACATATTCCTTTGAATTTAACAGCAAATGTGTACCAATATAGTTAAAAAGCGCATCAATTCTATCCATTAATCCCCTTTGGAAAAAAATTGATATGTTACCAAAACTACAAACATTGCCCTCAGAAGTTTTATAAAAAAATTAAACACAGAGATGGCAGCTAAACCGGGATTGTCCATTACAATTGTTCCCATAATGAAAGTGTTTCATATGGAAGTTTTTTCGCAATTATATTGACCAAAATAGGGTCCCATTCTCCAGTGGGTAAGTTTAAAGCTTTCAGAGAGGCCAAACAATAATTGACCGTGGACTGAAGCTCTAGAAGGGATTCACAACTTTCCGATTTGATGGGCTTTAGGTCTAAAATTTTATTAACTTCATTATCTACAAGAACACGTTTGTTCTCATACTTCCATCTTAGTGCCTCCCAGACAATGTTAAAATTTTCAGCACACAATCGGTATTTTGAGATAATCTTTTGAGATAAAGAGTTTCACAGAATTTTTCTTCGTTAGAGACAGGATGCTGATCGGTGATCTCTTCTTTTTCCCAAAATTTCCTTAGTTGCTCACCAAGAGGATCGAATGGTATTGTGGCAGTAAATGCACAGTATAAATCCCGACTCATTCAATTAAATACTTATTATTTGGTAACCCTATTGAGTAGAATAATCTACAACGAAAAGTGGCATGACTAACATTGTTAGCATTTTCTTATTAATTCTAAGAAGTTCTTTTTCTCAGTACAAAACACAAAGACTGTATTTTATATTTTAAAACTTGGTAAATAAAATAAATTAACTTAATTACACTAAATTAAACCATATTGGTGACCCCGAGTATAATGGATAAAGAGAAAAAGCAACTTTCTGACGACGACGAATTTCAAGATCCACTAAACATGAGTAAGGCGGAAAACAATGAAAATGCGCAAGTTGGCCGTGAGGTGTTCCGAGTGGGCGTCAAGCCACCCACATTTTGCAAGGAGCAGCCGGACATTTATTTTATACAAATGGAATCGGAATTTGCGGTTGCGGGCATAAAACTTGACTACACAATGTACCACCATGTAATTTCATCATTGGAACCACAGTATTTACTACAAGTGGCAGACATAATACGCAACCCACCTGCTGATGGTAAATACAACGCCGTAAAAACAGCATTAATTGCAGAATACACCGATTCAGACCACAGAAAATTAAGAAAATTAATTAAGGAAATTGAACTTGGTGATTCAAAGCCGTCTCAACTACTTAAGCGAATGAAAGACTTAGCCGGCAACAAAATATCTGATGACGCATTAAAATCGTTGTGGATGGAACGTTTACCAGAAACAATACGTTCAATTGTAGCTATTGTGGACGGCAATACAACACAAATGGCCCTACAAGCCGACAAGTTAATAGAGGTGCAAAACTACCCCTCTATATCATCTGTTCAACCAGAATCTACACTGCGAGCCGAAATTGAGGAACTTCGTAGTCAGCTGCAGGAGATGCGTTCTTCAAATAAATATGAAAGAGGCCGATCAGATGATCGCAGACAACAGCAGCGTAATCGAAGCAAGTCAAAATCAAAGGTACGTTTTCCTTTTTGTAAATTTTACTACCGATTTGGGGACAAGGCAAGAAAATGTGTAGAACCTTGCCAATATAAAAACTTAAAGCCGGAAAACTAATTGCGACTCTGTCAACGGCGGCAAACAGAGTTAATACAGCAGAAAGCCGTCGCCTTTTCGCTACAGACCAAAAGAAAAAATTAAGATATTTGGTTGACACCGGTGCCGACTTTTCTGTCCTGCCCCCAATAAATCGAAATACACCACACTCATACGAATTATATGCCGCAAACGGCTCAACAATAAAAACATATGGTACAAAAGTGATGACAGTCGACTTAGGTCTGCGAAGACAAATGGACTGGGAGTTTATTATTGCCGACGTAACGAAGCCGATCCTGGGCAACGATTTTTTGTATGAGTATGACCTTTTAGTAGACGTTCGAGGAAAAAGATTAATTGACAACAAAACAAAGCTTGCAATAAATCTAATAATTTTTAAGGCCTGCCAAGAACGAATTTACACAATTTCTCCAACCGTTGATGACTGGGTAACACAACTGCTCCACAAATATGAAAATTTAACTCAGCCTTTCAAATATACACCAAATGCCTAACATGATACTGTTTACCACCATATCGTCACTGATGGACCACCAATTTTTTCAAAGCCTAGAAGACTCAATCCGGAAAAGCTGGCACTGGCAAAAATGGAATTCGACTACATGCTTAAGCAAGGTATATGCAGCCCAAGCAGCAGCCAGTGGACCAGTCCCCTGCACATGGCACCAAAGAAAACAGCAGGTGAGTGGCGCCCCTGCGGCGATTATAGGCGTTTAAATACCGTAACCAGACCGGATAGGTACCCTATACCGCATATACACGATATATCGCATAGACTACACAATAAATCTATTTTTTCTACCCTCGATTTGGAGCGAGCTTATCATCAAGTGCCAATCGCACCAGAGGATCGTGAAAAGACCGCCATAATAACTCCATTTGGTTTATACCAATTTAATGTTATGACATTCGGTCTTAGAAATGCCAGCCAATCTTTTCAACGTTATATGGACCAAATTTTTCGTGACCTGGATTTTGCGGTTGTATACATTGACGACATATGCATAGCCTCGTCCAATGAAGAAGAGCATAAACGTCATTTAGATATTGTCTTTAAACGTCTTCAGCAGCACGGCCTCAAAATAAACGTTTCAAAATGCATTTTTGCGAAAACCGAAATCAATTTTTTAGGCCACCGTATAACAAAAGATGGCGTTTCACCTACAAAGGAAAAAGTTGAGGCAATTTTAAATTTTGTTACAGATTTTGTAGTATGAGATAATATGTGGAATATTGAATTGTTTTAAAACTCTGATTTGTTTAAAAGCAAGTAATGGTACAGCCGAAAAGCTCTTCTTAAACCTGTATAGCAAGTCAGAATTATGTGAGATATTTTTAATTATTGGCAGTATTTCAAAGCATTGCATATTAAATTCATTTTTTTTTACATAAGACATTTCATAGTGTATTCTCTTTTAAATTGTTTTCTTTTAATACCCTACCACATGATGAAAGCTAAATTACTAAGACTGGAAAGACTTTATTTTATTTCTATTGTGAATTGATTGGATCTAATTTTATATGTACTTTGAAATGCACTGCATACATTTGACAGGGCGAAATGTCAATATTTCTGGCCAATATTTCCGGTAAAGTTTTTTTTTGGTTTGGCAATCAACGTGACTAGACGAGACATCTAAACAAAATTGTAATTTTTTTTGGCAATCCGAGATTTAAAAGTTTTTCTTTCAAAACAAAAAAAAAATAAAAAAATTATAAGCTCTTAAAATTTTTTAAGACAATCGAGTGTAGTACTTTTCATTGGCATATTGTTAAGTGATATTGTGCAAAGGCATTGGAGTCAGGGCCGATTGCCTACGAGAGTATCACGTCTTTTATAATACGAAGGTGTCAACTGTAAAGGGCCAGTACATATTGAATTGTATTCAAATCATCAAATTGGATTGGCATATTCCATCGGCACTTTTACCATCAATTTTGTTCATCGGCGAATAACGTAGTAATTGGAAACAAAAGCTGCGAACATCATACCGCATACGTTTTCGGATCATAGATTGACATCTATTAAAAGCAAAAAGTTTCCTTTAACTTACCAAAATCCTTTGGCAAATGATCATATCTAAATAATTTATTTTGGCGTATATTTTTTTCAATGTACAACAGGAGAAACCTAGAATTTTTAATTAAATCATAATCAAGATTTTGTCACAAAATTATTTCCGAAGCATAACCTTACTGCCATAATCATATTGGAGTTCCGATCCCCCCTAATGCTACAAATAAATATAGTAATTTGTTGTATCAAGCCGTGACGTAGTCAAAAGAAAAAAAAAAAAAGAAAAAAAAAAAAAAAAACTACGTTGTCAACCGAACTTTGCTTGCTTGCTTATTTTAAACAACATTAACACTGAATTGGATTCTTGAAGTTCTCTTTAATTGTAAATCCCAGACTAAGTGCAACAATATTTCTCCAGAGTATGGTATAATTTTTTTTTAAATATTTTTAAACTTAACATTTAATAATAATTTTAACTCAAATATGAATTCCAAAACTTAAAGCTCTTAGTTAAATTTGATTTCTATAAATTAATTACGATATTTTAATGTAATTATAAACTTAAATATTAATATTTAAATCTATCGTTAAAGAAATCAATCTCGTGTTACGTTAATTACGATAATTTTTTTTATTAAACCACTAAAGTGATAAACCAACATTTAACAACTTAATGAAAGCTGGATAATTCAAGTTAAAATATATCATGCGATATATTTGGCCTTAATGAAGTTATTCTTTATAATTTATAAGAAAAGTAATTTTTAATTGTTAAAGTTAATTAATTAGAAATAGTAATATTTATTAGCATGTTTGAATTTATTATGTAAATTCTTTACATAGCAAGGTTTTTTTTTTGTGTATCTATGATACTATAATGTTGAATTTTTTTTAATGAAACCCAAATGTAAAGAGTTTACATCCCACTGTTTATGATTTATAGTTTTTTTTAAACCAAATCTAATGAAATTTATTATCAACCTTTACAGAATGAAGCAGATGCATTAAGCTTAATTCATCGGCCGATACGAAGTTGAAAGAGTTGCCAACGTCTTTAAATAAATTGGTTGTTTTAGATAATCGTTATCCTTTAAAGGAAAAGGATCATAAACTGTAAGTTGAACACAAACATGCATTCGAATTAGCAAATTTTGCGAAACAAAATAAGTTGTTTACTTTAATTGTATACAATCGTATGATATTTTCGGTTATATTAGTAATATCTCTCCTACTTATAAAAAATTGTAATTATTTTTAATTATTTTTTTTTTTGACTGCCTCGTCAAGACTATAAATTTTTTTTATAATAAATGAATTGTTAAAGTTTTAAAATGAAAAAGTAAGGTTTTAATCGGGAATGTTAGATCACCAGACAAATAAGGTAATGTAGATATGAAATACTAGATTTTAAAATTAAGGGAAATGACTAAAAAAATTCATTATTAGGACACAGGTCATTTATGTGTTGCAGGGTTGGGAATAAGTATATAAGTGTCCCAGGCGATAAGAACATCTGTCGTCAAGTAGAACGATATATATATATATATATATTTACAATTTTTTTTACAGTAAACGTTAGTAGATTTTTGTTTTGCCATTAGTATTTTTTTTTTTTTTGCAGTCTTGGAGTTAGATAATTTTTATTCTCTTGTAGTTTGCTATAGGTTTCAGTATGGTAAAGGACCCTCCCAATCCGGCGAGCTTAGCCCATCCTTCAACACTCCAAGCGTGACCAAACTGAAGCAAAAAAATTTTAATTTTATTTTTTTATTTCTTTTTAAATCAGAACCAGCTGCTACAGAGAGTTGGCGCCCAACGATATCGTTCAGACGAGATCGTAATTTTAATTTGAGTAAGTTAGTCCACAGCTTATTCAGTATATCGAGTTTGCCTAGTGTTGCAATTTACATTCCTGTTTCTATTTTCTTTTACGTTTTGTAAGCTCTGATGAAACGATTAAGTTTTCTATAACTGGCTACAGAATGTACTGGATGTTTTAAGGTAGTAAGTCGATATTTTTATAATTTACCATTTTATATATATTTGTCTACTACTGAATGACATCATACCATTAAAATAGAGTAGTTTCAATAGTTCGATAAATTTTGCTAGTTTTAATGGAAGTCATGATCGATTTATTTTGAAGTTAGATTGTCATTTGCGACAAAGGAACTAGTGTTTTTTTTTGAAATTTCCATCAAAAGTATTTTTTTTAGTTTTTTTTACCGTCTGGGGGGAAGTTTACTGTAAATAAATGTTCTTTGAGTTCTCCTATGCTTTTTGTAGTCTAGTTTTTATTTACATTACTGAAATTGTCATAAAGTGTTGTCTAACATTCCCATAAATGAGTGTAGAGAAAAGAAATTAGTAAATTGTTTTAGTAGATTGTTATGTCAAGGAGAGGAAAGACAGCCCGAGGATATAATAACACTGAAGAGTCTTTAAGTGATTCACAAATTGATTATACGATTGACGAAGATTTTCAAACGCCATTTCCAACACGTCCTCGCATAGAGGCAAGTCCAATTTCTACTAGAACAAGGAGTAAGACAAATCTTGTTATTCAAAGTAAGAATTTAATCGAAAGTTCAGATTTAGAATCCGATTCAGCCGTAAGCTATACCATGAGTAATACTGAGCAACTTTCTGGTGCTGCAGGGATAGCAAGTTCTGAAGGTACTACGAATGTTGTAGATATCACCAGTTTAGAGTCAATGTTTCAACGTCTTTTGACATTAAATCACAATGCTTTCGTAGGAGAGATTCAGAGCTTAAGAAGAGCCTTAGTGGGGGACATAAATCGAAATCCTATTGTAAACCACGAGGATAATATTTCTCGTATTTCACACGCATCACCTCATAATCGCGATAGCACAGATAGTGGGAATAATACAGGTCGATCTGCACCTGGTGCCCATTTAAACGATCGATCTGTGTTGATTGATGGCTCGGCCCTAGTAAGAATAGATAAATGGAACGTACATTATGATGGTGGTACGGATGTTAATGATTTTCTCTTTAAAATAGAGACTCTTAGCAGGAGATATAATTATACGGATAGACAAATCGTTGATCATTTTCATTTATTTCTGAAGGGAAAGGCAGAGACCTGGTTCTGGTTTTATCTTAAAAAAAACCCGGATACAACGTATGAGCAGTTGACTCAGGCAATCATAAAAGAGTACTCAAGAGTGGAAAATGATTGCGATAAGATTGTTAGAATGGTTGAGCGACGTCAGTCACCAAAAGAGACTTTTGATGACTATTACACCGAGCTCGTTAGTATGAATTGCAAATTGAGTCAACCTATGAGTGATCAGAAGATGATAGAGTTGATTAAAAATAATGCAAGAGAGTCCCTTGGTTCTTTATTGTTCTCTTATGATATTTTTAGCCTTGAACATCTTCGAGAGGCCGCTCGAAAGGCCGAAAAGTATTTAGGTCGTCAGAATCAGCTGAGGCAACAGAAAAGGTTTGTAGCTGAAATAGAGGTCACTGAGGATCAAAGTTTAGATGAGGAAAGTGAGGGTGATATTGCCGCAATCGGGTACCGAAATAATTTGAATAGGAAACCCATATATACTACAAATTTTAAGTGCTGGAATTGCGACCAGCTCGGCCATTCGTTCTATGATTGTCCTATAGAGAAACGTAATTTGTTTTGTTTCCGTTGCGGTGAAAAGAATGTCACTACACCAGAGTGCAAAAGGCACTCGGGAAACAAGACAGCGAACGAGAAATAGAGGGTAGCTCGTTCACACGCCAAAAACCCTCAGATGAAAAGTTTTCGGATTTTGATAGGGATATTTTTGTAAACGACAATGCCAGGGATTTTGAAAGGAACGATGATTTGATTTTTGAAAAAAATAAACAGATTTTAAAAAGGGATGATAATTTAGTAGCGGATGGTATTAGGTATAGTGTTAAGGGAAATAGAAATCGGAAGAATAATGGATTATCACTTCACGAGAGGAAGATAAGATATGATAAAATTAAATGTAAAATATTTGATAATAAGAAAGCACTGAGCATAGAAAAATGTAGAAAGAGATACAAGAAGCGTAGAGAATTTATTAAAATTTTGGAGTCGACAATATTAAATGATACTGATGATGAAAGGCCATATGCTAAAATTCTTTTTGGATCTGTTGAAGTTTATGGCCTGCTTGATTCGGGGGCCTCAATTAGCGTTTTAGGAGATAGTTGTGGAAAAATAATCGAAGAACTTAATTTGAAAGTAATACCTTTGAATAGTAAATTGAGGACTGCAAGTGGTGATAGTAAAAGGGTCATCGGATACACCGAAACCGCGATGACATATAAAGGGTTGACAAGGAATGTGTTATTCTACATTGCACCTTCGTTGAAGCAGAAGGTTTATTTAGGCGTAAATTTTTGGAAGATTTTTAATATAGCCCCAGAGATTTTTGTTTCGGAGATTTCTTTAGGTGATGGATCGGGTGTAGATTCAGGAAGTATAATTCATAATTTAACCCAATTGGAACGGGTGTCATTACAGAAGGTTATTGATCAATTTCCGTCATATGCAAAACTTGGTTTAGGTAGAACGAACATCGAAATTCATAATATTGACACGGGTGATTCCTTGCCGTTTAAAAGTAAACATTACCCCATGTCTCCTCCACGTCAGCTAGAGGCATATGCTGAACTCGACTGTATGCTATCGCTTGGTGTTATTGGGGAGAGCAATAGTCCGTATTGTAGTCCGATTGTATTGGTACGAAAACCTGGCAAG
This sequence comes from Delia radicum, assembly GCA_021234595.1. Classification (NCBI taxonomy): domain Eukaryota; kingdom Metazoa; phylum Arthropoda; class Insecta; order Diptera; family Anthomyiidae; genus Delia; species Delia radicum. Next base: position 117,285,796 of record CM037851.1, read on the forward strand.
AATCGACTTTGTCTCGATTCGCGAAAATTAAATGAGTTAACAAAGAAAGACGCGTACCCCTTGCCTCACATTAACGGTCTTTTAAGTCGCCTGCAGGACACCCACTTCATTTCCGGTATTGACTTAAAGGATGCCTTTTGGCAAATACCGTTAGATGAGTGTTCCAAGGAAAAGACGGCTTTTGCAGTACCTGGTCGGCCACTGTACCAATATACAGTAATGCCTTTCGGGCTATGCAACGCCGCACAAAGGATGAGCCGTTTAATGGACAAGGTAATTCCCAGCCGACTCCGTGAGAACGTGTTCATCTATTTAGATGACTTACTTGTTTGTACACCAGATTTTAAAAGTCATATTAATGTATTGGCCGAGGTAGCGAATTGTTTGAGTGAGGCGAAATTGACTATAAATGTTGAGAAAAGTAGATTCTGCCAGAAAGAGATAAAATACTTAGGGTATATAGTTGGACAAGGAACATTGCGGACAGATCAGCCAAAAATTATTGCTATAACAGACTTTCCGTTACCAGTAACAGCCAGACAAATTCGAAGGTTCGTTGGCATGACAGGCTGGTACCGTCAATTCATTTCGAATTATGCTGAACTGGCCGCACCACTTACGGACTGTCTGAAAAAGAACGAAAAATTTAGGATTACACCGGAAGCCGAGGTATCTTTCAATAAGTTGAAACCGGCTTTGACATCAGCCCCTGTCTTGGTGCAGCCTGATTTCAGCAAACCTTTTACTATTCAATGTGACGCTTCTCGGGTAGGCGTGGGAGGAGTTTTAGTGCAGACGGACAGTAATGGACTTGAACACCCGATAGCATACGTGTCTCAGAAGCTAAACAAGTCCCAAAAGAATTATACAGTTACTGAGCTCGAGTGCCTAGCGGCTATAGTATGTCTCAAACGTTTTCGTCCTTATGTAGAGGGTTTACAGTTCAAGATTGTCACTGACCACAGCAGCCTTCGTTGGCTAATGTCGCAAAAAGATTTGTCGGGTAGGCTAGGAAGGTGGAGTTTAAAACTGCAGTCGTATGATTTTGATATTGAGTACCGTAAGGGTTCGGCAAACACTGTTCCGGATGCCTTGTCAAGGGTTCTTGATATGGAAGAGATAGAGTGTCCGTTCGTTTCGTCTGAAATTTATTTAAAGTCTGATTAATTTTCCTCAGTAGATTATAATGAATTAAAAGATAAGATTTATCAATATCGGGAGAATTTCCCAGATACGTGCATATCTGATGGTTTTGTATACCAACGGGTTAAGTTTAGAAAAGGAGAGTACGAGGAGGAGGATTCTCTATGGCGGTTATGGTTACCTGTCGGTTTAAGGGATAAGGTTATAGAAAATAACCATGAGGTCGTTTCATGCCATGGCGGCTTTGCCAAAACTCTTAACCGTGTCCGTGAAAAATTTTTCTGGCCAAACATGGCTAAAGAAATTAAATTATATGTTGCGAATTGCGAAACTTGTAAATGTGTAAAACCCACTAACAGAATACTTCGACCCCCAATGGGTCAGCAGATGAAAACTGATCGTCCGTTCCAACGAATTTATATGGACCTTTTGGGTCCATATCCGAGAACGAAATTAGGTAATAATATGGTATTCGTGGCAATAGACCACTTCACCAAATATATATTTCTTAAGCCTTTGAAAAAGGCAACGACAGCGGCAATAGTCAATTATATTGAGGAAAATATTTTTCATAAATTCGGTGTTCCTCAATATATACACTCCGATAATGGGAAACAATTTGTTTCTTCCCAAATGGTTGAGTTTTTGAATGCTTATGGAATAACCCATATGAGGACGGCCCTATATTCCCCGCAGGCCAACGCATGTGAGCGGACCAATAGGGAAATTTTGGTGAAATTGAGAATTTTGATCAGGGAAAAGCAGGACCAATGGGATAAACATGTTTCTAAAATTGCTGGTATTTTAAGGGGGGATTATCACGAGGCATTGAAATGTTCCCCTTACTTTTGTTTGTTTGGATACAATATGGTCAGTCATGGCTCTACATATCCAATATTGGAAAAAATTGGCATGGGAAAGGAAAATCAGGCAAATTTTATTCCGAATGACACGAGAATTGGCTTACTTCATGACAAAATCCGTGATAATTTGATTGTGGCTCACGGGAAGGCTACAATGACGTACAACACCCGCTGCAGGAGCATAGACTTTAAGGAAGGGCAGGAAGTGTTTAGGAGAAATCGTCAGCCGAGTGAATTCAGTAAAGGAATTAACGCAAAATTATTACCACCATATTTGAAGTGTAGAGTTCGCAAAAGGATTGGTTCGTCTCTATATCAGCTGGAGACATTAAATGGGAAGTACATAGGACTTTTCCACGCAAAGGACATAAAGGCTTTTTGAAATTATTAGTTTTATTTAAAGGTTTAATTATCCTTAGGATTGTTTGCCCGACTAGATTTTTATCTCAGGGTATGGTTGTGCCCCACGAGTTTGTTAAATTTTAAAAAAATCTGCATTCCTTAGTTTCGCCTTCATAGATTCAGGCTACAAAGAAGGTTTGTTACAGATTTTGTAGTATGAGATAATGTGTGGAATATTGAATTGTTTTAAAACTCTGATTTGTTTAAAAGCAAGTAATGGTACAGCCGAAAAGCTCTTCTTAAACCTGTATAGCAAGTCAGAATTATGTGAGATATTTTTAATTATTGGCAGTATTTCAAAGCATTGCATATTAAATTCATTTTTTTTTACATAAGACATTTCATAGTGTATTCTCTTTTAAATTGTTTTCTTTTAATACCCTACCACATGATGAAAGCTAAATTACTAAGACTGGAAAGACTTTATTTTATTTCTATTGTGAATTGATTGGATCTAATTTTATATGTACTTTGAAATGCACTGCATACATTTGACAGGGCGAAATGTCAATATTTCTGGCCAATATTTCCGGTAAAGTTTTTTTTTGGTTTGGCAATCAACGTGACTAGACGAGACATCTAAACAAAATTCTAATTTTTTTTTGGCAATCCGAGATTTTAAAGTTTTTCTTTCAAAACAAAAAAAAATAAAAAAATTATAAGCTCTTAAAATTTTTTAAGACAATCGAGTGTAGTACTTTTCATTGGCATATTGTTAAGTGAGATTGTGCAAAGGGATTGGAGTCAGGGCCGATTGCCCACGAGAGTGTCACGTCTTTTATAATACGAAGGTGTCAACTGTAAAGGGCCAGTACATATTGAATTGTATTCAAATCATCAAATTGGATTGGCATATTCCATCGGCACTTTTACCATCAATTTTGTTCATCGGCGAATAACGTAGTAATTGGAAACAAAAGCTGCGAACATCATACCACATACGTTTTCGGATCATAGATTGACATCTATTAAAAGCAAAAAGTTTCCTTTAACTTACCAAAATCCTTTGGCAAATGATCATATCTAAATAATTTATTTTGGAGTATATTTTTTTCAATGTACAACAGGAGAAACCTAGAATTTTTAATTAAATCATAATCAAGATTTTGTCACAAAATTATTTCCGAAGCATAACCTTACTGCCATAATCATATTGGAGTTCCGATCCCCCCTAATGCTACAAATAAATATAGTAATTTGTTGTATCAAGCCGTGACGTAGTCAAAAGAAAAAAAAAAAAAGAAAAAAAAAAAAAAAACTACGTTGTCAACCGAACTTTGCTTGCTTGCTTATTTTAAACAACATTAACACTGAATTGGATTCTTGAAGTTCTCTTTAATTGTAAATCCCAGACTAAGTGCAACAATATTTCTCCAGAGTATGGTATAATTTTTTTTTAAATATTTTTAAACTTAACATTTAATAATAATTTTAACTCAAATATGAATTCCAAAACTTAAAGCTCTTAGTTAAATTTGATTTCTATAAATTAATTACGATATTTTAATGTAATTATAAACTTAAATATTAATATTTAAATCTATCGTTAAAGAAATCAATCTCGTGTTACGTTAATTACGATAATTTTTTTTATTAAACCATTAAAGTGATAAACCAGCATTTAACAACTTAATGAAAGCTGGATAATTCAAGTTAAAATATGTATATCATGCGATATATTTGGCCTTAATGAAGTTATTCTTTATAATTTATAAGAAAAGTAATTTTTAATTGTTAAAGTTAATTAATTAGAAATAGTAATATTTATTAGCATGTTTGAATTTATTATGTAAATTCTTTACATAGCAAGGTTTTTTTTTGTGTATCTATGATACTATAATGTTGAATTTTTTTTAATGAAACCCAAATGTAAAGAGTTTACATCCCACTGTTTATGATTTATAGTCTTTTTTAAACCAAATCTAATGAAATTTATTATCAACCTTTACAGAATGAAGCAGATGCATTAAGCTTAATTCATCGGCCGATACGAAGTTGAAAGAGTTGCCAACGTCTTTAAATAAATTGGTTGTTTTAGATAATCGTTATCCTTTAAAGGAAAAGGATCATAAACTGTAAGTTGAACACAAACATGCATTCGAATTAGCAAATTTTGCGAAACAAAATAAGTTGTTTACTTTAATTGTATACAATCGTATGATATTTTCGGTTATATTAGTAATATCTCTCCTACTTATAAAAAATTGTAATTATTTTTAATTATTTTTTTTTTGACTGCCTCGTCAAGACTATAAATTTTTTTTATAATAAATGAATTGTTAAAGTTTTAAAATGGAAAAGTAAGGTTTTAATCGGGAATGTTAGATCACCAGACAAATAAGGTAATGTAGATATGAAATACTAGATTTTAAAATTAAGGGAAATGACTAAAAAAATTCATTATTAGGACACAGGTCATTTATGTGTTGCAGGGTTGGGAATAAGTATATAAGTGTCCCAGGCGATAAGAACATCTGTCGTCAAGTAGAACGATATATATATATATATATATTTACAATTTTTTTTACAGTAAACGTTAGTAGATTTTTGTTTTGCCATTAGTATTTTTTTTTTTTTTTGCAGTCTTGGAGTTAGATAATTTTTATTCTCTTGTAGTTTGCTATAGGTTTCAGTATGGTAAAGGACCCTCCCAATCCGGCGAGCTTAGCCCATCCTTCAACACTCCAAGCGTGACCAAACTGAAGCAAAAAAATTTTAATTTTATTTTTTTATTTCTTTTTAAATCAGAACCAGCTGCTACAATTTTAATAAACCAGCTCTTACGTGTGATCTCAGACGATTCATAGCCCTTTTAAATTTTTATCGACGTTTCTTGCCAGATGCAGCCTATAAGCAGGGTAAGTTACAAAAACTTATAAAAACCAACAAGAAGAATAATAAAACTCCCGTTGCGTGGGATGATGATTCAACAAAAGCCTTTGAAGAATGTAGAAACAGCCTTGCTGAAGCAACTTTACTATTGCATCCCTCTCCGAACGCAAAATTAGTTCTCCATGTTGATGACAGCAATTTTTGTGTAGGAGCAGCAATTCACGAATTAGATGGAGGTGATCTTCGACCTTTGGGTTTTTTCTCAAAACGTATGTCTGACACTCAGAAAAGGTACAGCACTTTTGATAGGGAGCTGCTGGCAGCGTATCAAGCAGTAAAATATTTTAAACATATGATCGATGGCCGTAATTGTACCATACTTACGGACCATAAACCGTTAACTTTCGCTTTCCATTAAAATCCGGAAAAGGCAACCGCAAAACAAGTACGTCATCTTAGCTTTATCAGTGAATACACAACCGACATTCAACACATTTCTGGCAGGCACAACATTGTTGCCGACTCATTGTCGCGTATCGAAGCCATGTCCAACGCCGACCAAATAAATTTTGAGCAACTTGCCTTAAGCCAGCAAAATGACGATGAGTTAAGAGAAGCCGAACAAAATCACTCGCTTCAACTAAAAAGTATACAACTACCGGATTGCCAAACAAATTTATGGTGCGACATTTCAACATCAAAAGTTCGCCCTTATGTAACTGCATCATTTAGACAACAAGTTTTAAATTCAATTCACAACGTATCTCATCCAGGAAAACGTTCAACAGCTAAGCTGATCACCGAACGATTCGTCTGGAAAAATATGAAAACTGACATCACCAAAATGGTAAAATCATGTCCAGAATGCCAGAAAAATAAGGTTAGTAAACATAATAAAAGTATTTTAGCAAAGTTTAAGGTGCCGGATAAAAGGTTTCAACATGTCAATATTGACATCATCGGACCATTGCCCTAGTCAGATGACTTTAAGTATTGTTTAACCTGTGTAGACCGATTTAGCCGTTGGACAGTCGCTATTCCGATCAAGAATATTACAGCGGAAACTGTTGCTCGTGCGTTTTTAAACGGTTGGATAGCACATTATGGTATGCCTAATGCCATAACCACGGATCAAGGCCGGCAATTCGAGTCGAAACTTTTTAAGGAACTGACTCAGCTAACTGGTTCCAAACATCTACACACAACCGCTTACCACCCACAAGCAAACGGCTTGGTGGAGCGCATGCACCGCATGCTTAAGAGTGCCATTAAATGTCATACATCCACAAATTGGACAGATAGTTTGCCCATCGTTTTGCTAGGATTGAGAACAACTTTTAAACCAGATTTGAATGCATCGGCGGCTGAAATGATCTACGGATCAACCATCAAACTTCCGTGTGAGTTTTTTGAAAAACCAACCGAATTATATATTGAAAGCGATTTTGTTAAAAATCTTCGCAGCGTCGTAGCTCAACTCAAACCAGTACCAACGTATAATCACTCATCTTCAAAAATTTTCGTACAAAAAGATCTTGCATCCTGCACCCATGTTTTTCTAAGAGACGATTCTGTTCGTGCCCCGTTAAAGGCACCCTATGATGGCCCTTTCGAAGTCATAAATCGAAATGATAAAAATTTTAACATCAGAATTGGCGAAAAAATCGTAAAAGTTACAATCGACAGAGTAAAAGCAGCATTTATGGCCACCGAAGACACACAGCAAAATATAAGTGAACCTCTGACTCCGGTTACGCAACAATCAACACCCGATATGACTCCTGAAGTTGATCCAGCTACCCAGACTGATCAAGCGACTCCGGTACAACAACAAATACCGGACAACACTTACATACCTCCTGAAACACCACATACCTCCTGAAACATCACGGAAGAGCTATAAATGTTTCGAGAAGATATGTACAATTTGTTGCCTAGCAACCACATTGAAGGGGGAGTGATGTGGCAGTAAATGCACAGGATAAATCCCGACTCATTCAATTAAATACTTATTATTTGGTAACCCTATTGAGTAGAATAATCTACAACGAAAAGTGGCATCACTAACATTGTTAGCATTTTCTTATTAATTCTAAGAAGTTCTTTTTCTCAGTACAAAACACAAAGACTGTATTTTATATTTTAAAACTTGGTAAATAAAATAAATTAACTTAATTACACTAAATTAAACCATAGTATTTCACTGGCCCCAATGTGAAACGTAGAGACCGATTCAACATCAATAGGACCACTTACAATCCAACCGAAAATCGTTGAATGTGCCATAAGTGAACTACAAATTCCCTTAACCCCTTCAAGCATTATGTTCGAAAGAATATTACTTCCTAAAAGTAAGTCTACGTGAGCAGCCGCGTAAAAGGTTGGATCTGCGAGGTCAAGGTCATTTAATTCATTAAGGGGAATCACAGACTGGGACACTGACACACTGGGTAACATGCTGGTTATCTTGGGAACGACTATCGCTTTTACCTCCACATATCGTTTGTATTTATCAGAAAACAATTTAAAATTACACACAGAATTTGAATAACCAACAACTTGGTCTCCCATGGCGCTAAGTTCAAAAGATTTTGCTTCTGTAGGAAGCATTAGTTGTTGTTGAAGTCTTTTGGAAATAAATGATTTTTTTGAGCCCTGGTCTAAAAAGGCTCGTGCTCTAAAACTTTCTCCTCTGTGGTTAATTTGTACGATTGCCGTTGGAAGCAGAGTATCTTTCGCCGATGATTGATGTGCCGTGAAATGGACATTTGTTCTGGTAGATGGCCTACCTCTCGTCTGAGTTGAAGTTTCGGGCCCTTGAGTTGTTACTTCAATGGAGTTGGGAGTTTAAATTTTTCCCGAATTCTGTGCAGAGGGCTTAAAAAGTTTAAAAGAGAGTGATGATTCTTCTTACAATATGGACAAGTAAATTTACGAACATGACTGCTTGACAAGCAATTTTGACAAATTCTGTTGTTTGAAACAAAGTTATTTCTAGTTTGAGAATCAAAATCAATAAATTGGGGACAGTTGCGGAGTAAATGATTAGCTTCACAAACTTTGCAGCATAATTGGGATATCATTGAAACATTAAAAGATTTAGAGCTTTTGGTTGTCGGTTGTGTGCTGTGTTGCAAGCGTTAAACTACCTCATATCTGTTGGACAAGAATTTGTCCATTTGATCCCATTTGAGAACTTCTCTGTGGGAGTCCAGAGATCGTTCCCATAATAAAAGTGTTTCATATGGAAGTTTTTTCGCAATTATATTGACCAAAATAGGGTCCCATTCTCCAGTGGGTACGGTTAAAGCTTTCAGAGAGGCCAAACAATAATTGACCGTGGACTGATGGGCTTTAGGTCTAAAATTTTATTAACTTCATTATCTACAAGAACACGTTTGTTCTCATACTTCCCAGACAATGTTAAAATTTTCAGCACACAATCGGTATTTTGAGATAATCTTACCCGCATCGCCCCGTACTTTTGCTCTAAGAGCCAGGATTTTTCGTATTGTAGGAACAGCCGTGTTGTCTATATAGACCGCAGTGAACATGTAACGAAACGTGGGCCATTCCTCATATCCACCGCAAAAATCTTTAACGTCACACGCAGGGATTCCTGCCCCAGCTAATGCACCGATTGGGAATCCTGAATCCTGACTAGCTTCTATTGGATTTGAAGTTGAAGCGGAACGTGTTTTAAGCGATTTCTGTGTTTCTAAAATTCTTGACTTGGTTTTGTGAAACTCCTTCGTGCAGGCACTATGCTTTCCCCGGACCGACTCTAAAAGATCCTTTCCTATTTTAGTCTCCCTGTCGGTACATAATAATCGGTAGGACCTTTGAAGAGTTGCCCATCTATCGTTTAAATCCTGCAGTTGTTCTTCAAGTAGGGACTCATTGAGCTCTTCATGCGGAATTGCGTCTAACTCTGAGCAAAAGGCGACGAGCTCATCGGAGTCAAATATAAATCCATCTGTCATTGTCGAAGTTAAATGATATACAGCTAATGAGGGCTTTAATCAGATAAAATAGTTAGATTCAACTAAAAACCGAGAGCAATATGATCTAAATGGCACTTAATTTTCCGATGCACGACGACAAATTTTGGTAAAAATTTTAAAAAAGGAGAATCGAATAAAATACGTAAAACCACTTAACAATGTGTCTAGAACGCTTTTTTGAACAACCAAAAAACAGATGAGAAATTTGTTTGGTGCCCTATTGATATTAATGTAGGATAGCCGCTACTCGAATTACCTGAAGCAGTAGAAACTATTAAGATTTTATGTTCTTCAATATGTTCAATTAAAAATTTGGGAAATTTTTAATCAAAACTTTATTTTTATTTTTGTTAGAGTCCGCTAAATGATTATTTCGCTTATTTTTCACTTAACAGTTTTAGTAATTTTCCGGAATTGGTTCCGGTTTCTAATGGAAATGATAATATTGATAAATATTAAATGCGTAATAACGTGTATCTTCACCGCTGATTATTTTTGTTTCTTAATTTTAAAATCGTGTTATCTTTTTCGTTAGCAGCACAATTAACTATTTCAGTTAAATAATTTAGTTAAATTACACCGAAAATTGTCTTTGTTTAAAACCCGGGGTTTCAGAAAATATTAAACTTTGGCAACTCTTTAAACAAATTTATTATTCATACGTGAAAAATATTTTCTCTTTATTTCTGTTCAAAAAAAAAATCCACCAACAATAAAAACTCAAACAATAACAATAAAGTGTAACTTGGGTTTATTAGCTAGGTATGATTATTGGCATAATAATTGCTTTTTATTTGCCCTTGTTTAGATTTGGGTTTTTTTTTTTCCATAGAATGAGATTGTAACAAAGTTTAAGAGATTGCTTTGTTAATTTTTGTTTTCAACATAAAAACATCTTAAAGGGTCTAATTTAGTTTCTCTTGTTTGTTTACTCTTACGCAAAAGTAACTCAAACAACAACAAAAATTAAATACTTATTTTCTCTTTAGTTTTGTTTAAAATATGAAATGAATTCAAATGAGATTGACCTTAACGAGGTTGTTGTGGTTTTTGCCTTTGGTATAATGTTCGTTTTCTCTTAGAACTTAATTCTAACGAAGTTTAAGAGATTGTTTTGTTTTATTTTTCTTTTCTCTAAAAAAAAAAAAAAAACAAAACAATTTTTAAGAGACTATGTAGACAATTCAGTTTCTCTTGTTTGTTTAAGTAGCTAAAGTAATATAAACGATGTGTTTTCTCTTTAGTTTTGTTTAATTGTAGATGGGAGTGTGTGTGCAAATTAATTTTAATAAAATTTGTATATACAATGTTGCTGCATTGGTACTTTTTAGCCCCTTAGTTTAACAGAAATTAAAATTTGGAGAAGGGGGTGAAAGTTTGAATGCGGTACCAACAACAACTTTTTAAATAAGTAGCACTTTTTGCGCCAAAAAACCAATAATAATTCCAAGAAGTAAATGTTAAAGCAAATATTACTACGTGGTTCAATCGAGATGCCTTTCGACTGAAAATCAGTACAAAAGGGGGAAGGGTTGTTACGACATAAAGGAACTTGGGAACGTACTATGCTGAAATTTCGTATGCTTTAAATGAGTATGATTTGCGTGCTTGTGAATTATTCGTGTCTGAATAAAAAAAATAAACAAAAACACTTACTTATTTTACGTGTGTTTTTTTTTCAGCGTGTTGATTATTTTTCCTTTGGGCAATTTTCCAAGATTATTGTTGTTTTCCTCTTACACAACTGGTTTGTGCTCTCGTTCCTTATTTTGGTGTTCGTCTGCTGCAGTGCACGGCTTTAGCGGTTAATAAAAACTGTGATTAAAACCACAATTTGTAACGTTCCATGAACTGGTTCTCTAATTGCAGGCAATAACACTTCGGTTTAGGCCTATAAAAAGACAGCAGCCAATGTATGTGGTACCCAATAGTCGCGTGTTTACTTTGGCTTTAATTTGCAGTGTTTGGGAGAAAGTAATTTTTCTGAACGCACCTACTGGCGTTTATAACTTCAATTGAAATTGCAGCAAATGATTTACTGTAGCTTGATGTTGTTTTGTATGAAACAAAATTTTTAATGCACTTTAAACTTGTAAATCGAAAAAAAAAATTTATTTGAGATATATTTTCCCAAATTGGAATTGTTGCTTTCAGATGTTTTGTAGACCGGCAGTTTTTGGTCGAAATTTACTTCCAGTGTCCGATCATAACCTCACAATTTTTTTGCTCAATAGTATATTGAAATGAGTTGTTTACATTTTTTTATGCGTTTGTTCTTTCTACAATGGGTTTAGTCTTATTAAAATAATAAACTTGTAAAATTTTACTTTATTTCAATATATTTTCTTTGCATTTAGTTTTTAAGAAATTTTCTTCACTTTAGTATGTATAATAAGAAAATTTCGTTTAGATAAGTTATCTATTTTGATGCAAAAACAGGGATGTTTATGCTTGACATTAAATATTGAGAGTGGACTGTATTTACGTTACCAATTCAAAATAGGTTCGAAGGCCATGTATAATTTACGAGTATTGTAAATTTTATAAGAAGGGATTATGTAATCATTTTTTTTTTTTTTTTTTTTTTTTATTTATTAAGTCTATGGAAAATTCCTTACAGACTACTATATACATAACATCATAACCAGAATATTTGTAAAATATTTCAAATGGGATGGAAAAAGGATTCAGGAGAGAGCGCCTGACTTATTAGAATTTAGTCATAAACTCTAATTGGGTTAATAAATAAAACATATAGCAATTCCAATATTTCAAATAATTCCAACTTACATTTTATTTAAATTATTAATGTACAGCAATGGGAATTGACTTCTTGAGTTACTGAGACGTCGTGAACGAATGAATGTGACGACCTTTTGATAGAAAGATCCCACTCTTTAAGTTGAACAAGATCTCACCAAATGTCAAAATGTCAATAAAGATAATAAGAAATAAATTCTTTTCTTTCAGTCTTGGAAAAGAATTAATTAATAAAAATATGTACATAACTTAATCTATGCTTATGGGTTTAAAATTCAATAAATTTTCTTCGATAAATTCAGTAAAAAATGCAATTAAATTATAAATCAAAAGTAATTTGTTAAAAGTAGCACAGCTGCGTTGAACATATTAGCTCCCTTGGCCTGTAAGGCCAAGTTAATTATAGAGTCGTTGCAAGACGCTCTAATGCCCGCAAAGCCCCTAGCAAGATTCTGCGTGGATTTGGAGACGGCCCCTCAGCTTGACGATTGACCCGCTCATAAGATCTGTCATTAACGCTACGGTTGTGTGTTCGAGCCACATTGTGTCTTCCTTGTAGTTTGTTCTCTAGCATTAGGTGGTTGACGATTTGCCTGATGATGAGTGATGAAGCGTCTGTCAAAAATGTGTGGTGAGCCCACCCACATTTTTGACAGACATCGGCTGATGTACAGTCGTTACTTGTGTGAGATCTAGCTAAACAATTTTTGCAATAACCGTGTTGGCGGACAACCCGTTGACGACCTTCAACACTCATATTCAAAAATCTTTTGCAGAACCGAAGTGCATGAAATCTTCTGCAAATAAGGCATTGATGGATGTCTGGATTTCTCTGTGGCCTGTATAGTAAAATAACAGTTGACATGGGCGACAGGGGTCGGGAATTTAGTACAGACTCGATCCTTGTTAAAAGAGTGGTGAACTCCTCAAACGTGTACTTATGGTTTTGTGTAACTTTTTTAAAGTGCATTTTAAAGGATTTCACCCCTGCTTCCCAGAGACCTCCCATGTGAGGTGCATTTGGGGGGATAAACGACCAGTGAAAACCGTGTGAGGAGTATTTTCGACAATATCTCGGGAAGCATTTTTAATAAATTCTTTATGTTCGAGACGGAGAGCTCTTTCTGCACCTATGAAGTTAGTGCCGTTATCTGACATTACCTTTTTCGGTAACCCTCGACGACCTACAAATCTCGTGAAAGCTGCTCGAAACGAACCTGTTGTTAAATCTGAACACAGCTCGAGATGGATAGCCTTTGTACAAAAACATATAAAAAGACATACGTATCCTTTATGGTATGGGGCATCTCTAAGAATAGAAGTTTTTATTGAAAATGGGCCTGCAAAGTCTAAACCTGTTGTAGTAAAAGGTAACGAAAACGAACTTCTTTCTACAGGAAGCGCTGCCATCATTTGATGTTGGACTTTTTGCTTGTAGCGTACGCACGTTGTACATTCTCGGATGCAGACTCGAACAGCTGATCTAAGCCGAGAAACAAAATATTCTGCTCGAATGGCCCTTATCATCAAATTATTTTCCGCATGCATAAGAAGATTATGGGTAAAATGTATAAGCAACTTACAGAAAGTTGAACCAACAGGGAGAATAATTGGGTGTCTTTCATTAAAAGAAATAGCCGAGTTGGAGATTCTGCCATTGGCTCGGATGACGTCGTTAACGTCTATGTATGGATTAAGAGGATATAAAGAGCTTTTTTTACTAACAATTTTTGATTTTAATAGGGAATTATATTCTCGATTATAATATTTTCTTTGAGTGATGGCAATTAATCTATTTTTTTATTTTCAATTTATAGCGAGCTTTCAACCTCCGTATATTTACAAAAATAAAGCAAATCAAACATATTAGCTAGGTTGATACTAGTATTTCGATCTGGCTAAAGATCTCATCAGAACCCGAAGTTTTAGAAAAGTTAGAGCCTCCATAATAGGCAGAACTTTAACAAAAAACCTATTAATAATCAATTTTGCTCCATTCTTGTCTTCTTAGTAATCAAGCACGTGGTTAGGTCTTTTCCTAACAAGCATCATGACGTTACTAAACTTTGAAGACCAAAAATGTTCTATTTATATAAAAAATTTTTAGTTTGTACTCTGGCTCAAGTAATATTTATTACAGTTATATTAGTTTTTTGTTTTTATATACATCGAGATTATTTTTATGTTATTTTCAATTTATAACGAGCTTTAAACCTCCGTATATTTACAAAAATAAAGCAAATCAAACATATTAGCTAGGTTGATACTAGTATTTCGATCTGGCTAAAGATCTCATCAGAACCCGAAGTTTTAGAAAAGTTAGAGCCTCCATAATAGGCAGAACTTTAACAAAAAACCTATTAATAATCAATTTTGCTCCATTCTTGTCTTCTTAGTAATCAAGCATGATGCTTGTTAGGAAAAGACCTAACCACGGTCTTTTCCTAACAAGCATCATGACGTTACTAAACTTTGAAGACCAAAAATGTTCTATTTATGTAAAAAATTTTTAGTTTGTACTCTGGCTCAAGTAATATTTATTACAGTTATATAAGTTTTTTGTTTTTATATACATCGAGATTATTTTTATGTTATTTTCAATTTATAACGAGCTTTCAACTTCCGTATAGGGAATTATATTCTCGATTATAATATCTTCTTTGAGTGATGGCAATTAATCTATTTTTTTATTTTCAATTTATAGCGAGCTTTCAACCTCCGTATATTTACAAAAATAAAGCAAATCAAACATATTAGCTAGGTTGATACTAGTATTTCGATCTGGCTAAAGATCTCATCAGAACCCGAAGTTTTAGAAAAGTTAGAGCCTCCTTAGTAGGCAGAACTTTAACAAAAAACCTATTAATAATCAATTTTGCTCTATTCTTGTCTTCTTAGTAGTAGTAGTAGTAGTAGTAGTATTCTTTATTTTCATTTCAAGTTTAGCAATATATGTACTTTTTAATTTTAATATAAAAGATTTTAAGAATAATTTGTAAATCCAACTTTGACTCTATGTCGTCAGTCGGTATACTATTTGATAATTACTTTACACATGAATAGATTAATTTTTATATATTAAATTCAGCTATTAAATAATTTCGATATATTACACATGTTTTGATATAATTTGCCAATAACTTCCAAGAGTGTGTTTTACCATCTAATAAATTTATTATTTCCTCTTCTCTTAGTACAGTTTTTCCAAAATTTGAAGCCCTAAATTCTCTTAAAGCGTAACAACGACCCATAAAATGTTCTATGTCTTCTTTTTCTCTTAAATTACAAAGTGAGCATAAAATTGAAATATTGTTATTAAAATTATTACCATTTAGCTTTATCATATCACTTCTTGCCTTAAATACCCATGTTATATCTTCAATCTTTGTGTTATCGGTCATATATTTGACCCCTGCAAGTGGATTAAGTTTTCTAAAAATTCTACTTGTTTGGTCTACTTGTGCCAGCTCATTTTGCTTATATTTAGTTCTTAACGCATTCAGTAAATTTACACGATTTGAGTTCCATTGTGTTTTGTTAAGATTCTGTGCCCATGACAGTCCATAATCTGCACTTATACTGTTCAGATCCTTAACCCAAAGTAGTTGCTGCTGTTCTAGGAGTTTAGTGAACTGATTTGGAAGTCTATGTTGGTTGTATTCAAACTTAGTCCTAGAAATATACCTTAAGTGTAGGTCTAGTGTGTACAGATGCCCGTTTTCCATCCCAGTTTCTAGCATAAGTATATAGGTTGGTGTAAAGCTGGGTAGTTTCAAAATTTTCTTTATAAAAAACAGCTGCAGCTTATCAACCTCTTCAAAAAGTGAAAATCCCCATACTTGAGCCCCATAACTTTGAACAGCTCTACTGACTGCCAAAAAGAGTTTCCATTTAGATCTTAGCGATATATTAGATTTATTGAGAAAGTTGTTCCAAGTAATATTTATGCTATTTTTCGCTGTAATGGTTCTATTTTCCACATGTTTTCTAAAAATCATTGTGGGAGACAGTGTGACGCCTAGGTAACAATACTCGGAAACTATTTGTATCTCTTCTCCATTAAAATACCATTTTTCCTTTCGCGACAATTTTCCACCTTTTCTAAATACCATAATTTGTGACTTGCTTAGATTTACTTCAACGTCCCACATTTTACAATATTCTTCTAATTTATGAATCATTTTCTGCAAGATACTAACTTCGTCTGATAGAATAACGATGTCATCTGCATATAACAGTAGACGAATATTCAAGTTTTCAATGTTTATCCCTCCTTCTAAGTGGTCATGTAAGTCGTTCAAATATAACGCAAACAGTAACGGGGACAAAAGGCATCCTTGTTTCACACTGATATGTAAAATGATTGCAAAGAAAATAACCGTCGTGTTTTAATTGCTTTTTAATAGTGATCTTTATTTATTTTAATTAACTTAAAGCTACCTAAATTATATTTGGTGGGTAACCAACGATTGAGTGGTTCCCACAGTTAGTATAATGAAGGTGTCAAATTAATCAACCAAAAAAGTACGGCTTTTAGCCAATCACAATTAAGTGTCAATTACAGACAGTGATTGCTATTGTCCGACAATGTTGACTTATTAATTACACTACACCTCCTTTTTTGGGAAAAAGATTGATCAGTAGCTAATTGATCAATCTTTTTATATACTTAAGTGTATAAAAAAATTAATTTTATTTAATTAAGTTTGTTTTAATTTCTAAATTTTTATTAATTTTTTTTTTTAAATTTTAATTTTATTAAATTTAATTTAATTTTTAAATTTTTATTAGTTTTACATTTTTAATTTTTATTAAATTTAATTTAATTTTCAATTTTTATTAGTTTTACATTTTTAATTTTTATTAAATTTAATTTAATTTTTAAATTTTCATTAATTTTACATTTTTAATTTTTATTTAATTTAATTTAATTTTCAAATTTTTATTAGTGTTACATTTTTAATTTTTATTAAATTTAATTTAATTTTTTAAATTTTCATTAATTTACATTTTAATTTTATTTAATTTAATTTAATTTTCAAATTTTTATTAGTGTTACATTTTAATTTATATTAAATTTAATTTAATTTTTTAAATTTCATTAATTTTACATTTTTAATTTTTATTTAATTTAATTTAATTTTCAAATTTTTATTAAAATTTTAATTATCCAGTTTTTATCCTGTCCCGAGATCGAAATTGTCGAAGACGATTTTTGTGGACTTTCATAGTCCTTATATCGTCAAGTGCTAGCAAACAATTGCCGTGGTCATCCACCTCTTTGATCTCAAAGGGACCTTTAAAGAGTGGTTCTAATATATGACCAGCACTGTCTTCCAAGAGAACTAGGTCTCCTATTTCAACGCTCATAGGCCTAGTCACCTGATCATATTGGCCTTTGTTGGTCAATTTTGCCCTATCAAGCATCACTGATGCTCTTCTCCAAGCCGTTTGGAGCCTATACTTCGCCTCCTTTTCATATGAATCGATGTTATAAAGTGGACTAATTTTGTCCGACTTTAAAGCGTCTATTGATGGTGGTATTTTACCAAAGACTTATTCATATGGACAGTAATTATATACTGTGGAAGGTGTTGTATTAAAGCAGTACGTGAAGTAAGCTAACCATTCGTCCCAATCAGTTCTATCAGAGGACATGTACGAACGTACGTACTCATTGAATGTCCTGTGGGACCTTTCTATGGTACCCAATGTCTGATGATGATAGGCTGTTGAAGTGACGTAGTCGATATTCAACAATTGACATAATTCCTTTATGGTCTGATTTTTATATTCGGTTCCCATATCAGAAATCATTTTCCGTATAGGACCATAAATCAAAACAAAACCTTCGAAAATCGCTTTGGCGACTGTTCGAGCAGATTTGTCAGGAATTGGTAACGTGACTAAATATTTGGTCAAGTCACATATTATAGTTATAGCGTATTCATTACCCTTGTTTGATCGCATGAAAGGACCAATCGTATCAATAATGATTGTGTCAAACGCGCGTGTTGGCGTTTCCGTTTCAACCATGAGTTCTCTCGTCTTAGGCATTGATTTGCTCTTTTGGCACTCTACACAAGATTTCACATAACGAGTGATATCCCTTGTCATGTTCTTCCAGTGGTATTTCAATCTTATTTTCCTGAGCATTCGTGTAATGCCAGGGTGACCTCCAAATAATGGATTATTATGGTATAATCTCATAATTTCAAGTTTTTCGGAATCTGTTTTGACCTTTGTCAATGTTGGTGAGTACTATGTTCAATCTTCGAAGCTTTTCATTACCCACTTTCTTGAAGTGGTCTAATTTTACGTTGGCCAACAACGCATCATCCAATGACATGCGAAGAGTCGTGATTTTAAGATTACTGGCTACTTTTTCAAGCCTTGGAAATAGATGATCTAAATCAACAGTTCCATTAGTAATAAAATCTCGTGACTCAAATTGGAAAAGCCTGGTTTTCCCTTTTTGGATAACCAGCTTGTCTTTAGCAAAATGCAATCTTGCATTTTTATTGTACTCTTGGGCATTTATTGCCTCATATATCCGGATATTCACCGATTCCGTGTTTGGTTTTCCGTTGGTCACTTTGTCTAAATCTTTGGCAGCCTGAAGTCTCGTAGTTACCTTCAGTATTCCATAATTTTCTGCCTTTTTAATGTCCTCGAATTCTAATCGAGACAATGCATCAGCTGCATGATTTTCATTCCCCCTGATATATTCCACTGTAAAATCATACTCCTCCAGATCCAATCTCATCCTCGTAAGTTTTGATGATGGATTTTTCATGGAAAATAAGTATGTTAAGGGACGGTGATCACTTCGGATCAAAAATTTTCGGCCATAAATATATGGTCTGAAATATTTAATTGCCCAATGGATAGCCGCTAATTCCTGCTCAATCGTAGACTTATTGCTTTCGCCCTTTGTAAAGGATCGTTAAGCATAAGCCACAGGTAGCTGCTTATCAAAGTATTTCTGACTCAGAATTGCACCACAAGCAAATTTGCTTGCATCTGTTGTTATGCAAAATTCTTTTTCGAAGTCTGGATACTGCAAAATAGTTGGATTCAATAATTGGTTTTTGAGATAATTGAATGATTTTTCACATTCACTGTTCCAATCGAATGGTACATTTTTCCTACATAACCTTGTTATGTGCCTTGAATACTCGGCAAAATTAGGAATAAATCTCCGATAATAGTTGCAGAAGGCTACGAAGCGTTTAGCTTCATCACCGTTCTTTGGTGTTGGGTAATTTAAAATTACAGAAAATTTTCCATCGTCAGGCAATATACCTTTGTCTGTACACTTGTGTCCCAAAAATGTGACTTCGTTACAGAAAAAAGTACATTTGTCTGGATGCAATTTCAAGTTATATTTTCGACAAGTTTCGAAAACATTTCTTAAATTTTTCAACATATGTTGTTCTGAGCAACCAATTACTACTAAATCATCCATATAAAGAAACGCTTGGTCGGAAGATAATCCCGAAAAGAATTTGGCTCTGCCCAATTGGTCTAGAATATCATCTATTCCAGGGAGTGGAAATTTATCTGCTACGAGTTTTTTATTAATTCCTCTGTAGTCAACTACCAATCTCCATCTTTTCCGATCCGTACCGGGTAAAGATTTCTTCGGTACTAATAAAATTGGACTGTTGTATTCCGAAATGGAGGGTTCTACAATGTCATCTCTTATAAGCTTATCAACTTGAATGTTCACCTCTGCTTTGTGAGAGTGTGGTATTCTGTACGATTTCATATACACTGGGTCATCATCCTTTAATCTGAGCTTTTGTCTGTAGAAATTGTTGGTTGTCATCTTTTCAGATTCCAGTCCAAAAATATCAACATACTCAGAACATAAGTTCCTAAGTTTGTCTTTTGCAAACTCCGGGAAATTTTTGGATAATCTATTCAATTTCTCCTGGTCTCCGCGAGGATTTTCGGTCGGGTAGACAATTTTATAGTCGTTAAGACTTTCGGTTTGAATTTTAATATTCAAAATAACTACATCCCTATTGGTTGTGTTAACAATTTTGACCAGTGGTCTTGATTTTGAGACTATGGTGTTCGCTATGAATATTCCATTCTAAATTATTTGACTCGGAATTAGCACATTTTCCTCATCAGTTTGAATGTTAACGTGACGAATTACCTCAGATCTTGCAGGCAATGAGATCGAGTTAACTTGTGGCGCACAGCGCATTGCTATTGCAATGTGTTGTGGAAGATTACCAGATCTCAGGACTAACCAATCTTGGTCATCCTGGTAATCCAGAAGACATTTATATTCACGCAGAAAATCCATACCAATGATTCCATCAGAAGGAATCTGGAAATCATCCTCGACCACATGAAATGTATGCGGTATTAGGAGTTCCTCAAATTTCAAATCAGTGTAAATAAAAAGACTTTTTGATTTTGCTTTTTATTATCTTTGCATAGAGCGGATTAAACGCTCCCTTGAATGTTAAGCAAAGAATTGATTTTATTGATTGAAATCGAGCTTAATTTATAGTACATAATTGCTTACTCGACATTTCTAAATACAGTGGAAAGTGTAGCAATAGACTAGGTACTTTTAGTTAGATTGTTAGTACAAAACAACGATCAATGTACAATACCAGAAGGGTTGACTGTTAATCAATGTGTACAGTGGATGTTCAACAGTCTGACTGAGCATTCTCAGCTTAGAATGTTTGTAACCACTGCAGTCGTTGTACAATGTAATAAGTGTTGATCGTTGTGTAATATGATCCTTTATACTTAAAGAACTTGAAAATATTCTTGTAGGTACTAGTCGCATACAAGTCATGCTAAACATGCTACACCTCCCTTTTACGGAAGAATGCTCATATAACAAAGTTGTATGAGTATTCTTTTACATTAAAGACATAAAATAATTTTATTACTATATTGTGTTTATGTTTACTTTTGGTTTTTATTGATTTTCTTTATTATATTGGAATTCCATATATTACTTTGTATTATTTTATTTCATTATTATTGTGTATAAATCTTAAGTCTATTCTTATGAACTATTTGTTCTTTTTCGGTTTTGTTATCAAAAATAGTTACATTATGTTTTAAATCTATGTTTTTAACTTTATATGGTCCCTTATATTGAGGGTCTAACTTATGGCCTTTCTCATTTTTAAGTAAAACTAAATCTCCTATTTTAAAATTGTAGTCTAATGTATTTTTATCGTAATTAAATTTTTGTAGTAACTTAGATCTATCTAACATCTCTCGGGCCCTCTTATGTGCTACTTCTAATCTAAATTTTACTTCCTTAGAATAATCATC
Source organism: Delia radicum (assembly GCA_021234595.1). Taxonomy (NCBI): domain Eukaryota; kingdom Metazoa; phylum Arthropoda; class Insecta; order Diptera; family Anthomyiidae; genus Delia; species Delia radicum. Next base: position 117,307,118 of record CM037851.1, read on the forward strand.
TATGTTGTAAAGTGGACTAATTCTATCTACCTCATTAAATTGTTGAAACTCATTTGGAAGTCTGCCAAAAACTAACTCATATGGACAATAGTTGTGTACGGATGATGGCGTAGTGTTAAAGCAGTACGTGAAGTACTTAAGCCAATCATCCCAATCGTTTCTATCAACTGCTATGTAAGATCTTAAATACTCGTTTAAAGTTCTATGACTTCTCTCTATTGTGCCCATTGTTTGATGGTGATGAGCCGTGGAAGTGAGTTTCTCAACTTTAAGAAGCTTGAATAATTCCGTCAACACAGAATTTTTGTATTCCGTACCCATGTCCGAAATGAACGTCTTCATTGGACCATAAGTAAGAATAAAATGTTCGAAAATTGCTTTTGCAATTGTTCTAGCGCTTTTGTCTTGTATAGGTATTGTTACTAAATATTTTGTCATGTCACATATTATAGTGACTGCATATTCATTGTCATTATAGGATTTTGGTAGCGGACCTATAGTATCCACTAATACAATATCAAATGGTTTCGCCGGCGTTGGCGTTAATATCATAGGACTCTTCAAGTGCTTTGTAATTTTGGCTGTTTGACATTTTTGGCATGATTTAAAGTATTTTGTTACGTCTTTCGTGATATTTTTCCAATAGTAATATCTTTTAATTTTGTTTAATGTTCTTGAAACACCGCAGTGACCTCCTTCAGCAGGGTCTTCATGGTATCGTTTCATTACATCTTGAATAGCTTTAGCATTATTATCAATTCTGGTCACCTCATTCAGTAGCGCTACTTTTATATAATTCAACATTTATTGCCCATTTGTTTGAATTCATTAATGGAGATAAATTCGAAAATTTTCTCACTAGGTGCCATTTGTATTTTCGTAATGTTATGTTTACAGGCCACTTCTTCGAGCCTTGGGAAGAATTGTCCTAAGTCAAGTTTCCCATTAATAAACAAATCATATATATGTATATATGCAATTACAGATTTTCCTCTTTTGATGTAACATCTTCCGGGGGTAATCTTTAATTTATAATATTTTCTGACGTCAGTGTTCTTGATTGGTACATATATACTGGGCTTTTCATTTTCATTCAGTTGATGCTGCTTATTCATATTTTTATTTTCAGCCTTGTTCTGTGTCTTGTTAGTCATTGATCTTGTTGTCATTTTTAGTATATTGCTATTTAGTATATTTAATTCTTTTAATTCGTTGATCGTGATACGCGATAGAGCGTCCGCGACGTAGTTATCTTTTCCCCTAAGGTATTCAACTGTGAAATCGTATTCCTCTAGATCAAGTCTAATTCTAGTCAATTTTGAGCTGGGGTTCTTCATTGAAAATAGATATGAAAGTGGTCTGTGATCTGATCGAACAAGAAAGTGTTTTCCATAAATGTAGGGTCTAAAATGTTTCACTGCCCAATGTATGGCCGTTAATTCCTGTTCAATAGTGGATTTATTGCTTGTGACGGTCACGAAGAATCCTTTTGTATAATTTTTAGTTATTTTTATTTTTTTTGGTATCACTATTCTTTTCCATTTTTAGTTCACTTGAAAAAAAAAACTTTGTGACAAATTCTGGTTTATTCTTCTTCTTGTTTTCTTTTGTCATCCTTCACGGACATGGCCGACACTACATGATCCTTGCCATATTGATTTGGGAAAAACGTCAAAGTTTTGTTATGACAATGATGTCATTGGAATATAGATGGCGGTCAAATCGGTCACCCCAAATGACATAAAAAAGAAGTGTGTATAATTGAATGAAGATTGCGCACATGCGGATTTTGAACATAAAAGTTTGAACGGTCATCGGGACATGTAGTGCATGCGTGAATTGTTTTTTTTTTTAAAGTTACAAGTCCGTTTTAAAGTAAAGAGTTTGAAGTAACAAATTATTGTCACATTGTGTGGAATTCCGGAAGTAAATTTATTTATTAAATTTTTCCGAAACCTAATTTTTTTTATAATCGGAATTGAAACACTTTTAAGGTAAGACAGTTATTTCCTTTCGAGTTAACGTAATAATTAGCTATGTCCAGGTTGTTTCGTCTTTAGGGCAATTAAAAACATAAATTCTTTATTTTTTTATTAAATA